>JAJKFI010000114.1:1287763-1358902 GCA_029204185.1 Lerista edwardsae | reverse complement strand
TATTATTATTATTATTATTATTATTATTATTATTATTATTATTATTATTATTATTATTTATTACTTACCTGATTTGCAGATGACCTGAAGCTTGTTAGGATAGCTGGTTCAAACAGCTGGGGTTTGGGAGACTTCTGCCAAGAAGATTGTTTCAGGGCATGTGGTCATAAGGGAAGGAAATCCTTTATTTATGATAACTCCAGGGCGGGCGGGAGGCAGGGAGGTCCTACACGTTTGCTAGCTGACTGAAAGGGGAATTCTGGGAAGAAGGTAGAAGGAAGGATAGCCTGAGATTAACCACTGCGTGTACCACCCCAGTACCTTTGGCCATACAATGCAAATGCAAACTCATCAGTGACAGACAAGCTACCCCAGGCATGACAATGGCCAAGAAAGCTGATATTGTGAGGAAATTGTTACATGTGCAGCAGCCACAGCAAGAGAGGAAGCAGGAGTGTAAATCCCACAGGGCGGGGAGAGGCTTGTTGATTTTGTTATCTCCCTGCCTGTTCCTTGGGAAAGGCCCTGTGGGCAGCAGCTGCAGAGGGTGCCTTGGTTTGCCATTTTTATTGCATGTTTATTTTATTATTAACTGCCTTCCAGGTAAGGCTAAATGAGAGCTGGACTTACCAGAGTTTGGTCCCAGAATATTTCCTGCATACAGTGATGCCTCAGACTTGAAACTGAGAAGATAGTTCCCTGAGTATGCACGGAATGTCTTGCTCCCTTAACGCAGAGTAACTACAACTACTGCTGTAGCCACAGTGGGTGAGTGGATGCATTATCCCACCTAGGATATTTTCTGGAGATAATCTGGGAAGACATTAGGCTACCCAAGTCTCCTTCAGGCATACTTCTTCTACTCCTCTCTGCTTTTAAAAAATCATTGGAGTGGGTCAAGAAGCAGCAGTAGCAGTCGCGGGCACAGCGAGGAGGAGTGGGCAGATGGGGTGGGTGCAGAGAGTACGAGCACCCTCACCATTCTGCCACCAGAGGCGGATCTACAGGGAGGGCAAAGCTCTAAGTGTTGCAAGAAGCCTTACCCTGTCATGTAAATCCCTCCTCTCCCTTGCTGCTGTAGCCAGTAAGCAACGCCAAGATGTTGCTGTTCCCTGTGAGGATTGGCTAAAATGGTGCAGGAGAGGAGTATTTTCCACTGCAAGGTAAGGCTTCTTGTAAAACTTAGAGCTTTGCCCTCCCTTAGATCTGCCTCTGTCTGCCACCTCTGTCAGTCCACTGCTTGAGGCAGCTACCTGTGGCCCTATCTAGAAATGTGGCTGCCCCACTTAGCAAGGAAAGCTGGCTATGGTTCTGACCAAACATCACGCACCTAAGCTTAGGGGTAATGATGATATCAAGGCAGCCTAACATGCCTATGTATCAATTGCCAGGGTTGGAGAATGTTTTATTACCTAAGACACAGAGAGACAAATGAGTAGGGTCTCTCTCTCTCCCTCTCTCTCTCTCTCTCTCTCTCTCTCTCTCTCTCTCTCTCCCTCTCTCTCTCTCTCTCTCTCTCTCTGGTGTTAAAATATCTGAATAAAAACACAAAGAGAGACAGGTGTTTGGGAAACCAAAATTAAGCAGATAGGGATAGATGCAGATCACTTCGGTGCAGTAACGCAAGCAGTAGCCTTTCGCATGATTAAACAAAGATTATTAGACATTCAGTCCCAGGAGCTTCTGAGTGCAGCCACTAGATCTGGTTTCCTGCTGCCCTGGCTACCCCCTCCTGTATTAGGTAAAGTTCCGAATTATTTTCATGTGTTAACCAATCCCAACGAAAGAAGGGCACTCATGTTAGCCCGTTGTAATGTTATGTCCTCAGCAGTGCTGTGGGGTAGGTTTAGGGGCATACCCTATCAAGAGAGACTCTGCCCCTGCCCCTTGGGTTCGATTGAATCTTTGGCCCATCTTCTTCTGCACTGTCCCTTTCATGATGTGATGAGAACTAGTTTCCTAGGCCCAATTCTGTCTTGGGGGCTGTGGCTCGCGGACATGGAAAAGTTAAAAATGCTTTTCTCAGTGTCCGAGCCGAACCACATAAAACAGATCACCTCTTTCCTGTACAGCATTGTGAAATCTAACAACAGGCAAGAGTCCACAGAATTGAACTCTCCAGAATGATTTTATTGATCTGTTTCGTATTTTAAGGTCAGTGAGTGGTGCTATCAAGTTGTTATGTCCATGTTTTTATTTATTAATGCCAATAAAGGTATTCAAATCATCATCATCAACACAAAGCACATTTTGGTGTTTAAAATATTTTCCAGAAATTAAAACAGATTACTTTTCCAATTAGAAATATAGTCAGTCTTCTTTATGTGTGAATTTACTTATCTGCGAGGGGTAGAATTGCTACTTTCCTTGTAATCTGCATCTCGTTATCCACGATACAGAGACCTTCAGAATGGCACCTTTGACTAGCGTGGATTCCTTTAAAATGCCTGGCAGAAGCATCTGCTAGTCATGTTTAAGGGATCCATGTTGGTCACGGCTGCCGTTCTGAAGATCCCGCCAGCCTCTGGAAGGTCTCTGCTGCATTCAGAGATCTTTTGGCACTTCCTGCTGCACTCTGCTGCCTTCCTGAGGATCTCTGCTATATTCTTCTGATGGCAGATAAGGCACCCCTTGCACCTAACCCCTGTAGGATCAATGGTTCACTATCTGTGAATTCGTTATCTGTGAGGATTTCCAGGAAACTAACCCTAGCGGATAATGAGGACTGAGTGCAATACTGTGGCTGCATCTGCTGACACTGTATCACCTACCTAGTACACTTTTAAAGCATTTAAAATTAATAAAAATGAGAATTTGGAATAGAACTTAGAATAAAAACATATAAGCCTGCTTTCTGTCTTTCAAGTCACAAAATCTGCAAAAACAAAACCACGCCCATAATTTTCAAGCACCCCTACGAATGAGGCATCAAAGCATAAAACACAGAGAATGAGAACTAGCTTCTCCCCCACCCTGACCTTCATGTGCAAGTGGGGGTGGAAAGTGCTTCCACTTCCACATGGGAGGAGGGGAATATGCTTCTGATGGCAGTTCCTTCTGAGAGGTCACTGTGTGGGAGCCACTGTGTGGCTCTTGGGAGGGCAGGGCAGGGTGGCAAGTATGGAACTTAAATGTCCTTTCTCTCTAGGCACATTGGTTTAGGTGCCAGCCATAGATTTACATGGAAAACAGTTTTACTGGCTTACCCACCAAATGTAGTAAACTTGACCAAAGGGAGAAAAAATGACATTAATTAGCTGCAATCTTTACATACCTATAGTGATAGGTTGTGATAGTTCTGGGTCTCAGATTGAAATGTGCACTCCTTAGCCACTGGCAAAACTGTTTGGGTGTTACGGAATGTCCATGAATATTCCAACAGCTCGGATATTTTTTTCAAACTGTCATTAAGGGATAGGGACTGATGGGGCTATGTGTTGTGGGTAGGAAAGGGCGTAGGCAGCATAGGGAAGGAGTAGATACCTCCGTCACAAGTCTGATCCATTGACTAGACTGGCGCTGTGTGTGTGTGTGTGTGTGTGTGAACAAATAGAATAAAATGTGGGCACAATCCTCTTTCTGCTCTCCCTCCTGCGTTCCCCCTGCCCAGAATAGATTCTGCGACAGCTGAATTCAGCTGGCGCAGGAGTGTTGTACCGGGGGCTAGTGCCGGCATTGAGGGCTGACACAACTGCCTGTGTTGGCCCTGCACCAGAAGTGCTGGCGTGAATGCTTTACGGCACATTTGCATTTGGCCGATGCTTGTGACAAGCTAGCGGAAAGGGTTTGCTCTCTGTATGGTATAACCTGAAAGGCTATATCAATGTCAAAAATAAATATAGAGCATTGCATCTTATCAGACGCATAAGCAATATGTACCAGAGATTGTGTGAGGTAATTATGTAGGAATGGACATAATTACTTGCAGAATCTACATCTGTCATTGCTTTTCATTTAATAACAACAAGCACTGGGGTGACTAAACTGGCTGTGTCACATTACAGCCACATACTATTTTAACATTATCATTTTGTGCCAAGGTAAGACAAGTGAGTTATGCATCTGGGTGAGTAGCAGAGTAAAGAAGCCAGAGACTTCCAGGGACTTGCAGACTTTGTCCTACCCTCAGATGGGCAGCTCCTCAGCTGCCAGGGTAAAAGGTCTGAGGGCTGGAGTTAGGCCGGCACAGTTAGGCCAGCAAAATTTGGCCAGGACAAGGGACCATGTAAAGCTGTTTGGACCACTTTCTGAGTCAGGGAGGATGGTGCATGTCTGTGTACTGGCCTCTGACTCTGAGAGTGGTCCAAACCCACTTTATGATGACCCTTGTGCCAGCTAAACTTTGCTAGCCTAACTATGCCGGCCTAACTCTATGTTAGGATTGCGTTCTAAATCAATTAATATCACCTTATTGATTTTATACTGTAGTGCTGAATGAGGTGTGCGTGAGAGAGAGAGAGAGAGAGAGCATTTCAAAGAAAAAAGTTTCAATCCTTTCTGTAAGGCAGTGTTTCTCAAACTGCTAGGTGGTTCCTAGGCATTAAAAATAGGGGAAGATGGGATACTGGAAAGGAGGAGGGCCAGGTGGTTATTTTGCTTGTGTCAAGGTTGTAAATAAGCTTTTTTTTTCTTTCTGATTCACTTTCCTATTGGAAAATGGCTGAAAAATAACCCAATGTATTGCTGCATTCCCAGGAAAGCATCAGTCTCTGACATCACAATGATGTCAATTCCAGCCATGGCATCATTTCCAGTGAGTCCTGCGCAGACTGTCATTCTAAGAAGTGGGTCCCTATGCTAAAATGTTTGCAAATCACTACTACCTGTTATAGGATACAAGTAAGTTCTTTCCCCAAAGCCAGAGGGGTCCAAACCCTGGGCCAGGGCCAGATACAGCCCTTGGAGAGTCTCTATCTGGCCCGCAGCAAGCCTCTGGTCCCCTATGAGTCTCTGGCCTTCCTGACGTTGCTGCCATGGGATGTACCCTCCAAGCTGTGCTGTAGTTGGTGTGGAGGGTGTTCCGATGGCCAGGAAGCCTCCCCAGCCCTCAGAATGCCTCCAGAAGGCTGGGAATAGTCACTCCCTGGTTTTCCCAGACCCTGAAGAGATTTTTTCAGGCCCTCTGAAGACCTTTTATGGCTTTCTGAGGGTCGGGGAGGCCTCCCCGTCCCTCAGAACATGCTCCAGGTGTTTCTTTTCTTGTGATCTGCTGGTTCTGAGATATTTACTCCAGCACATTTAAGTAAGCTGCTTGTGCGGTGGGGTAATGGGAGTTCATTAAAGTGTGTGCTATATTTCTGTGATGTGTGTTGGTGCTTGGAGAAATCCTGGAACTTTGAGCCCATTCATTCATCTAAATTCTGTCTCTAATGTATTAATTTTTTATATTTAAATTTATTTATTTTTCACTTGGCACTGTGCCAGATATTTGATGCGGCCCTCTGGCTAAAAAGTTTGGAGACCTCTGCCCAAAGCAAATTGCAGCTTGGGACGAAGTTTACCTTATTGAAATGGCTCAGTTAATGCTTCCTCCTTCAGCATGCAGTCTCATTCTGAATTCCCCCCACCCCAAGCTGGATATCATTTTTCTTTTCAAGACACAGGATATCTTATCATGAAGCTCTACCATTTCATCCAATTTAACCTATCAAGTAAGAGCCTAAATTAGGATTCATTCCATTCATGGCTTCATAGTTAAGCACTTTCCAGTTACTTTGACTTCAGTAGAAGATTGATTTTGCTGAGATCAATGGCAAGTAAAATGCACTTCACTTTTGACTGGATCTAAGTTCTTGTTGAGCATTAAAAATCCACATGACATCTATTTGCTTGTGTTGTGGAATGAGAGAGCCTGAGTACAGACGTTCCCTTTATGACAACTATTGTCTGGAAATGAAACCTTTTACATTGTAGTCCCTAAAACCAGGATTGATGTGTATGACATGATTGCATGGGAGTACAGGACAAGCACATTTTGGGATATTAGGTGCAGAATCCAGCTTTCTGAGAATCTCTGCTCAATTTTATTTATCAGAAAAGCAAATTCCTAGCCTGTATGACAACCTAGAAATCATTGAAAGTTGTGGACCAGAAATACCAGAGGTGGGTGAGCCCTGAATAGAGGTTCCGGGTGTCAGGGTGGGGCTTCGGTGTTTTAACTGTTCCACATGATGGTAAAACTGGCATAAATTTTGTAAAGTTGTTAAAATGCAAAAAAATAAGCAATGATTAACCAATTTGTGTAAAGTAGATTTCTATCACAGTATTCAGATTTTTCTTTAACAAAAAGAAAAAAGAAAAAAAAGGTACCACACAACTATGGCTATAACCATGTATAGCACTGACCACAAAGTCCAGCATTACTTCTTCCTCCAGATTTCTCAGTGGCTGTGAAAGTACAGTAGAATTGAGCTTAGCAGGTACACCAGAGAACACACGATCCAGTTCTAATCATGTTGAAGAGGTTGTTGACAGTGACGTTTTGTGACTTGGAAAGGGCAGTGGTATCCAGTGACTAGAGCTGGCCCTGGGGATTCTCTGAGAGCTCCAGGCATTCACTTCCTTTGGCTTTCTTCATGGGTTAAGTTGATAATCCTTAGCCCTTTGGAATCCCAAGCTGCTTGAACAAACCAATGGTTTATAATTACCCCTAATTAGTGAGGAGGCATAATTATATCCATTGTCAGGCACTAGCCTGTTGAAAGGCTGGTGCCTGGAGGAATATGGAAATTCCAAGGAAGGGTTCTTCTAAGAGGTGGCTGCAGCTGAGCTGAGAAACAGACCCTTATACAGACGTGGAGCTCTGGATTTGTATACACATCACTGCATGCAGCATAAACAGCACTGAAATCAGCTGAAGTTCTCTCTTCAAGCAACCAGCACTCCAGCCTCTGTTGGGACAGGAGCAGCTTGGAGGTCTTCTAAAACAGCCAGACTTCCTTTTCCTGCTGCCTAGTGAGCCTCCAGGGAATGGGGTAGGTAGGTAGCCTCTCTAATTCCAAGTCACGCAGCTGTCCTGAAGTTCTGGTCCCAGTCAGTACAGTACTGTATACTCTGTGGGAACTGGAGCAACTCACGTTATTCTTTATGGAGCAGACTCTCCCCAAGTGGAATACTGGTGTTCAAGACAGCAAACACATTGTAGGGATGATCAGAAAAGGGGAAGGGACAGGCTGAGGGCATACTGCCACACTTTTCAATGGTTTGGAAACAAATGGGGGGCATTTGTTCCTTCCACGCACACACATACACGCAAAGCATCTGAATCCTGAAACTTGAAACTAAACAATTCTTCAGTTGTCAGTGTATTAAAGAACATTGTTTCCAGGGCTGATCCAGGGCCTCTTGGCACCTGCAGTAGTGCCTCAAGTGTCATCACCCCCATTCCTTGTGTTGTGCCACCTCTTTACCCGAACTGGCATATATGGCTGCCCAGTTGATGGGCACACGCCAATTTCAGTGAGAGGCTTGGCAAATCCAGGCATAGAGAAGAACGCATGGCGTTTCAAACAGAGGACAACAGCTACTGCAGCAGGAGAATATCCTAGCAGCTTTTAGGCTGCTGAACCAGCACATAAATTTCTAGAGGATTTGAAACGTCAAAAAATAAGGCAGTAGGAAAAATAATAATTAAAAACACGACATTCATCACAATGTCCAAGTTTAGAGAGTGGAGCAAGCCCGGTTTTGTCTTTGTGTGTGGTTTGCTGTACTGCACCAGTCTTTTTCTGCTGATGGATGCCTCTGGGCAAGGGGTCTTTTCTGGATTCAGGGGTCCTCCAGGTGTGTTCTCCATAGTAGTTGCTGGCATAGGTGATACGGGTTGATATGGCTTGGTCAAGGCACACAACCATGTTTTAAAGCACAGTTCTAAAGCACTAGGATACATACATAGTAAAAGCATTGGGTTAAAAAAAAAAGGAGAATGAAGTACATGGCATCTGTACTGGTAAGTCTAGTGATGCTTTTTTCTAAAACTACAGCACCACAGTGAATTGCTTAAATGTGACAGTCCAAGTGTGTCTACTCAGAAGTAAACCCCACTGTGATCACTGGGACTTGCTCTCAGGAAAGTGTGTATAGAAGTGCAACATCAGAAACTTTTCCTAGACAGAGTTGTAAGATTGTTGCTAAGCAAGACTCTGTTGGCTTCATCACCTGAATCATCTTCTGGGAAAAATTAAGTGAATAACTAAAGAAGCTATTGTCAGTGATTAAAAGAAAGAGAGAACTTACAATCTGTAGTGCCAGACAATTTTCTTTACAAATCTGGCAACCTTCAAGAACACCTTCCCATAATTTGGGCTCCCCAAATTATCTTTCCCATAAGGCATACAAGAATATGATGCAAGATCAGAAAAACCAAAAGCTAAAACACTTAAATTGAGTATGTGGTTCCAGCAAGAAGCTGTTGGGAAGGGAACAATTGCTTCCCCACGACTGATTGGTTCTCATGGGAGATCTATTTGCTCCTGGTTTGTAAGGTTCTTAAAATATTGGATATTTAGATATTGCAACACTTTGGTTTGCTGCTTGAGAAGCTTCGCACCATTACTACCAGCTCTGCAGGATAGCAAAACTGCAGGATAGCAATTGTCATAGTTAATATTATGAACAGTACAATCCTATATATACATACTTGGGGATGCTCAATGGGGATTATTTATGAGAATACATGTACAGTATAGGATTGTTACTGCTAATATAACAATTAATGCTAATGTGGAGAACTCATCTAAATTGCTGAAGTTTGGTGATACTTAATTTGGCACCTGATGAAGAGTTTGTGGTAAGCTGAAAATAGGTTCAGGATGACATAAGAACATAAAAAGAGCCCCACTGGATCAAGCCAAGGCCCATCTAGTCCAGCTTCCTGCATCTCGCAGCGGCCCACCAGATGCCTCAGGGAATACACAAGACACATGCATGTTGTTCCCACTCCTTACCTCTACATCGGGCACTCTGAGGTAGCCTACCTCTAAAGTAAGGAGGTTGCACTAACCATAATGGCCTGTAGCCTGTGATGGACTTTTCCTCCAGAAATCTGTCCAGTCCCTCCTTAAAAGCATCTAGGCCAGATGCCATCACCACCTCCTATGGCAAGGAGTTCCACAGATTAATTACCCGCTGGGTAAAAAAGTATTTCCTTTTATCTGTTCTCACTCTCCCAACACTCAATTTTAGTGGATGTCCCCTGGGTCTAGTATTGTGAGAGAAGGAAAAGAACCTCCCTCTATCCACTTTATCCATCCCATGCATAATTTTGTATGTCTCAATCAAGTCCCCCCTTAGGCGCCTTTTTTCTAGGCTGAAGAGCCCCAAACGCTGTAGCCTTTCCTCATATGGAAGATGCCCCAGCTCCGTAATCATTTTGGTTGCTGTCTTCTGCACCTTCTCTAGTTCACATATATCTTTTTTGAGATGTGGCAACCAGAACTGTACACAGTACTCCAGATGTGGCCTGACCATCGATTTGTACAGTGGCATAATAATATTGGCCGTTTTATTCTCAACTCCTTTTTTGATTATCCCAAGCATGGAATTGTCCGCTGCTCCACATTGAGTCAACACTTTCATTGAGTTGTCTACTAGCACTCCAAGATCTCTCTCCTGATCTGTCACTGAAAGCTCAGAACCCATTAGCTTATAGCTGAAGTTTTGATTTTTTGCCCCAATGTGCATCACTTTACACTTGTCTACATTGAAACACATCTGTCATTTTGCTGCCCATTTCCCCAGTTTGGAGAGATCCCTCTGGAGCTCTTCACAATCCCTTCTGGTTTTCACCACCTGGAAAAGTTTAGTGTCATCTGCAAATTTGGCCACCTCGCTGCTTATGCCTATCTTCAGGTCATTTATGAACAAGTTGAAAAGCATGGGTCCCAAGACGGATCCTTGGGGCACTCCACTTTTCACCTCTTGCCATTATGAAAATTGTCCATTGACTCCCACTCCTTGCTTCCTGCTCCCCAACCAATTTTTAACCCATAAGAAGACCTGCCCTCTTATTCCCTGTCTGTGAAGTTTTCCCAGCAGCTTTTGGTGAGGGACTGTGTCAAACGCCTTCTGAAATCCAGATATATAATATCCACAGGTTCACCAGCATCCACATGCTGGTTAACCCCTCAGCTATCACTGAGTTAGGTCTGCATTAAATTCTGTGCACTCCCAGATTTATTTAATTGGGCAGGCATGAAACCAACCAGCACTTTTCAGATGGACATTTTGTGAATTGGTACTTCATGACCTTTTATACTGCATTATTGTATATGCATAGGTCCTTGTATATTCACTCCTCTGGATTGGTTCCTGTATATGACTGGGACTACTTTTGTATCTTACTGAAATGCCACTGTTGCCTTTGTGGTGTTGTTCAACTCTGCAGGACCACCTCCAGTTTTTGTGTTGATTTTCACTGCTGTGTGCACACCATTATTTGCTGCCTCCCTGTCAAGGATCGATCTGCAGCAACAAAGAAAGAGGCAAGACCTCAAGGAGCCCCCACCCCACCCCCCATGGCTGGCAAGGACCCAGCATCACACTGTAGCAACCAAGGGCTCAATCCTACCCAACTTTCCAGCACTTACGCAGCTGTGCCAATGGGGTCTGCACTGCATCCTTACCTGTAGTGGGGGAGCCAATCATGGAGCCCTCCTCAAGGTAAGGGAATGTTTATTCCCTTTCCTTGGGGTTGCATTGTGGCTGCATCAGTGCTGGAAAGTTGGATAGGACTGGGGGCCCTCAGTCTACGTAAATGTGCATCAAACTATTTCTCTGTTTAAAAACATTTACATCCTGCCTTTTTCTTTAAATAGAGAGCCAAGGCAGCTAACAATCAAAATTAAACACAATAAAATACAACAATGAATATAAAATGTTCCAAGTAAAACGACAACAATAACTACAGTAAGCAGCAAAAATAGCAATGTTCAAAAACATTTCAAAATGTTAAAAAGCCTTAGGTCCCCTGCCAGAAAGCTAATAGGAGGGCTTAGTTCAATAGGCGGGGAGGACGTGCTACAATTGTGGTGCCTCATGTAGCTGCCAGTTGGTACGCTTAGAAGGAGGGCTGCCTCATATAGAAGAAGGCAGCCCTGGAGATGCCTTAGTTTTAAGTCATAAAGGGATTTAAAAGGTCCAAACTGCCTCTTGCAAAACCCACTTAATTGCTTAATGTCTTTTTTACCAGATGAGCTTGCATTTGAAAGCCGTTGTCAATGCAGCTTCCCAACTTCAAACATAATCATTAGGGGTGTTTATTTTTGTTAAAAACACACACACAAAAAACCACCACATTTTGTTGTTCAAGATATTTTCCAGAAATTAAAATAGATTACTTTTCCAATTAGAAATAATATTGTGGCTGTATCTTCTGACACTATATCACCTATATCATCTACCTAGTACACTTTTAAAGCATTTAAAATTACTAAAAAAGTGCTTAGAATAAAAAAACACAATACTGCTTTCTGCCTTTCAAATCATGAAAACTGTGGAAAAAAACAACACCATTTTCAAACATCCCTAAAAATCATGTGCAAGGCCTTTTCTTGGTTCACATAGTGATCCACATGTAATGTGCATGTTTGCCAGTTGAGGAATGACTTGCATGTAGTGGCATAGATGGGGCATCTGGCAAACAGGACAATGATGTTGGATGTCACATCCCAGAAGGGCCTGACCCAGAAGTAATTGTGATGACATGACAATGTCATTGGCAATTACTTCTGGATACACAGTATGCTCAGAGCGCTTGTGAACTGCTCTGAGGGCCTTTTTTTTTTTTGCTTTTTTCTGCTGAAGCGAAGCGGCTTGCAAGTTGAAACCACTCTGAGTGTCTATGAGGGGGGTGCAGGAGAAGGTACTGTGGCAGTGAGGAGGTGTCTTAATTACCACAGTATCTTTTCCAGCACTCCCCCCCCCGCCCAGTGCCATGGGCAGGGGGGATTGGCAGGCCGACCGACTCTGGCTGTGCCTCAGGATCTGCTATCGGGGATGCTGGTTGGCAACCCTCAAGGCCTGGGACCTGGGAGAATGTACTCCCTGCCCCCCTTAGATACGCCACCGCTTGCATATGTTGAATGATCCACCCTGGAGTTGATACTGCAGACAGAATGGTCACATTCCCTCCGAGCTTCTGAGGAATCAGTCTGCATACAGGCATGCCCCAGTATCCATGGGGTTCCGTTCCTGACTCCCCCATGGATATCTGAAACCATGGATACCGGGGACACCTTTTTCAAGATGGGAACATCAGTGGTTTTGCTGCAACAAGGAAAAGTTCCTCTACCTTTTTAATAGGTGTCCCAGTATCCATGGAATCTGTGAATAACTGAAACCATGGATACCGAATCAGTGGATACCAGGGTATACCTGTATTTATCTGCCAGGCATCAAGGCCTGGTCCACACTGAGATGTAAATTTCTTGATTTCTCTCCTTGGTTTACTGAAGTTGAAGGAGACAGAAGTTGATATTGGGGGGCATCATTCTTTTGACTGTGGTGGCACTGCAGAGCTGTTGAGCTTGCTGACCGGAAGGTTGGCAGTTCGAGACCACGCGATAGAGTGAGCTCCCATCGCTTGTCCCATCTCCTGCCACCCTAGCAGCTCGAAAGCACATAAAAGTGCAAGTAGATAAATAGGTACCACTTCGGTGGGAAGGTAACGGCGTTCTGTGCGCCTTGGCGTATAGTCATGCTGGCCACATGACCACGGAAGCTTGTCCTCGGACAAATGCCGGCACTTTGGCTTAGAAACGGAGATGAGCACCGCCCCCTACAGTCGGTCACGACTAAACCATGCAGTCGTGGGGAAACCTTTACCTTTACCTTATTCTTTTAGATCTATGGTGTTATTAGATCTATAGCGACCCCTTCACACAAGGAAGACATCAGTGAATGTTGCAGTCATAGCAAGTGAGGAATATGCATGTCTGACTAAGCCCTAAAAGTATTGTATACAGTAATTATGGGGGGGAGGGGCAGAATGTGGTACAGTGTTGTGCAAACCAGGCTCTCGCATTGCAAAAAAAGAAAAGTATAATGAAAGCAAGAAGCATATCTGAACCACGCAGATGACAATATTACTCTTACCCACCACATTCTTCAGTCACTGCAGTTTCGCTAGGTATGGCACTGGGAGACAGCCAAAAGCTGGACGGAAAACAGATCCTGTGACCCACCTGCCCCCGTTCCCACGCGCACCCCGAGCCCAGTTTTGCCTTCTGGCAAACTTTTCTCAAGCTTCAAATTTACCCGGGTGTGATTGGTTGAGAGGCGTGTGTGCGTCTCCGTCCGTGTCTGTGTGCGCGCGGGACGGGAGGGAACCAGCCTCTAACCCCGTGCCTTGCCTGGGGACGGTTCACTTCTTGGGGGTGGCAGTCCATCCGAGTCCGGTTCTTCTCCCAAAGCCAGATCCGACAGAGGGTGAGTGCGGGCTCCGACGAGCAGAACCAAAGGAAGCTGGACTACAATTTATGTAGCGTATGTAAAATACAGAGAGGCATGCGTGAGCGAACAAGGCATGAGTTTGCTCGCTCGTCTTGCAATCCAACCAGGCTGTTGCATCAGACTCTGGAGAAGGGAATACTTGAAGGGATGGGGAAGCAGCGTGAAGCGGGAAGTCTCTTCTCCAACCCCCTAATCCTGTTGCGCCCCTTTGGAGAGGCTCCTTCATTGCGAGGGCCAGAATCGGCAAGCGCTCCAGGGTCAGTCTCAAAAGAGAAAAGACCCCTGCCCGCTCTCCCTCAGAAAACGACTAAGTTTCGAGCTGAAGATGAAGATTTGAGGGGGGCGGGATCGAGTAGTGTTTAGAGGGAGACTGGATCTGAGGTCGATCGTGGTGGGCTTGTCTGGCAACGCTGGGGTTAAGCCGAGGCCTCTTAAAGGGGAGAGGGCGGGCGTCGAGCGGCTGCTTGTGCCTGCGTTTATGGTTAGGAGGAGGGAACCGCTCTTTCGCCCGTCCGCCTCTTGGTAGCTCGCTTTGTTGTGTAAAAGTTGTGTGACTGTTTGTATATGTCTGTCTGTCTGTCTGTGTGTGTGTGTGTGTGTGTGTGTGTAAGAAAGAGCGCGACTGGAGTGGCTTGATATTGCCACGTGGGCTTCTAGAGAATACACAAGATGGGACCAGGGAAGTGAAGAAACAATCCAGTGTGCAGTCCAGACAAAGTTACGGACGTTAAATTCCCACTAGGCCAGTTCATTGGGACTTCAGTCCACAAATGTAATCTGAAATAATTTGGTATTTAAGGTGCTACAGGATTAGTGGTATTGGCTGCAACAGGCTAACACAGGTTCTGCCCCTCTGGAAATTGAGACTTAGAGTGCAGTCCTAATCAACTTTCCAGCAGCTGGGTAAGGGCAATGCGACTCCAAGGTAAGGGAACAAACATTCCTTTACCTTGAGGAGCCTTCATGACTGCCCCCAACTGCAGGATGCAGCCCATGCTACATAGGGATTGGCACAGCTTTGTCTTTGCTGGAAAGTGCCCTAAGGTTGCAATCCTATCATTTACTTGAGAGTAAGCTCTGTTGACTGTACTGGGACTTACTTCTAAGTAGAGGTGCATAGGATTGGGCTGTAAGTTCAAAGTGAGTAATTTTTGGTGCATGATTCTAGTCCAGTGGCTTCCAAAGTGTGGGTCAGGACCCACTGGTGGGTTGTGACATGATAGTGGGTCACCAATGGAAAGATCAGCTAATTGCCTCAATCTCTGAGGCTATTAAAAAATAGCTGCTAACGGCTCTGCAAAGAGCTGAGCTCCTGCAGTTTACAAGCATGTGTACATATAGGGAGATAAATGTTTGAATGTCTCTTTTCTGGTTATTATTACTGATAATATATATAACAAATTGTTTCTTTCTAATAGATCTCCTTTTTTAAAATGTCTGGTAAGCCAAGGTGGGTCCCAATAGAATGAAAAGTGGGTCTAAAACCACTGCTCTAGTCATTCCCTTGAGGTACAGTATAGCCAAATACTGTATGGGTAAAGAACATCAAGGGTAACTAGTCCTCATTGAAGTAGTCTTGCTTTGTAGCCTGAGTTCTTTGAGATTGCTTTCCATGGGAGGAGCTGAGAAGAGCAATTCTGAGATTTACAGCACAATCCTATTGCGCCCCTTGCGTCGATGCTGCGTCATAGTGCCAATGCAAGGGGCGGAGTGCCAATGCGGGGTTGCCAATCTGCACCCCTGCATCGGCGCTCAAGCAACAGGACCAGCATTGCAGGCAGCGCCAGTCCTGTTACGCCTGCTCTGAGCTTCTTTTGCGTCGGCTGAAGCATGGAGGAGGAAGGGCAATTAGTGGCGGGAGGGAGCGTGGGCAGGGAGAAGGCGGGGAGAGGGCAGGCTTGGGAGACGGCCATATGGCCGCATCCTAAGCCCATTCGGGAGGCCGCGCAGCCCCGATTTGGGCCAGGCGGTCTCCTCGGATCTGCGCCTGCTGTTTAGCAGGCGCAGATCCGAGGAGCACATAGGGGAGGCTGAAGCCTCCCCAAGATAAGGGAGTGCACGCTCCCTTGCCGTGGGGAGGCTCCAGCCTCTCCTAAGCAGCGTTGGATATGGTGCTGGCCCGTTGGCCTCACCAGTCCAGCGCTGCTTAGGATTGCGCCCTTATTTATTTACTGCCTTTCCTTCTTGGAGTACTCTTGGGATATTGCTCAAGGTGATTTACATATATGCGTGGTGGCGCAGCGAGTTAATCCGCTGTCGCTGGGCTTTCGACCGCAAGGTTGGGAGTTCGAGACTGCGTGACGGAGTGAGCTCCCGTTGCTTGTCCCAGCTCCTGCCAACCTAGCAGTTCGAAAGCACCTAAAATGCAAGTAGATAAATAGGAACCACTTTGGTGGGAAGGTAACGGCGTTCCGTGCCCTACGGCGTAGAATCATGCTGGCCACCATGATCGGACAAAAACGCCGGCTCACAGGCTTTGAAACGGAGATGAGCACCGCCCCCTACAGTTGGTCACGACTAGACCATTCGGTCGTGGGGAAACCTTTACCTTTACCTTTTTTACGTTGTGGGATGTGGTGGACCACGCGACAGAGTGAGCTCCCGTCGCTCGTCCCAGCTCCTGCCAATCTAGCAGTTCAAAAGCACGTGAAAATGCGGGTAGATAAATAGCTACCATTTTGGTGGGAAGGTAATGCCATTCCGTGCACCTTGGCGTATAGTCATGCCGTCCACTTGACCACGGAAACTTGTCCTCAGACAAACGCTGGCTCTTCGGCTTAGAAACGGAGATGAGCACAGCCCCCTACAGTCGGTCACGACTAGACCATCCGGTCGTGGGGCAACCTTTACCTTTTTACCCACAAACTGGCAAAAGCGTATCTGATATGCATATTTGGGGGTCTCATTAAAAGGTAGCAAATCATCACCTATAATATTTCATTAGTTTTGTTTTGGATTTTCTGCTGTAGACACCAAATTGACTGCCTGAATTGATTCTAATCTGGATTATTGATTGTGTGCTTTCCGTGGGAGGAATTGAGAAGAGCAATTCTGAGATTGCTCAGAGTAATTAGGAAGAGTTAATTATTCTGGGTTGATCAGCACACTGCACAAGCGTGTGTGTGATGCATGATTGTATTTCTGATCTGGAGTAACACTGCAATGCTTGAAAGTATTCCACCACATGCATGAATATAAATGATGAAGAAAGTAACCCTTTGCCACTCAGATTTGCTCTGTGTTGCTGCTGGAATATGAAAGAAGCCTGCTGGTACCTTGACACTGAAGGATGAACAACTGGTTACCATGCATTGAAGGTAACTAATCCAGATAAAGTGATCCTTACAATGCAAATTTGTTTTACCTGTATTTCTTTGCATGATATATGCAATTTAATTATTCCTTGGCATCCCTGAACATCTTTTTGTACAAATTTTTAGAAGAATTAGAGAGAAGGATGGGTCTCCTCCCCATCCTTTAACAGCCTCTTTACTCAAATTCATGTTACTACTTTATGAGATCAGAACCAGGAATAATAGTAGTTCTGGATTAAGTCCCAGTGAAAGATTGACTGTATGTACATCCTGGGATTGCACTGACACCAAACATCAAATGCCAGCAGGTTTATTTGATGCTCTAGCAGCAAAATTTATGGAGCAAACTTGAATCCTCTTCTAGGATAACGGGATGGAGTCAGGGCTTTGTGTAAATCCACACCAACCATTGAGATCCTTTAACCTTCAGTGCAGGTTGGGTGCTTTTAAGGATTTGTCCTTCTTATATATTTTGGCAACATTTTAAAGTCTTTTCTGGCTACAAATATATATATATAAAATTTAAATTTGATAACATTTTAACTATATAAAATTTCTAAACTGTAAAATTTAAAATTACATGACAAATTAATGTACACCCAGACCATCCCTGTTCTGTGCCCCCCTACTCTAGTCTCTCCCTTGCAAATGCTAATGCAGGGCTTCATCAAATCCACCCCCCTCCCAATAGTGTGTTTTGTCTCCACTCTTCATTCTCCAATCCCTCTAATCATTCCTTAGTCTCAAACCAAAGGATATAATAATAATAATAATAATAATAATAATAATAATAATAATAATAATAAATACTTGGATTTATATACCGCCTTTCTTAGGTCACCAGATTTCTCTAATGACTATAACTCAAGGCGGTTTACATGGGCAGACTTTATTCAGAAACCCGAAGGTTTTTACAATTTATACAGAAATGTTCTATCTTTCAAGAACTACACACATACAGATGGATCTTTCTGGATTTAGTCCTTCTTTCTGGCCACCCGTTTGTCTTCTTGCTGGCTGATAAATGGCTTCCCTTCTCCCACCAGAGAAGCGGCTGAACTTCGGCACAACTCCCCCTTACACAAGGCAGCCGAAGCTCAGCTGTTAATCAGCCGCAATTAACGAGGTCTGCCGCTCACAGAGACTTCTGGCTGTCCCGAACTGGCGACCTTCAGATCTTCAGCTCTTATCTTCAGGCAAAGGGAGGCATTAACCCTCTCGACTAAATCTAATTACTAATTACATCTATATCCTGTACAAGGGAGTCAATCCCCCTCCCCCAATTTAGACTGAAGTAGTTTAGACTGAAAGATAGTGACTTGTTCAATGTCACCCAGGGCCCAATCCTTTCCAACATTGATGCAGCCACAATGCAGGCCCAAGGAAAGGAAATAAATGACCCCTTATCTTGAGGAGGCCTCTGTGACTGCAGGATGTAGCATATGCCCCATTGGCACAGCTGCGTCAGTCCTGGAAAGCTGGAAGGGACTGGGCCCCCAGTGATACGTGTGTGGATTGAAACGGGGCGTCTCTCGTCCTAGCTCAAAAGTCTAATCGCTAAGCAATGCTGACTTTTTTAAAAGTCGCACTGCTTTTTTTTTTTTAAATGCAAGAGATATCAGTACAGGTTTCACTTGGACCTCTTAGACCCTGTGAACTGGTTCACATGTGCTTTCTTGGATTTCTCAAGGCTAGATGACTTGATAGGGCAAAGTGAATGTATGAACTGGCTCCATAAGGTGGGACTCTATTTGAGATGCCGTGAGGCAGACTAAAAAGTTCTGTCTGTCTGACATTCACACATGCAAGACATCACTATTTATTGCAGTCCTGAAGTGATGAAGGCACATGTGTGAACCAGCCCCTTGGGGGCTGGCAGCTGTCTATTATGAACAGACTTTGTTGAAAAGCTTTGTACATGAGGTAAAATGAAAGTTATGGCAACGATGTTTGATCAACGGCAGTCCACTTAAATGCATTTCTGGATGTTGCAGTTATTAAGCGATGAGAATGCATGCGCAAAGCAGCCCTGACATGCTGTGCGGGCTTAGAAGAATTCTTTTCTTATTGCTGCATGTTATTCAGGGTGCAGGCCTGGCACAGAAAGCAGGCTCGAGGGCTAGAGCTTGTTGATCAGCATCTGGGTTAGAACCAGCGCCCCCTATAGGCCATGAATCCCATTTGCTGCCTTTCTGAGCCAGTCAAGCACATCTTGGAGCCAATTGGAAAGGGACCAATTTGTGTGCCTCTTGGTCATTTCCCAGAAGCTAGATTGATTTCATTTATAAATGTTTCCTTTCCATCTTGTAATCTTTCCCTAGACATGGAGCATGCGGAGAGCACACACATAGACATGAACTCTTGCATTGCTGCTCCTAGGAGTAAGAGTGGGGGGGGGGTGCAGTTATAATATAGGGAGTGGGTAGAATGGTTGCCAGAGGCTTATATGCTGGCTAGTCCACATCTTGAATGACTGTCTCCCAGTTTCCTGCTGCTCCAGCGAGAAATGGCTGTAGAGCACATGTCTCTTCCCAGGTTTTGGTTCCTAGCACTTCCAGTTAAAACCCAGAGATAGCTTATGTGTAAACCTTTCTGGCCACGCACATGTGCCTACAATTGCAGAGGGAAACAGAAGACTGAACCAGCTGTCTGTAGACACAGCTGGAAGGCATGGTGGCTCTTTTTTCCAGCCAACACAATCTCAACAAGAGTAGACGCAGCTGCCTTTGTGTGCTGGCTCATGCTCATGCTTCTGTGTGTTGTTGTGTCAGTCATCGCATGGGGAAGAAAAAAGGCCTTGCCTATGGGAAGTGGCCTTCAGGCAAGAGGGCTGGGAAAAAACCCTGATCTCAAATCCTGGACAGCTGCTTTCTGTTGCTGTTGACAGCAACCAGAGCTGTGCATATTCTTAAACTATGCATGAGGGCTTATAATAGAGATCCAGAGTGGAATAGTCGGTAGAGTGCTGGACTTTGGCCAGGAAGAGTGGTGTTTAAGATCCCCCTCAGCCATGAAGCTCACTAGGTGACCAGTCACTATCCCTCAGCCTTCCACACCTCCCTCTGCCCTGAACGGGCTTACTGGTGGCTGGCACTGCTGGAGCTCCAGCTGTTCTGTTCACTTCCGTTGGGGGCAGGTGCTAACTGGCGCTGGCTCAGTGCAAGCGGTGCAGTGTTGTGAACGTGCTTTACGGCATGTTCACAACACTTATAGTCAGCAGCACATACATATCGCTGGTGATAAGGGCCTCAGGGTTGGGCCCTTAGACTAAGTGGCAGCTTCTGTTTGATATGCAGCCCCTGATCAGACGTTTCCTTCCATATCCTGGAAAGGGTAGCTATGTCGTTTTTAGTCAAGCCCACATTTGTTGCCCTGTTGCTGGTTAAGAAATGCAGCCAAAAGATCTGTAATTGGTCTGCAGCCTTATTTTGAAAAGACTAAACCATTCCTCATGCTGATAGGGGAAGTAGGGTTGAGTAGGTTAAACATAGGATTATGTTTGTTTATTTGTTAGGATTTGTGACTTAAGGGTTTTGTGAAGCAGAGCTGAGGGCAAAAATGCCTGCGCTTGATTTTTTGGCTGTGGAAGAAAAGTGGGACTCTCTCTTCTTTTTTTATTTAGATAGGTTTAGCACTAATAGTGCTATGTATATAGTTCTTTGTGTACAGTACTATATGTTTTTAAATCTGCCAGTCACAAGTTTGCATGTTTCATTCTTTTATTTGTTGCCTGTATATGGAAGTTGCCACAGTTCTGTGACTGTACTTGTGAATCTCGATACAGTTCTGCGCAGGATTAGAACTGCTACTCCCCCGCTTCCAGGAGCTCTCATTCAGCAAACTAGATCACAAGCTACATGGTGCCTGTGGGGCAGCATTTCGACATCTAGAACAGGAGTTGGGTTTCTGACAAATGCCCAGAGTGCACTCTCTCTCTCATTAGTTAATGTCAGGGCAAACTAGTTAGTGGAAACATATCCCAACAGGTTTTTAAAAAGAAAAGTGGCCTTGGGAGAGTGTGTTGGTAGGTGGAGAAGGAGCAGGGGGAGGGGTGCACAACCCCCATTCCTATTCCAACCCCCCCCATTTGTCCCCAGCATTTGTTATTCTGATAGAGTGCCTCTGAACAAACTTGAAAGTTTCATTTAGTGTGTGTTGGAGTGAAAGTCTGCAAGAAAGCTGGGTCTGCTTAAAGCCTGAAAATGTGCATTAGTCTTTATCAACAGATGATATGCATGCCATTAGTGGCACACAGACACTTTCTGAGTGGCATGTGCAAAGTTGCCATATATTTTAGAAAACATTTAAATAATAGCAAAGATAGTACGACAGCAGTTTATAAGTTGCTTGATTTCTTTGCTACACCTTGCACAGCACATCCTCAAGTTTCTAGTGCTGTAATGGGCACCCTCAGGGTGGCCACATGTACTCGGCTTGATTTGCTCTGGCTATATGGACTTCGGCATAGGTCCTTCTGGGCCAGACTAAAGGTCCATGTAGACCACATTTCAAACCTCATCAGCAGTGAGCCAGGTGTCTTTGGAAAGCCCCAAATAGGCAACAGCCCTCCATGTTTCTTGCGCTGTCCCTTCTGGCACTCTGAAATAGACTGCCTTCGGAGGCTGTATTTAGCTACCATGGGAATGGCTAAAAGCGACATTAATGTGAAGTGGCGCGTTCACAATTCTCCACATAAAAAGTGGTACATGGTGCACTGCGTGTTGGTCACCCCTGACCTAAAGGTATTCCTTCATACAAAGATTTGTGTTTGGAGAAAAGATGGGGAAATTTTAGCAGATAATATGGCTCAACTGCCTGGCTGAATATTCTGCCCATTTTCCAGGTGGGAAATTGAATTCTTCTGTGGTTTAGAGCAGTGGCTGAGTCCTGCCACGGGACATTTGTGTCTTGTTCTGCTGAAGCAGAAGGATGCTGCACGCACGTCCGCACACGCACACACACAACCACAACCACACCTTGGATTCTGCAAGCTTCTCTGATTGGTTAGGCATGACATTTGAAGGCTTTCCCAGCATACTTGTGCAAACATGCAAAGCAAATATCCTGGTCTGGCTGTGACGTTTTCTTGTGTTCTGCCACAACTCTAAAATTTCGCATGGTAATTGCAAGCAGTGTGACAGCCCTCCCCCCATCCCCACACACTTACTCCTCTCCCCACACCCAGGAAAATCCAGAAGCCCACCCTTTCTACAACAGTCACCCTGACCTTCAAAACTTTCCTTCTTTTTCTTTAGCCCTTGTCTTTGTGTTCAGACTGAGCTTGGTTCACATGAATGCTGGTGGTGACAGTCTTCCTTCAATGACAAAATGGAACTTGGGAATCCTTGTTCTGCAGCGCTGCCTCTGCTTTGCCCTCATTTGCTAGCCCAGAGATTCCCAAAGTCCTCCATGGGAATTTTTTTACACCAGCCTCCAGCACTCAGGTCCTGAGGGTCTGGGGAGCCCTGCAGAAACCCCACGATGAAGCAGGAAGTGCTTTATTCTTTTTTTAAACATGTTAGGAGGCTTGGGGAGCCCCAGACCCCCCAGGACCCCAGTGCTGGAGGCTGGTAAGTATTAAAAAAACCCTCCCATCGCTGGCAGCAGTGTGATCCTGGGAATCACCTGGCTGCCTTCCGTGCCTCCCCACCCCTTAAAGGGACAGGGAGAAGTGCTTCCCTGGCTGATGGGTCCAATTTGGGAACCACTATGCAAGACATTTTCCTTCCTTAGAGTCCAGTCTAGCTGGTATATTGTAGCGGGTGTATTTGCTGAGAACTTGGCACACTAAGGAATGCTTCTACAGAGTATTTTTTTTTTATTCATATGCCATCAAAGCAGCTCCTCAGCACCTTTTTAAACAGTTTGCTTGGGACCCATTTGGACAGAACTGAACCTTTGTATCATCTTTCACATCTGGATCTGAATCTGGATCCCGTTTCTGGACTCTGTATACTACGACAGTGAGCAGGAAAATAATTACAACTCTGTGCCAAGAATGTGGAGTCTTTGCCAAGAAAAGCTGGTTTTTGTGACACGCACAAATGATGCAAAGGAAGACAAGCTTGCATATTCTGTGTTATTTTGCTTCTGGAAATCAGGGAAAGGCATAATTAGATGGGGGAGGTGATGGTAATCACCTTTTGACCACTCGGAATGGTGCTTCCATGTTCTCTCCCCCCCGCCACTGCCCGTCCTGCCAATTTGCCGATGTAGTATAGTAACCAAGCCCATGAGCCAAGTTGTCTCTGATTCAGTCAGGCAAGGCACTGTTGTTCCAGCCTGAGCATACCACAAGTCTGAGATATGGTGATAAGTACAGTGGCCTTGAGAGCTACTCTGTACATGCTAAATGTTACTGATATATGTAGATGATCCCTTATCCGGACATCTGAAATCCAGACTATTCTGAAATCCAGACATTTTTGTCCAAGGCTTTTTGAAAAGTTTTAAAAAACTTTCTGTAATAGAACTAGAAGGTTTTTCGTTCATTCCCATGTCCAGTGCAGGTACAGGCGATAAATTCTATTCATTGCTCTGCAGTGTGTGCCGTCGTTGAAAAATGTCAAAGAGGCCAGCAGACACCCAGAGGGGTTGTTGCAGTGAAAAGAGGAAGCATTTCTCATTATATCTATGCAGTTATCAAAATCCAGACACCTTCCTGTCCCAAGCAGTTCCGATAAGAGATACTAAACCTGTATCATGTTTCTTGATCCCTCTCACAACCAAATACAATGTCTCATTGTTCTGATCATTAAAATATATAAGCATGTCCTGCTTCTAAGGATCAGGGTGAGCAACAGCACTTTTTAAAATGACCAATTGCTCAACCAACCAATTGTTCCCATTTTATAGGTGGGAAACTGGGGCTTAAGGTTGTTTTTGTTCAGTAAATCCCCCAACCTTCTGCCTTCTCTGGTATGAATCCTTTTGTGAGAAGGCTTAGTTTGGATACCATTTGCCTGTGAAATAAAATCTGGGCAAAGAGTGAATCTTCCTGTCTGGGCTGTCTCTACTGTGGGCTGTCTCTACTGGGCTGTTTCTGTCCAAGCGGCTGCAATGCTAGCTTAGGGGGCACCTTGATGAAATCCATGATGAAGACCAGGTAGGCGTGACAATACCTGGCAATGTCATGGAGGCTTACGTCCCATTGTAGGAGATGCACTTGCATTGCATCTCATGCAGTGAGACCCACCCGTGGCAAGAGACCCACTACAGCATTGCAAGAGATCCTTTAGTACAGTGGTTCTTAACCTTGTTGGAGGTACTGAACCCCGCAAGTTTCATACATGCATTCACCAAACCCTTCATAGTTGGAAAAATAAAATGTTTTTTTTTCAAATGCAAAACATAGAGATATTTTATTAGTGCACAAAATGAACCATGCATCAGTTGCACATAAAATCACTGTACTGTGTTCAAAGAACAAAACCAAAACCATGAATGTCACACAAAAACAAAACTCAATGAATATTTACTGCAAATCAATGTGACTTTTGCTGTTGCCTTTTAGAGAGGTTTGCAGAGCCGGGGGGGGGGGGTTGTGCGGCTTCTCCTGGCTGCCACTCGAGCACTTTAACCCGAGCGGCGGCCAGGAGAGGAGACGCCGTGCGCCTGCCGGTTCAGTTTAGCCTTCAGAATAGCCTTCAGTTTCTTATGGTGAAACATTGAAAACCCCATATAATGAAAGTATTGTGTGAATGCCAAAAGTATATTAATGCGCCTGGCAACTCTGGCGAACGGAATGGACACACACCTCCGCCGAACCCCTGAGACTGACTCGCCGAACCCCTGGGGCTCAATCGAGCTCAGGTTAAGGACCACTGCTTTAGTACATCCCTCAAGCCAGAGTAGCAAATGTCTTGGACCAGCCTACTTCTTAAAGTGGTGTCCCAATTACCTTTCTCCATGCACAGAGCTTATGGCAGGGATGGAGGAATGCAAGTTCAATATAAGTGCAGTGTGAATGTCCAGCTGTATGAATGCGTATCGATGTAGCTGGCCTGTACATGGAGCAGGTTGAGGAAAGAAGGCCGACTGGCCTGCGCCATATCCAGTGCAGTAGAGTGGAGGATGGAGCCTCCAGGTATAGTGGAGGATGGAGCCACATTTATGCCCTTGCACGAGGGGAGGCACTAGCCTCCCCATTGTGCTTCTCGGATCTGCACCTGGTAAATAGCAGGCACAGATCCAAGGAGGCCATGCGGCCCGAATCGGGGCTGCATGACCTCCCGAATGGATGTAGGCCCCCCTCCCAGGCCAGCACGCCTGCTGGCAAGCTCACAGCCTGCCCAGAAACGCCCTCCCCCCCTCCCCCCACTCCCTCCGGCATGGCACCTCCCCTGTGCCTTGGGCTTTGGCTGGTGTAATGGAGGAGCGGAGTGGTCTCAGTGCATTAGTGCCAATGTGGTGGTGCTGCCTGGTGCTCCTGCGTCGACGCTAACATTATAGTGTCAGCGCTAAGGGAAGCCCGGGATTGGGCTGCCCGTGTGAAAAATTCTCTTCAAACAATGCATTAGAGAGTAGGCTGAACTAGAACCTAGGCTGGGCACTAGAACTAGTCTCATGATGTGCTAATGTTCTCTTTGCAGGGAGACAGTGTTATTAAAATGTAGGTAGGCAATTTAAAAAATTTCATCTCCCACCTGCAGCCTGAAATGGTTCAGTCTACCCTACCACCTTGGGATCCTACCAATTCATTCTGTTGCTTTGGTGAGTCAGATCCTTTGGTCTGTGGCAGGAGATGGCCAGCCCGAGACCTCCTAGCCGCTGAGGTGGCATGCCAAGTATTGCCCTTCCCTTTGCCTGGTGACATGCCTCTGCTCCTCTTGGTTCCTGGATTGGAAGCAGGAAGTGGGTGATGAGGCGGAAGACTCAACGTGGACTTTGTCTTTTGCTCTGTCCTCCTCTTCCTTTTCTAGTCTAGGGCATGGGAGGGGAAGCAGTGGAGGCAAGTAGACAGACGGAGGTGGCTGCCTCCCTGCTAGTCTGCTACCAGAGGCAAGTGCCTCAGTTGGCCACATGGATGGGCCCGGCACTGAGCAGGAGAGTTAAAACTTGCAATGTGGGCATGTCTTTGATAGAAAGTGACTTTCCCACAGCCACTGATGTGTTGAACATTGGTGTCAAGCTAATCCATTTTGCTTATTAGGACATTGGTGCAATCTTGTATGATCTTGAACCCTGATTAAGAACATACAAGGCCAGACCATCTAGCTTTTCCATGCCTTCTAACACTGGCCAGCCAGATGTCTGAGGGCACAATCCTAACCTGGAGTTAGGCTGGCACAGTTAGGCCAGCAAAGTTTGGCCCGCACCAGGACAACCGTAAAGTCCGTTTGGACCACTCTCGGAGTCAGGGAGGAGGGCGCACGTCTGTGTACTGGCCTCTCTGACTCCGAGAGTGGTCCAAACAAGTGGTTTGTGCTGGCCAAACTATGCTGGCCTAACTGTGCCGGCCTAACTCCAGGTTAGGATTGCATCCTTAGAGATGTTTGCAAGCCAGATATGATGGCACTGTCTGCTGTCCGTTAAGTAGACCCCAGCGTCTGTTCCTTAGAGATCTCTAAACATTTTATTTTGGACGTTATGCATTTGGCTATTTTTGTGAGAAAGGAATTCCTTTTGTGAGAAAGGAATTCTTGACATATCCAGTTTATATTTATTCCTTTGTTGTTGTTAGTTTAATCAGTTCTGTTAGTGGACCTTACAGTGATCCACAGCAATAAATTTCATAGTTTAATTAGTTGTGAAGGAAAAATACCATCTTTTGCTGACCCTGAGGCAGGGTTTTTTGCATTTTAGAGAATGATTCCTCCACTGCCCCCACCTAACTCATGACCCCAATCAGGATTTTTGAAACTTCTGTCTAATGAAGCCTCGCTAGCCTTTAAAAAAATAATAATGAAAAGCAGCTTCATATGTAGGCCACTTTTAGCTGAGAAGCAGCAGGAACGGTGGAGAGGACAAACATAATTGTGTCTCTCCCTACCACTTAATCTGCACAAAATGGCCCCTCCCCAATTCTTCTCCCCTTGCAAACAGAACAGATATGCTGTTTGGACTTTGTTACACTTGTTTGCATGTAATGGGTAGTTTGCCTGGCAGCCTGCCTTCTCTTTTGGCTTAGTTCTTTTTTCTTTTCTTTTTTGCCTTTCTTGAAAGAGAAAACACACACACTCTCCCTGTTCATCACAGTTTCAATGTTTCAGAACTTTCTCAGGCTTTGGTATACAGTTTTGATATTGAGGTGGAGTTACCTGGAGTGCTTACCGTATGCGACAGGTGGCCACATCCCAAAGCATGATGTGCTAGTATTAGGATACTTGCTGTGGTAGTTGTGTGGTCAATGGTTGTACACTCTCTCTCTCTCTCTCTCTCTCTCTCTCTCTCTCTCTCTCTCTGTGTGTGTGTGTGTGTGTGTGTGTGTGTGTGTGTGTGTGTGTGTGTACTAGCACAAATGGTGATGCTGTAAATCTTAAATGGTACACATGTCTGGGCTTAGCAGCAATATATTGGCAGTTGGGAAAAGACCAGTCTCCCGCGTCTTTGTATATTGCAAGGAAATCTGGATGTGGTGTGTGTACTTTTTCACAACACACATTCAACTACATGTGTTTTGTCCTTGGGCTTACATTTAAAAAGCAAAGAGTAGCTTGGGATGGGCCCTGGTGTTTTGATCTGTGCCTCCCTTTACACTTCTTGATTGAGCACGGATTAAAATATAGACTTCCCATGTTCAAGCACCCTGTGCCACTGTCCCTCTTGGATGCCCTGATATCCCATTTGGCTGCTGGATTAAACTAATCTCTCAAATGTATTCTTGGATTAAACTAATCTCTGGGCAATTTGAGGCTAGGTGAAGTAGTACTGAGCCCCAGGACTGCTTTTCAGAGGCAGGAGTCAGTGCTGGAATGTAGGTGCAGTGGTGTCATTCAAATGATTTAGAAACAGGTACTCACTTTTGATTGGCACTTGTCAGGGTCTGCCCACCGGAAGTGACATCATAAGCCGGAAGCGATGTCGTGGCAGGAAGTGACATGAAAAAAAGCCCTTTTTGAGGCCTCAGACAATTTTAAACTGGCCCAACAGTTGCAACAGTATTCCACAGCACCCCCAGAACATGTTAAGGAGGCCTGGCATCATGTTAAAGTGACCCAACAGTTCCAAAACCCCAGAGCAGCTCATTTTTCAGTGGCAAGATAAGGCAAGGCTCCGCTCGCTGCCTGCCTGCCTGCCTGGCTCTGAGAATGTGCAGGCAACTCAAACGTGCAGGAAATTCAAACGCTGCAGGGGGCGGAGTTGACAAGTGGGCGGGCAAATGGGCGGAGCCAGCCGTAATCCTAGAAACCGGTACTCGAGTACCCCCGCGTACCCCCTGCATGACATCACTGTGTAGGTGGTAATGGGAGTAACAGTATACTCTCTTGAGCACATGCAGAGGGACTACCGAAAGATTCACAATCAGCCCCAGGGCCCACTTATGGTGAAATTATCACCTCTCGTGTGTAAATTTCTACTGGCCTTAACTATGGCTAAGGATTACACTCACACTGTTCGTAACCATGGTTAACCTGAGCCAAGGCTTATTTTTAACCAGTATTTGAAGCCTGTTTAAAATTCCTAGTTAAGGGTGAGTCATAGCTTTTTGTACAAAAGCTAGAGGTATGTTTGTGGGCTCATGTGTGGAATTCTCATGTAAAAAGGGACTGAAGTGGTGTGCACTATCCTGCAGATCATTTTGTCTTTGTGAACTACATTCAAGGGATTAGGAGGAGCATTGTGAGTACCTGTATGTCATTGTCAGAATGTGTGTGCTTGAACCCTGACTATCTCTCATTGTCTAAAGGTGACACTGCTAGGCTGAGTGGCTCAAAACTCTTGGATTTCGTTTCTTCCCAGCGATCCTACTTTAGGAGTGCCCTGGGAATATCTTTTGTGTGGCTGTGTGCAACTTCCCAGGCCAACCATAATTGCAGTGGGGCAGCCTCACCTTTCTCCACCCTGGATAGGATAACACCCATCCAGGTGCTTTTCTGGTAGGGCAGCCAGAGTTGCAAATGAGATGGCAAAAATGGAAACTCTGGACATCGCCCTTTGTATGGCAATGACTGAACCCAGAATTTCAGAAGTCAGGGCTTTTTGCATCTCCCGCTTTAAACATCTGCAAATCTTGTTCCCCTTCCAACATCAGAAGCAGGAACCAAGAAGTCTTGGCTGCCAGCCACTCTGCCTGTGCCCAGCGGGCCTCATCCTCTTGCCAGAGCAAGGGTGGAAGCCAGGTGTTCTGCATCTTCTATGGGAACATAACTTTGAGCTAAGGATGCGGTTAAAGATCAAGGCACCAAGCAGACATCTTCATTATGAGTCTGCCCCACCCAGACCCTGGAATTGTTTCCCAGATGTAGTAGGCAGTAAGATTAACCCTTGAGCAAAGGACTCCTGCTTCCAGAGTCTATGCGGTATTTCTAAAAATAGAGGTGAATGGGTTTGCATTTTTCCTAACAGCACTTCTTTGTCTATAGCAGCTCTATAACAAGCACCTATTCATCAACAGCTGAATGTTTGTCCAGCATTGGAGACAGTGACTTGAACAACGTTTCTCTAATTCAGTTTTTACCTGTTGTACTAGTTTGTAGGGCTCTGCCAGGAGAAAAGCTGTCAAGTATAGGGAGATTGAGCTGTCAGGTGATATTGCTATATTCTTTTTTTTCCCCTGCAGGTCTCTTCCTGCTGCCTTAACATGACAGACAAAAATTTCAGAAGGTGAAACTTTTTCTACTAGGACTAGGTAGTAGTGGGGAAAGTTTTTCCCATTAAATTTCTGCTAGATCTGTGTGCTAGAGACACAAGAGGCCTGCTAAAAAACAATGTCCCGCTCTTGAGTACTTCCTGTTTATTTCAGTGGGGCTTGTACTCAGGCGCGTATCTTACCCGATGCGTGGGATGGCGCGAGCCATGGGGCGCCAGGCAGTGGTGGGCCGCCATTGCGCGCGATCTGGGTGAGCCTGCGCGGTTTTCGGCCCTCCCACCCGCCCACCTTCCCTCACGCTCAGAAATGGAGCGTTTCCAGGGTAAGGGAGGCGTGTCTGAGCGACGCGGGGGCGGGGCGACGTCTGGGGGGCGTGGTTTCAGTGCCAGCCATGGGGTGTGCTCGGGCCTCCGTGCGCACCTGCTTGTACTGGAAAATATGCACATTTGGTGAAACATGTTGGCCACCCTCCATGGAGTTTAAGGTCCACCACCTTTTTTACGATAAACCTTTGTTGGCATACATAATACTCCAAGTTAGGATGCATCAACCATACATACAAACTATTTACAGAAATCTGGCCTGCAACTTCTGCCACACTTGCAAAAGGATTTTGCCACTCTCTCAGTAACATCAGGAGGGCCATAATTGAGAAGAAATATCAGTTTTGCAGAGTCCACAAGGCCTGGTTGGTTATCTAGGGCCAGGTCCAAATATATGGCCCATGCTACCATAGCATGGAAAGCACAGCACAGACAAAGAGGATGTGGGGAAGGGACTCCATGAGACCTGTGTTGCATGGGCAACAATGGTCAGAAAATGGAATCTTATAGTGTCTTCCCAGAGCCTCTAGGGAGGAAGGGATGTTGAATCTGGCACATGGTACTGCCCATTGCTCCCTCGGATCAGTTTGGACAGAGAGATCAGGAGAGAGCCACCAAAGGATGGGGGAATGTGGAAGTGCAAGGGGGAACAGAAGCAGTAGAATGACGGGTTTGATACTCAGTATAAAGGAATCTCTGGTTCAGTTGCCTAAGTACTTCAGTCTCCGGAAGCGTCATTAGGGCATCCAGGGAGAAACCCAATGATCTTACTTTCTCCCAGATTTGGTTAAGCCACTTAGGTGTGACAGAGTCTGAAAGCAATTGGTAAATGAGGCTGTCAGGGCGGGCATGAAAACAGACGCATGGCTAATATTTAAATCTTGCTCACCAGACTTTAGCGGCTGCCAGTGACTGGCCTCATTCCAGGCAGATCGCAGCATTGGAGGCGCATCAAGGGAGGCCTAACAGCCTTCTAAAAAACCCAGCCTGCTGCCCTTCCTCCCCCCACCAAACGCAGGGTGGCCTCAAATGCAACTTCTGGCTTGGGAGTGTTGATGGAGGGTGGGAAGCAGGCCTTAACCCCATCCCCAGGGGCTGGGTGCCATGTTTGGCTTGGGAAAATAGAGATGGGGGTGAGGCTTGCAAAAGACAGGCGCATCCTTGGTCCTGGCCTTGGTCCTTGCCAGGCCTGTATTGTCCATTAGGCTGACTAGGCTGAAGCCTAGGGACCCTGCCCACCAATTTGGCACTGTTACCTGCGCCCTAACCTGCCCTGACGTTGGAGCACAAAGCCCAAGCTGGGCCTTGTCACTCACGGCAGACAGCCTTGAGCAGTCTGCTCCGGCCAGAGGGAGCCAAATCATGGCAACGTGGAGCTTCTGCGAGGACCCAGCTTGCAGCACCCGGGGGAAGTGGGTAAGCCAGGGCCAAGCAGAGCCTGTTCGACTGGATGCCCAGCCTCACTTCCAGGGTTGGGCAGAGTGGACATCGCAGGGCCGAGCACATTCAATGCGCCAGCACCAGGTAGCACTTGCTCACTCAGCTGCCAGCCAGTCAGGCTCCCGGAGGCAGACGGTGCAACACTGACACGGCCCTCCTTCCTCCCCAGCTGGCCAGGGCTCCCCCCACAGTGCCAGCTGGATCCGTAGCATAAGCTGCCCGTCAGCTTGGGAGTCAGGGGAAGAAGGGAAAGGAGCAGAGGGATGCCCAAAATACCTGAAAGCCTAGGGGCCAGATCTTTGGTTAATACGGCCCTGGTCCTTGCACTGCATGAGCCCATGGCCTCCATTATGGATGGGAGTGGGGGAGGAGAAGCACAGGAGTGAGGTTAAGAACAAGCCTGGAACACTTTCCATTCCACTACCGGTCAAATGTAGAGCGCAATCCTAAACTGGAGTTAGATCAGCATAAGCTAAGCCAGCAAAGTTTGGACAGCACAAGGGCCTCCATAAAGCATGTTTGGACTACTCTTGGAGTCAGGGAGCAGGGCTCACGTCTGTGTGCTGCCTCTCTGACTCCGAGAGTGGTCCAAACATCCTTTACGGTGGCCCTTGTGCTGGCCAAACTTTTCTGGCTTAGTTTATGCCAGCCTAACTCAGTTTAGGCTTGCTCCCTTAGTGTTCTAGAAAGAACCTGCACGCATGGTCCGAGCTGCATAAATTAGTCGATGAAACGTCTCATGGAGTGGAGAGAAATATGATTAGTTGCTGCATCTGCTCACCTAACTGTAAGTTCAAGAGCTAGCTGAAATGTTGGCAGCCTTGGTCACACTCAGTGTAGGCACACAGGGGAAGCCAGATCCCATTTCTGTCAGGGCACCCTAGTACTCAGCATCCTCTTATGGAATAGGTTCTCCACTACCCTGCATCAGTGCCTGATCTCCAAAAGCACATCCTCCATTTTTCCTATTCTGACTGTGTTATGCTTAGTGCTCCACAATTTTAATTATACTGCATCCAAGCTAGAACATTCGTTGTGCGGGGTAGGCTCCATTATCATAAATGCAAGAGTTAAATGGAGTCCCTCTACGAGAGGCTTCGTGACAGAAGCTGTCAAGAACATACTCTTCCATGCTTGGTTACTTCAAGTGTATCAGAAAAACTACAGAAGCCACCAGACCAAAGAAACACATTCCTTAAGGAGAGGTAGCCCCAGTAGCGTCACTGTAGATGGGGTGACATGGTAAGTACTACAGGTGCCGCAACACACTATGTAAGTAGCTCTTCCCTTTCACTGTCAGAGCCATTCTGGGCAGCGATGGCAACGTGGCGGCGGCTGCCCAGAATGGCTATGACGGCGAGTGGGAGAGGCTGCTGCTTAAACCGTCATTTATAATATAAAAAATACATTTCACTACCAACCAAAAGTCTTCTGCTCCCTCCAACGTCCTTCTCCCTTGCTGCCTTATGCCTGGAACTGCCTCCCAGCACTCCATGATGATGGTTCCTTTAATCTCTACTTGAAACCCATCTTTTCTGCAGAGACTTTGTTCCAAAGCCTTTGTGTATTCTACCTTTAAAAAACACACACACACACACACAACTAAGCTTCAGTAATATTCTGAAAAGTTGCTGAAATATTCACATATTCTTCCTTTGCCTCCTTCCCTCCCTCTATTATTTCCCTTTGGTCATATCTGTAAGCCCTTTGGGCAAGGACCTGGCCTCTCTTTCTATTTGCATTGATGGCGCTCAATAAATTATAGTGTCGCTTGCAAATTTCTCTCAACCTCCACGCTAGTGATATGATGGAAGGATGGAGTTGTGAACCCCACATATCCCTTGTAGTCTCTCATTTAGCTCTCAGATAGCAAGGCTGTGGTATGTCTTGTCCCAGGAACAGAATAGACTGAACTGAATTAAGCCCACTATCCTCAGTCTATGCACTTACCTGAAAGCATTTCCTACTGAATTCAGTGGGGCTTATTTCTGAGTAGATTGGTATTGAATCACGCTATAAATGTTCTAGTGATTGAACCCAGTATGAAGGTGGCTCTCTAAATCCTATGAGTGACTTTTTCCTTGGAATAAAAGAAATATATGCTTTGTTTCCCCCCCCCCCCCGATTCTGATTTTGCGCTGGCAAAATCCCTGTTCCCTTCCTTCCATTACTGCCCTCTTTTGGACTCCAAAAGAGGCATGAGCTGTTCCCACACACACACACTTACATCTTTGAAAGAGAATTTTGGAAGCAGTCTAGATTATGCAAAGCCGTGATTGCTGTAGATGTGAATCACAAAGATGTGGCTGCTTTAGATCAGCCATTCTCAATGGCAGCGATATGACGCCCTGGGGAGCCCTCGCACATTTGAAGGGGGCCACAGATTGAAAATTGTGATTTTATGTCTATCTTGGGGGTTAGCAATGTGGGGCTCGTGAACTACTGGTAGCTTGCTGGGGTGGGTATCAGTAGTTCACAGCCCTTTTTGGCTGGGAGCAGTAGCAGCCGCTGCCACCAAGCAAGTGAGAGCACGGAGCCGGCCGGCCCTGCCTTTTCCAGCTGCCCTGGAGCTCCGGAGCTCCTGGCCAGCATGTGCTCTCGGGAGGTGGCTGCTCAAAGCAGGACTGGTCACTGTGGCCGGACGGGACGGGCGGGAGATGCAGCTTCTTCATGATGGTGAAAGGCGGAGCAGGTAAACTGCGGAGGGAAAGGAAGGGAAGTGGAAGATGGCTCCATCTCCTCCCTGGAGTCTCGTGGAGGGGGGCTGTCTTAGAAATACTCCCACCCTCGAAAGCACGACTTGGTGACCTGCCCTGCTCCCTTGTCCCGGATATTTTTTCCTATAATTAGATGGGGGTTAGATTAATTAATTAGATTAATATATTTCTACCTCACGTTCTTAGATTTTGATGAAATACTTAAAAAGCCTATATAGTTATTGAAGAAATGCATTTTCATATCTTTAAACTCACAGAGAAAAAATACATTTAAGTCTATAATTCCCCCCCCCAAAATGGCATGCTAGTGATACTATAACTAGCTGTACATAAGACACCAATTGAGAGTTGGGGTGGTCTATTTTAAAAGCTCTTTTCATGAGCTTTCATGTGATATACAATGGGTTTAATAATTTCTTAATTTTTAAAAATTCAATTTAAAATTTTAAAATCAATTTTTTTCAAAAATGGACATCTTTAAAATTTTGAAAAAATACATTCAAAATTAGTTCATACTTGTGTCTAACTATACCCCCCAAAAAGTTCAAGACAATGATATCTACAACATAATTCATGTACAGTATTTATGAATGTTGCCATGTGTATTACTTTTCTCAGTCTGTTTGGTTCTGACGCATTTAGGTTTAGGTGCTATAACTTTCTGTAGCCAGAAATATGCAAACTGGAAGAAGCAGGATCATGTTGACTATTGTGCAACAGAACCAGAATTTCTATTTGTTTGTGAATATCAATACTGTCAATAATTGTGAACTGCAATTTGAGGCAGTTTTTTGGGGGAGCGCAGTCCTAAGCAGCACTGGAATGGTGAGGCCGACAGGCCAGCATCATATCCAGCACTGCTTAGGAGAGACTGGAGCCTCCTCATGGCAAGGGAGCATTGGCTCCCTTACCATAGTGGAGGCTCCAGCCTCCCCTATGGGCAGGCTTAGGTTTCGGCCATATGGCCAAATCTGGAGCCCGCCCTCTCCCCGCCCACAATCTCCCTCCCCCCCACCAATCCTTGTCCAGGAACGGGACGGAGCCTCCCTCGCGCCGACTGGCTTCGGTCAGCGCAAGGGAGGCTCTCTGTTTTCCCCTTGCCCTGGGTTCCACTGCAACCATTCCCAACCCCAAGTTTCAATTTTACATAACAAACATAGGCTGCTAAAAATTGGTATTTTTGCATTTTACCATAGGGCAAATAAGTACCCCAAATTTTATAAAAATCTAAGGAGGTCAGTTGGAAAAAGTGTGATGATTTGACACGAAGCAACCCAGGGGAGAAGCTGGGACCATTGGGGCTGTATTCATTTAATGATCTGCTTCTGTGTGCGTGTGTGCGTGTGCGTGTGCGCACATGTTGCTTCTTGGAAGGACCTGCTGCCTTGCTTTGGCAATTTTTGTTAAGTAGCTCATATATATCCAATAGTTGCCCACCTTTGATCTATCTGTTCGTGTTGTATTCTGATTTATCAGAGGGGGCCCTGGAACCTGAGAAGAGCTTCTATGAGGCTGTAGCCCGCCCCCCCCCAAAAAAGATTGAGCTGCTTTAGATACCGTAAAAGTTGATCTCAGAGATATGTCGAGGGCAGGTTTGGAGCCAAAAATAATGGAATTTTCTATGAGTCAGGTAAAATTTAGGGGATGGTGGCTTACTATCATTTTGTCTGACTTTAGCACCCCTTGTTTCTCTCATGCTGCGAAGATCAGAGTGTGGTCAGAGGGAAAGTAAGAGGGGAGAGTGAGGGAAATGGTGCTTTTGAAGAGGAGCATAAAATACCTCCCAAATAATGACACAAGACCAATTGCATTGAATTAAAGTAAAAAAAAAACTAACAACATTCAAACTGCCTGGGGAAAAAAACACACCACAACATAGCAACTTTAGAAAGTGTTGGAAGTTAAGGAGTTAACAGCGTGCTCAGAAAAGCTAGCTGCCCTGCCCAACCAATATAAACAATGAAACAGAGATCAAAGCACAGTGTAATTTAAAGCTTGGAAACTTTTATGCTTTTATGCAAGCATAAAAGAAGTTCCAAGACACTTTACTTAGCAAATAATCAACAGGCAGCTTACCTCTTAACTGCCCTGACCACTGACAGACACTTAGATAAGAGGAGGAGGCAATAAGATAATGCAATCTCTAAGATAAGGAGGCAATTTACAGCTCATTTATTTGCAAACAATTATCTATGGTAATTTATCTGGAGTGCAACAATTGCCTTTCCTTGGTGCAGGTTTGAGGTCTTTTTAGGAGAGGGGGTTGCAGCAGGTTATATGTGGATTACATGCCATCCTTTTCAGGCAGGCTTTAGGATGTGCGCAGATGCCAGACATGCCAGGTGGTGCCTGAAGGGGTGGGTGGGAGGGGGACCTGGGGAACATCCTTCCTCACCCACCTCCTGTTGGGACAGACCCTTCCCTAGGCAGGGGGTTAGAGACATTGTGTGTTCAGTAGCATGTGGGAAAGCAAGTGAAAAGGCAGAGGCAATGCATTTTCTGGCAGTGTCCTATTCCCTGCCCACCCTCATCTTTCTGTTCACACCCATCCTGCAGATGAGAGTAGATCTTAGAGGTAGCTTTGTTCCAAAAACTACCTCCTTTCAACCCCCACAACCCTCTGCAAATGTAATGTTAAGTTGCTTGCGACATCCTTCTCTGCTCCATGTCCTCAGGCGTGTTGCTGATCCAGGCGCATTGCTGCTGCTGCTGTTTCCTTCTTGGGAATTTAACCCCGTCAGTTACTCAAACACATACACACCCCCTCATTGAGGATTATTTGCACAGCTGGGATGGAGCTGCAGAAGATGGGAGAGGAGGTTGGCATCGAAAAGCTCAATGGAACTGTGCCTGATCATGACAAGGCTCCTGTCCTTGAAAATGGGTGAGTGTGTGGGGGTAATGATGGGTGGATAGGGGTGGGCTACGTTGGAGAAAGATTCATTCGAACAGAGATGTGTGGGAATGGGGAGAGTGGAAGTTTGGCAGCCAGTTTTGGCAGGCTTCAGAGAGTTCTGTGCTCCTGTTATCCTGAGGGGTGGAACATGCCAGCCTTTTACGAGGCCAGTTTTCTTGTGAGCACTGGATGGCTTGTAAACGCCACACCTAGGTGGGGGAGCATGTGAGCCCCAAGCTCATTCTTGCTGTGTTGATGATACAACAAGTCGTGGGTGGTTGGACTGACTGAACTCGTCTGTGAATATAAGATGGCAGGGACAAATGACACTGGGTGGGAGCTGGTGGTCTCCTTTGTGCAATGAGTATGAATATTGCAGGAGATACGGGGTTCAGGGGATCTGAGATCAAATGATTTGATTTGGAGGGTGCAATTCTGGCCTGATGTTGAATAGGAGGAGGAGCTGTGGCTGCAGGGCCACATCCACTGCACTGATCCTGTGTGGTCTCCCTTTTCAGCTATGAGGAAGAAGAGCCTGCCATGACTGAGCAAGAGGAGTTCCTGCCCCACATCGCCAGCAAGAAACTGAACCAGTTCACGGACGTAAGTAATTGCGCCACCTAGACAGCCCATCTCACCCGGAGTAGAATCTGAGAATCTTGACTCTCAAAATTCTGAGAATAGAATGCAGGACTTCAGCAGTTCGTAGGCCTTCTTCCTGACCATATATAGGCTCCGCTGCATTCCTCAGACTTTATGGCGTTGGCAGGGACCCCATATAGACATATATCACTACCTTTGCATCTCTAGTTTCCCTTCCTGTCTTCAGTTGTTCCTTTTGGGTGATCTTTGACATTAAGAACTAAAGCACGTGGTCAGGAGAATCACGGGAATAGCTTTTTATGTACTGTCAGACTGCCAGAGGTGGGGCAGAGCAAGAGGCATTGAGTGTTCTGTCATTCCTGCAGGATAGGAGAACATAAGGAAATCCCAGCTGACTCAGGCCAGAGTCCATCTAGACCAGCATTTTATTTCTCACAGTGGCCCACCACCTGCCTCTGGGAAGCTCACAACACGAGAGAAAGGCATATACCCCTCCCACCATTGTATACCCAGTACTCAGAGCATACCGCCACTGAACCTAGAGGTAGTGCATAACCAGCACGACTTGTAGCCATTGATAGACCTGTCCTCCCAAGAATTTACCCAGTCCCCCTTTAAAGCCATGCAAGCTGGTGGCCACCACCACGTCTTGTGGCAATGAATTCCACAGTCATTATGCACTATGTGCCTCAGGGCGCAGTCCTAACCTGGAGTTGGGCCGGCACAGTTAGGCTAGCAGAGTTTGGCTGGCACAAGAGACATCGTAACGTATGTTTGGGCCACTCTCGGAGCCAGAGAGGCCAGCACACAGACGTATACCATTCTCCCTGACTCCAAGAGTGGTCTAAACGCACTTTATGGTGGCCCTTGTGCCTGTCTAACTGTGCTGACCTAACTCCAGGTCAGGATTGCGCCCTAATATGTCCCTCCTTATGTCTGTCTTAAATGTCCTGCCAATCAGTGTCAAGGAATGACTCCTGGTTCGAGTACTGGGCATGACTGACAGTCCAATCCCATCTTGGGCCAGTGTGAGGGATGCAGGTCTGCTCCATCCAATATGCCATCCCTGGGAAGAGGCTGGGCGAGAGTGCTAGGAGGGGAAATTTACCTGGTTGTAGACTGTAGAAGAGTCCCTAATGCTCTTGTATCAGCTATGTAAAGCTATAGCAGCTCATTTTAGTGTCGCTCTGAGAAGCCTGCTGGGGGTGTGTGTAGCCCAGGACAGGGGTTTGGAATACAGCGGCCACTGGCTGCACTGTGACCTGCCCCCATCCCGCCCTGATCTGTCCCAATCTGCCAGCAGAACCCTGCTGGTGGCCAGTCTGCACCATGTTATTGGTGGTGTATGATTTTCCTGCTGCTTCACCATCAGCAGCGTAGTGCAGACTGGTGGACTACAGGAGGGCCCTTGCAGTGCTGGCACGCGTCACAGTTCAGTCAACAGAACTGGGCCGTAAGATAAGCTTGTCTCTACCCACTCTCCACACCGTGCATAATTTTATAGGCTTCAATAATATCTCCCCTTGTTTGCCCTTTCTCCCAGGTTAAAACGGCGCAGGCACTGTCATCTTACTGTACTGCATAAGGAAGGTGTAGAATTCTTGAGTTAGAAAACAGGCATGTCAGAACCCTTCTCTGTGCTTGCTTTATATGGGAAATGTTATTATACAGGAAAACGTTTAAACATGCATTCCTCACCTGCAGCCATGAATGGAACATCCTAGCAAGAGTATTATTCCCCCAACGCAGTGTTGCAGCTCTAGGTCAGACTGGATCCCACCATCCTTGAATTCCTGTTTGATTTTTGTCCTTTGCCTATAGTCGATCCCCTGTGGCTTTTCCTTTACTTCTCTTACTTTTAATCTCAGACTTGTGCTCTCTGTGACCTCTTCCCTCTTTTGTTTTAATTGTTCTGGGCAAATAAATAAGTTCGCAGCCAAATACTTCACATTAGTATTTGTCACTTCGCTAGCTCAGGGGTCTCCAAACTATGACCCGGGGGCCAAATCTGGCCTGCCACAAGATTTTATCCAGCCCGCAGCATCTAAAGATATTTTACTCATTTTATACGTATATTTGTCAGATTAAGCATGGCATTGTTTCTGTGTAAATGTCACATTTCTCTTTTGTTCTGAATCATATCATTCTGGTTCCAAAAAAAGATCCAAGGAAAACTTACTCATTCATTTAAATCATTCATTTATAAAACTGACTTTTTCGGCCTGTAAAAATCTGTAAAATATATTATGTGGGCCTTATACTGAAAAGTCTGGTGATCCCTGCTCTAGCTCTATGCTCAGAGATAATAAGCCCTCTTCAGAAAATAAGATATTTGCACTAAATTTTGTTATGCACAATGGATCCTCTTCTCTGTAGGTTGTCCTTTTGTTTTGGAGTTAACAGTATTTTCCCAGAACCAGTGAGCGTTATTTTGTACACAGGGAAAATGCCATTCTTTCTTCCCCTCTAGATAGCACATCTACTCCTATTGTGATCATGGTTATTATAGGTATGTTGCAGGCTCCTATTGGATACTGCCTGTGATGTGATGCTGCAGTTGCTGTCTGCCATATGAACGGATGCATAAAATGCCGTTTAAATCCTCCACTTCAGCATAAACAGCAATAGTCTTTCACAGAGCACTTTCGTTTGGCACTTCAACTGCTATTCCCTTGTGCAACACGGACAAAAGTAAATACCTAATTTGCACAATAAGGAGAGAATCTTCCATTGCTGTCCACACTGTGTCAGGCAGAGGGCGTTTGTCTATGTGTCTGTTTTTCATGGGGGTGAGTCAGTTGTTGGCCCCATCAGTTCCAAACATAGCAAAAATTAAAAGCCAAGGCTAATTAGTTGGGTGTATTAAACATTTGGGAGACAGGAATGCTTTACCTGGTCTGCACATGCAGCAGAATGAGGTGGTGAGATGTGAGATGGTCGAGTGGAATGTTTCACTTCAGACTTCAGAACAATTTTGAATGCTCCCTGGCACTAAAGAACTTCCTAAAAAGAGAAAACTAGCATAGCAGGTACAGGAAGAAAGCCTTTGTTACTTATATGGGCTCATTTTCTCCTTACTGGACTTTTTTTTTAAATATGGGGAGCAGTCAAGGCAGTATCACCCACCTGCAGGTCTACCATATTCCATTCTTCCACCTCATCTGCACTTATCTTGCATGTTCAGAGCCCCAGCCTTTATCTACTGATTGTGAGTCCAAAAGGGTGGCTGAAGGATGTTAATTAATCTGCATAATTCAGCTTCTGAGTCGCCTGTTCACTCTTCCATCTTTGCTTTCTTGCTTAACGTTTTCTTCCTTCTCCCTCTCCCTCTCTCCCTCTCTCCCTCTCTCCCTCTCTCTCTCTCTCTCTCTCTCACTCTCTCTCTCTCTCTCTCTCTCTCTCTCTCTCTCTCTCTCTCTCTCTCTCCCGCCATCCCCTGCCCCATTTCTCTCCTTGTGCCTTGCCACACTCTTTAATCTGGCTTTTGTCTTATTCTCCTGCCTTGGCTTCTTCTGCAGTTTGAAGGGAAGACGTCATTTGGGATGTCCGTCTTTAACCTCAGCAATGCCATCATGGGCAGTGGCATCCTAGGCCTGGCCTTTGCAATGAGCAACACTGGAATCGTCCTCTTTGTGTGAGTACCACGCCCATGGCAAACAGCCCAGAGGTTCACTGCTCTGGGAAGAAGGGAATGGAAACTTAGTCTGCCCATCGTCGTCAACCATGAGATGGTGGAGAAAGCATGCGTTGGGGACTACAGAGTGAAAGTTTGGGCAGGAGTTCGGTGAAGCTCTGTGGTCTTCTCCAGGCTTCTGGGTGGGTGGGTGGGTGGGTTGGGCTTGAAGTTGGGACTTGGGGAGGCGGGGCGTCCAGGTTCTCCACCTGTTTCTGAAGGGGCTGATGTTAGTTTTGTCCTTCTCTCCCTAGGGTGCTTCTGATTTGTATTGCTTTGCTTTCCTCCTATTCTATTCACCTGCTGCTGAAATGTGCTGGAGTTGTAGGTAAGTTGTGGGTGCCAGGAGAAGTCCTGCATTGCTCTCAGTGTGCAAGCAGTGGGCACCATAAGGTGCAAATTGAAAATGTGCTGACTGTGGGGAGTAAAAACACAAAAATTTTGTTGCTGTGACTGGAGACAGACTGCAGTTTCTTAAGAAAGAAAGTGAACTTGATTCAAGAAAAGGTTGGCTGCTTCTGTTGTACCAAGGCATGTCTTTTGTTCCAGTGTCTTAGAGAAGAATACGTAGCTTTTCTCCCAAGACATCCTCTTGTGCAAAGCATATTGTTTGTGCCAGCCTTATGTGGATTGATGGGAACTTTTGTGGGTTGCTGAGAACCACAAATCTGCAGAGATTCCGGTGCTGTTGGGAATGCACATAGTTATGTGGAACTGGGGACCAGCACATTTAAGAAGAGTAATACAAAGGGTTGAAAAGTTCCCTGGTTGAAAAGTTCTTTCATCTCACCAGAGAACCTCAAGAATTGTAGTTCTGTAAGGTGCACATGGGATGTAGTGGTGCAGCGGATTAAACCGCTGAGCTGTTGAGCTTGCTGACCGGAAGATTGGCAGTTCAAGACCACGTGATGGAATGAGTTCCCGTCGCTTGTCCCCGCTCCTGCCAACCTAGCAGTTTGAAAGCATGTAAAAACGCGAGTAGATAAATAGATACCATTTTGGTGGGAAGGTAACGGTGTTCCGTGCATCTCGGCGCCTAGTCATGCTGGCCACGTGACTGTGGAAACGTGTCCTTGGACAAATGCCGGCTCTTCGGCTTAGAAACAGAGATGAGCACCGCCCCCTACAGTCGGTCACGACTAGACCATTCGGTCATGGGGAAACCTTTACCTTTAAGGTGCACATAACAGAGAATCCTCAGCACCTTCAGCCAGCTCCAGCTCCCAGGATTCTTTCTGGCAGCTAAAACGGTATACTAATCAATACACATCTGTAGTATATTGTCCTAAGTGTCGTTTATCCTCTTTCATATTAGTGCTGCATGTGACAAAATGACAATCACACCAGAATCCAAAGTGCCAGAATCCCATTTTTCGTTCTATAAATTGATTGAGGGCCGTATAATAAGGTGGACTGACATTTGTACTTTGCCTCCATGCCAGTTCTGTGCCTCCTGAAGAGGATGATTGGTCCTCCATCCACTATTTCTGCCACATAGTCTATATTTTCTTAATTAGGCAAGTTGGGGTAATGTCCTCTCCTACTATAGCCGGAGGTCACTTTATAGTGGGAGAAGCTTCCCTTGTAGAGAGCAGTTCTGTGAATCAGCCTGGATTTAGGATTTCTCATTAAAGTTGATGTCCAAGCCAAGTGTAAAAGCATCCCGCCTCCGTCTCTCTCATCCAGGAATAAGAGCTTATGAACAGTTGGGATTCAGAGCATTTGGCCACTCTGGCAAAGTTGTCGCTGGTGTGATAATCGCAATGCACAACATCGGAGGTAAGGCCTTCAAGCTGGTAGGTCTGTGTGTGTTTGGAAGTTTGGAAAAAAGAAAGCCTCTGTCATGCCAGTACAAATTCTGTGCAACATAGTGTGGAATTCTGCTACCTGGTGCATTACCCAAGCTTAATTTATTCATATACATTTGCAGAATGAGCTCTGTTTCTGCTGCTAGGGGAGGGGGTGTGGGTGAGGAAATCTGCAGGCTACTAAAGCACTCTCTTCCCACAAATTGTGTGCTGAGCGCTGTGCTCAGTATCCAGCTCTGCACTTTTGCAGTGCCAGGTGCAGAATATCTGGCGCTCAGGCCATCAGTCCCTCTCTCCCAGCAGGCCGAAAAGGGAACGCAGACTCTTCCTGATGGCTTTCTCTCTCCACAGCAATGTCCAGTTACTTGTTCATCGTGAAATCTGAACTGCCGCTTGTGATCCAAACATTCTTAGGACCGAGTGGGAACACCGAGTAAGCAAAATGACACCCAGTTCTGTCCCTCCCCTCCTTACCACCTCTCCTTCTTGGTTTGTTCAGTTGGAAAGGACAGATGACAATACATGCACAACAAAGATGAAATCGTACAATCAAAAAACAGAAAGGGTTCAGCTGCAGCTCTGCTTACAGATGTATGTAAGAAATGCAAGAAGACTATTAATCAAATGGCCCAATCTTAATAAGGCCTTACATGTAAGGTCCTTTCTGGTTGTTGCAAAGTGCAACACACCATTCAGTGCGGCCTGGCCACCACTGCAAGCAGTTAGCACATGCCAATGGTCCATCCACATTCCCTGGCAAGTCAGTATGGGAAACGGGAGGAGTAGGAAAGGGGTTGGGGTGGAGAGGATGACAGATCAAGACCAAGAAGGGGGTGGTCTTGCCAACAGCAGTGCCCCGCCCCTCCTCCCTGGCCTCCATCCAGTTTCCTGGGTTCCCTCAGATTGCACCAGTTACATAGCTGGTCTGAGTAGACCCAGTGGGATAGCGAGGGCTTACCCCAGAGCAAGGGAACAAATGTTCCCTTGCCTCAAGGAGGCTTTCACATCCTGAAACTCCTCTGCAGGATGTAGCACATGCCCCATTGGCACAGCTGCATCACTGTGCAGGGAGTGATGTTGAATGGGGCTGAAAGGGTATTTATTGTATGCCACCTTGATTACCCTGATTGATCAGAGAGAAAGTGGACTATAAATTGTTTACATAAATGAATACATTTCTACTGTCCTATCCATGCCTTCCTCAGCCATTTGACAGAGAGTTTGGAGTTCCTTGGAGAGATTTTCAGTTCTTAGCAATGAAGATTTGAGTAGTAACTGACCACGTTTCAGTTAAGGCCTTTATGTTACTTTACGTCGCCTGTGAAAACAAATGTCCTCGGGCCAGCTTGGGGTGACACCCAGTCTTATTTTAAGGCCGTGAACCTTCCTTGCCTCTCCCAGGCGGAGCCAGCAATAGTGCTATTGTGACCTGGAATGAAACTGGAGCTGGAGTGTGCAAGGGGAAGGCTGCCACCCCTTCCAAGCTAGATTTGCTGGGAGGTTTTGAGAGGAGTTTTATGGAGAGAAACAGCTGCTCTCTTTGGCTCTGTTTCTCATCTATAAATGGATACATCTGGGGCTGGCTGACCTATTCACATGCATTCCCTGACCACAAGAATTCTGAACCGCTGTCACCTGCAGTACAATGAGTGGGAGGACCAACCAAAAATAGGGAGGAAGAGGAAGGAGGAGGAGCGTGATTCCTTCATAAAACAAATCATAATGCAAACCATGATACTTCCCTTTAGGCCTCAGCTTTAGGCTTAGCAATACTGCATGCCACATAGTTGCCATATGTGTAACCGGGGCAACCGAAGCCAGTTCACTACCTGAACTAACCCCCAAATGCCACTCCTTCCTCCCAATTGTGCCACACACACCCCACCCAACTAATTTGTGCATGCTAATATATCTACAGAATTGTCTCATGCACCACACCATTTTCACCTCACTTTTCTTATTCTGCCACTTAAGGCACAATTCTAACCTGGAGTTAGGCCGGCACAGTTAGGCTAGCAAAGTTTGGCCCTCACCAGGGCCACTGTAAAGCATGTTTGGACTACTCTCAGAGTCGGGGAGGATGGTGCACGTCTGTGTGCTGGCCTCTCTGACTCCAGGAGTGGTCCAAACAGACTTTATGGTATCCCTTGTGCCAGCCAAACTTTGCTGGCCCAATTGTGCCGGCCTAACTCAAGGTTATCATTGTACCCTTAGTGGGGTCGCCCAGTGGAGTACTCAGGCAGCTAGCAGGCTGCGGGAGGTGGTAGGTGAGCTTGGGGTACAGGGCACCTCCCACCAGCTTGTTGTCTTCCCCAGCCTACCCAAGTAAGGGGTTCAACCAGCTTCACTGGTTGTTGCCCCTGAGTGTAACATCTCAACAGCCATTTCTCCAATCCAAAGCAATGTGAACATGGATTTGGAACTCCAGCCAGGGAAAGGCAGTATGGGCAGCTGGGAGAGAAAGTTTCAGGGACAAAGAGGCACATGGGAAAAGAGTTAAACGCACACATGCTGCTGCTTCTAGGTTGCAAAGCACCCCCTCTTAAGAATGCTTTACAATGGTGCAGCAAATTGTTGGGCAAATGTTTCACACAGCTGTCTTGTAATGTGCTGTTTGACCCTTGAGCCTCACAGTCCCCCTATTTTATTTTTTAAACCAAATATTTATTTATATTTAAGATCTGAGACTGGAGCTAGATGGAGTCTTCATCAGCTTTGAGACAGACTGATGGAGAAAGTGTCCTTTTGTTGAATACAGGTGTACAAGAAGCTCAGTGAGAAGAGCCTCACTGGATCAGGCCAAGGGCCCATCTAGTTCAGCTTCCTCTGCTTCACAGTGGCTTACCACATGCCTCAGGGAACACACAAAAGATACTTGCGTCCTGCGCCACTACCTTGCATCTGGCATTCAGAGGTAGCCTGCTTCTAAAACCAGAAGGTTGCACACATCCATCATGGCTTGTAACGTGTGACGGACGTTTCCTCCGTAAATCAGTCCAATTCCCTTTTATAGGCATGTCACGGGGCGACGCCCCCCCCCACCCGCTGGCTGGGCCCACGGTTGCAGCACCCCACTAGGGAACCCAGCATAGAATTCCAAGGGGCGCCTGGCAGGTAGAGAGCAGCACCCGACCCCTGGAGCGGGGCAGGAACACCAGCCACAGGCCAGCAGGGAGGCTCGATAGGGCCGAAAGCCAGGGAGCCTTACACAGTGAGGAGGGGCCCTGGTCTTGCAAGCACTAAGACAGGGGCTGGTGTTGAGGCAGAAGCCTGGCCAATCCCCAGGAAGGAGCTCAGGAGGGGCGGAGCACAGGGGCGGAACCCGGAAGGGGTGGAGCCGGCTGCACCAGCCGGCTGCCTCATAAAGAGCAGGGCAGGCGAAGGGAGAGGAGGCTTCCCTCCCTGTGGCTGTAGTGCAGGGAGGGTGGTTGGATGGATGAGGCAGAAGTCTCCACCTGGCCCTGAAGGGGTGTGGGCAACCCCAACCCTAGGAACAGGGAACCGGACCTGGGAGCACCCAGGGCTGGAACTCACCTGGGGATACCCCCAGCCCAGACCTCCCTGGGGAGGCGGGGGCATTGGCCCCAAGGGGGTTAGTGGACACAACCCCACGGAGGAGAGCCACCAACTGCCCGATGGCTTCAGCCAACTACAACTCAGTAACCCTACTGGGGAGACCGAGGGGCTGCGACAGGGGCAACGGTGCTACCCCTTGTAACTTGGGCCGTGTGAAGGAACAAGGCCTCCCTGAATGTCAAGGCGATCACCCGAATAAACAGAGTCTGCAAAGCAGCCCGAGCGTCCTCAAGTCTGTGGGAGTGATGAAGGAGGGAGTGAGAGGAACGAGAGCATGCAAGACCAGCGCACCCTGTGAGTCGGGGGGAGGCGTTGTCCCCTGGGAAATGGACATGACAAGGCATCTAGGCTAGATGCCATCACCACATCCTGTGGCAAGGAGTTCCACAGATTAATTACATGCTGGGTAAAGAAATATTTCCTTTTGTCTGTTCTAAGCATGACTCACTGGTGGCTGGATCTAGTCCATGAGGCTAGTCTGAAGATACTGTAGGAAGCTGCCTTATATGGCTTGTCAGGAGAGGAACCACAAAAGAGGCAACTCCTATTTCTCTACAAGGAGAAAGTGTGTCCAAAGTAGCTATCAATACACAAAAACAAAATTAATAACGAAGTAGTGCATATCAAAAGTGCAATATCAACATTTAATCAGCAAACTGAACACAATAAATATGATAGGGCAGTGTTTCTGAAACAATGGGTTGGAACCCACTAAGTGGGTCGCGAGCCAATTTCAGGTGAGTTTATAGTACCTAGGGCGGCCATCATTGAAAATATGAGAAGATGGGACACTGGAAAGAGGAAGGGTTGTGTGGTTATTTTGCTTGTGTCAAGACTGTAAATAGGGTTTTTTTCCCCTTTCTGATTCACTTTGCTATTGGAAAATGGCTGAGAAATAACCCAACTTATTGCTGTGTTCTCAGAGAAGCAACAGGCTCTGGTGTCACAATGATGGCACTTCTGGTCTTGTGATCTTGTGCAGCTAGATGGCTTGGCCTTCATCTGGGATCCTGTGGACGAGGTGCAATGCGCTTGCATGAGCAAGGTGTCCTTTGGGCCCCCATACACAGAAATGACAAGTATTTTGCTGGTGATTACTTTAAAGTAATATTACTCTAGAGGCATACATTTTGAAGAAGTTAGTGAAGCTGATCATGTGCAAAGGAGGGGAGCGCTTCTGTATATTTCAACAATTGTACAGGAGGAAGGAATTTCATCCTTGGGCAAGGGTGCCCCAAACCCCTTTTAGATGCAGCAGGAGCTCTGTTTCTTTTGCCTCTGGCCAGCCTCGGAAGAAATCCATAGTGCCTCCTGGCTCTCATGAACCTGATATTGTTTATTTACAGTGAGTGGTACACGAATGGGAATGTTTTGATCATCATCGTCAGCATTTGTGTCATCCTGCCCCTAGCTATGATGAAACATTTGGGTAAGTGATGGAAGAATTCCTGCCAGGGTGTTTCGCTTGAACGCTTTTGGACAAACAGCATCAGTGTCTGTGTTTGCATAATCAACCATCTTCTAAATGAGAGTTCAAGGCAACTCTATGCATTTTTGCTTTTACTGTTTAGTGAGTGGATGGAAGTCTCTGTTACTCCCTACCAGAGAGAGTACTGAGTATTGGTTCACCTGTGCAACCCTTTCCCCATGCCCAGTCACTCTGTCCTTAAAACCTGCTGCTCCAAGGAATTGCATCTCTCCATGCAGGCTTGGAAATGCAGGTGTTTTCACTGTTCTTCCACTGACCATCGAATTTTGGCCCTGCCAAGGCCAGATTACTTGTGGTGGCAATGAAATGCCTCTGAAGGAAGCAGGGTAGATTGATGGACTGGGCAATGCAATCATAACACAAGCATTCCAATATTTTAGCATTGTTAAATTCTGATAGGAAATAATGTTACTTATGCATTCATCTGACAGACGTTAGTGGAAATAATTGTTTCTGTAGCCTTGCTGTGAAGCTAACTTTGTCAAGAAATAAACTTCCCAGAGGTGCTGATTTCTGTGCCTCTTCTGTCCTGAAGTACCTGGAGCTCTCTGTGTTTCAGACATGCCAGGCACCTACCAGGGTAGCTAACGTTTCTTTTTTAAAGATAGGACTCATGTACCTTTAAACAACCATATGACAGGAAGAAATTAAGGTTCCAGCCCAGAGCGATGATGATGATGAGGATAGCTCTGCTAGTTGAGTTTCTGCCTGACACATACCCTATATACTCATGGATAAGTCTAAAAAGTTATGCCTGAAAATTGCCCCTGAAAACATGGATCAACTTGTATGTGGGTCAATACAGTTAATAAAGCTTCTAACAGAAGCTTAGGGGCTGGGCTGGGCTGGGCTGGGCTAAGAAGCAGAAAGCAAGGGTTTTTTGGGGGGGAAATGGAGCAATTCTACTTACCAGTAATTGTTCTCAGACACGACAAGCAAAAAACTGGTAGCCATTTTCTTTCTTCTCCAAACAGGCAGAGAAGTAAAGGTGCTTATGGGAATTGTAGAGGGCTGCTGCAATGGAGGTGCTGTACTGTATTCCTCACAAAGCCTACAACTCCCACAAGCACCTTCATCTCTCTTTCTTCTTGTTTGGAGAATAACTCCATTTCTGTGCTGCCTCAGAAGAAAGTGAAATGGCTCCATTTTTTTATTGGCTGTCTGTTGCTGCCTTAGAACAATTACTGATAAGCCATTTTGAAAGAATTTCATAACCGCCCCCCCATTTTATCCTCAACTTATCCACAAGTCATAGCAAATTCTATTATTTTTGGCTTAAAACCTGCCCTCTACTTGTCCATGAGATTGACTTATACGCCAGTATATGTGGTAGCTTTTAAAGGCGCAAGAAACCTGTTCCTCTCCCACCAACAGACCAAGTGACGCACCAGGGATTGGGGCACTGCTTCAGCGTTCTTTATCTCTGAAATAGGAACTGTCTGGGCAGTCCCTTGGAACAGAGATATGTAACTAGGGTAGTGCCTTCAGCTTGTAAAAATCTGGGACCCACCTGTGACACCAAACTGCAACATCGGACCCATCTTCAAGAACCCACCAGAAGAGTGGGCAAGTGAGCAGCGGCAGCCAATCAGTGTGTGCTGCTTCTTTCCTTCCAAGCCAAATAGGAAAAGGGGAGGGGCAGAGAATGGCATGGCAAGAGCATGCAGTTCATTTTGAAAGATGGAGGGAGAGAAAGTAGAAGCCAGGCAAGGCAGAGAGCAGAGGAAGTGCCCAGCAGCAAGGGAGAGCAGGTGGATGGGTGGCAGATTGAGGGGAGCCACTGAAGATTGAGAGGGCCTAGCCAAAGCAAACTCTCCAATGTCAAAACCTCTGATGGGATTTCCCTCATCTTGGGCTTTTAGCCCTAGCTGCTATTTGCTCCTGAGCCTCAAAACAATATGATGGTGGTAGCATTGCCATGACCCACCTGTTGAAGATTGCTGTACTGGAAGACTTAATGGGCAGCGCAATCCTACCATGCCCCTTGCATTGACACAACGTCATAGCGTTGACGCAAGGGGTGGAACGCCAACGCGGAAGCGCCAAGCAGCACCCCTGCGTCGGTGCTCCACCTCTGAAGTCGACGCTACTTGCAGCATCGGCTTCAGAGCGCCGACAGAGAGCCTCCCTTGCGCCAACTGAAGATGCCAAAAACGGTCAGCGCAAGGGATTCTCTGTCCCATATTGGGATGGGGATTGGTGGGAAGGGGGAGGCGGGACGTGGGCGGGCTTGGGAGGTGGCCGTACGGCCACATCCTAAGCTCGTCAGTGAGGCTGCGAGGCCCTGATGCATGGTCTCTTCGGATCTGTGCCTGCTCCTTAACAGGTGCAGATCCAAGGAGCACATAGGGGAGGCTCCAGCCTCACCTAAGCAGCGTCAGATATGGCGCTGGCCCATCAACCTCGCCAGTCCAGCGCTGTTTAGGATTGCGCCTTGAATCACATTTGCCTGATTCTGTGTCTTTATTCTCTGTCTCTCTCACTCCTACTCACAGGCTACCTTGGTTACACAAGTGGTCTCTCGCTCACTTGTATGTGTTTCTTTCTCATCTCGGTGAGTTGACAAAAAATGTCCAGAAATGTTAGGTAAGGCCTAGGAGACCCATTCACTCTACATGGCAACTTTCAGATTATCGTTTCTGTAAACTGTCAGATTTGATAATGGGCCAAGTGCCTGCTTTTAATATTTGCTTGGAAGATAATATTTTCTTCCTGTTCCTGGCACTCACCACCGATTTTTCATTCCAACCACAAAGGTAATCTATAAGAAGTTCCAGATCCCCTGCCCCCTCAATGGAACACACCACGAAGTTTCTGGATACAATATCACCACTGAAGATGTCTGTGCTGCCAAGATCTTCACTGTCAACTCCAAGGTTAGCATGAGGGATCCTAAATTAAGAGGGGTTTGGGGAGCAGAAGGTGCATGAAGAATGAAGAATGTACCTTGGTATATTCTTATAGGAGGCTATATCATAGAGTTGGAAGGGACCTACAAGGTCATCTAGTCCAACCCCCTGCCTGTAGCAGGAAATCCTCCTAGGGCGTCTCTAGCAGGTACCTGTCAAGCCTCAGTTCAAAAGTCTCCAGTGAGGGAGAATCCACCACCTTCCTTGGCTATTCCACTGTCGAACTGCCCTTATCATCAAGACATTCTTCCTGATGTCCAGCCAGAATCTCCTCTCTTGCAGTTTGTACCCATTGGACCTAGTTCTGCTGTCAAAGGCAGATGAGAACAGATTTGTCCCTTCTTCCTTAGGACAGCCCTTCAGATATTTGAAGAGAGCTATCATATCCCCTCTCAGTCTTCCCTTCTCCAAGCCAAACATACCCAGTTCCCTCAACCTTTCCTCGTAGGACTTGTTTTCCAGCTCCCTGATCATCTTCATTGCTCTTCTCTGAACCTGCTCCAATTTGGCTGCATCCTTCTTGAACTGAGGTGCCCAGAATTGGACATAACACAGTACTCCAGGTGAGGTCTCACCAATGCGGAGTAAAGTGGAACCACAACTTCTCGCGACATGGAAGCTATGGTTCTATGAATGCAGGCTAAAATTGCATTAACCTTCTTTGCAGCCACATTACACTGCTGACTCATGTTCATCTTGTGATCCACTGCAACTCCAAGATCCCTCTTACATGTTGTGCTGCCAAGCTCCCATTCTATACAGTACCTGTGACTGGTTATTTTTGCCTAAGTGCAGAATCGTGCATTTGTCGCTGTTGAATTTCCTCTTATTCATTTCAGCCCAGTATTCCATTTTGTCAAGGTCTTCCTGAAGGCTTCTACTGTCTTCTGCTGTCACTGAAGTCACTGATGGAGATATCAAAGAGAACCAGGCCCAAGACAGAGCCCTAGGTTTCCACTTGAAACCGTCCTCCAGGTCAACGCAAAGCATAACATATGCTTTAACATATGCCATTGATAATCACTCTTTCTGTACGATCATCCAACCAGTTGCAAATCCACCTAACAATGGTCTCATCTAGCCCATTTTTTTTACCAAGTTGCTGATTAAGGTGTCATGTGGAACCTTTTCAAATGCTTTATTAAAGTCGAGATAAATCACATCCATAGCATTCCCACCATTCATTAAACTAGTCACCCTGTCAATAAAGGAGGTGAGGTTTGTCTGGCAAGATTTGTTTTTGACAAATCCATGTTGAGTTCTGTTAATCACTAAGGGGGCAATCCTAACTTGCGCTGGAATGGCAAGGCCGGTGGGCCTGCTCTGTATCCAGCACAGGCAGGAGCCTCTCTGGGGCAAGGGAAGTTTGTGCCCTTACCCCTGGGTAGGAGCCTGCCACGCCTATGGGCTCCTCTGATCTGCACCTGATGCTTAGAAGGTGCAGAGCTGAGGATGCTGCATGGCCCGAATCCGGACTAGGCAGCCTGGAGACTATAGCTTGGATATGGCCTAACGGCCATATCCCAACTCAACCCCACCTCCCTGGGCAGGCACCCCTTCTGGCAAGCCCACTCCCCACCCAGAAATGCCCTTCTGCCCTCCCTCGCATTGCCCGGAAATGCTCTTGCGCCGGCTGGTGTAGGAGCACTATGGCACTGCATTGGCCCTGCAGACACAGCGCTGGTGCAGGCATACACAACAGTGCTGTCACGCCAGCACTGTGTGCACAGGGCCAACACAAGCAGATAGTGTTGGCCCAAGGGTGCCCATTGGATTGCACCCTAATATCTTCCTTGATACTGAAGTCAGACTAATGGGCCTGTAATTTCCCGGGTGTTCCTTTTCCCCCTTTTTAAAGATTGGGACCATGTTAGCCTGCTTCCAATCTAGCCACACTTTCCTCGCCTGGGTTTCTCGAAGATAATTGACAGAGGCTCTGCAAATATATCCGCAAGTTCCTTTAGTACTCTAGGATGCAACTCATCCGGTCCAAATGAATTCATTTTGGCCAGTTAGGTGGTTTCTTATGAGTTCCCTGTCAGTCTTAATCTGCAGACATGTGCCATCCACGTGTTCATTACATCTGTGGGGATGTACAGATTTCCCCCTATCAGCCAAGGATCCAGCATCCACATTTGCACAATCCTCCTCCTGAGAGAAGACGGACACAAAGTAGGAGTTCAGTAGCTCCGTCTTCTCCTTGTCACCAGACACCAATTGGCCATCATGATCAAGCGGCACTCCCACCCTCTCATTTCTCTTCCTCTTCCTTTGGGCATACCTGAAAAAGCCCTTTTTGTTGTTCTTGAAATCCTGGCCAGCCTCAGCTCATCCTGAGCTTTAGCATTCCTGAGCTTTAGCATTCCTACAGGTCCATGCTACCTGTCTGTACTCCTCCCTGGTGATCAGTTCCACCTTCCATTTTCTATACATGTCTTTTTTAATCTTCCAACTCACCGCTAAGAAGCTGGCTTTTTGAGGCATCTTTCCCTTTTCTTTTTATTTTCATAGGAATTGTTTTGGACTGCGCCTGAAGAAGCTGATTCTTTAAGAGCTCCCACCCATCTTGGGCCCTTTCCCCCCAAGTTCATCAACCCTTGGGATCCTACCTATCATTTCTTTGAACTTATTAAAACCAGTCTTCCTAAAATCTAAAATGCAGGTTTCACAGCATGTTACCTTTGTTTCCCATAAGATTGAGAATTTCAGCAGTTCATGATGACTTGCCCCTAAAATTCCTACTATTTGGACCTCATCAACCAATTCCTTTTTATTGGCTAAGATAAGCAATGTCTTAACCTTCCCTGTGTTCCTTCCTCTACTTTCTGGAAGAGGAAGTTATCCTCTAGGCACAATAGGAATCTATTGGAGCTCCCCTACTTGGCTGAATTAGTCTCCCAACAGATATCTGGATAGTTAATCTCCCATTACAACTACCTCATGTTTTCTTGTAATGTCTGTAAGTTGCTTCAGGACAGCATCATCCACCTCTTCCCCTTGGCCTGGTGGTCTATAGTAGATGCCCATCACAATGTTGCATTTGTTGCCCTTCCCCTTAACGTCTATCGCCTTGCTCGCCACAGGACTATCATGACTATATTGGATTTCTGAGGAGTTGTATATTTTTTTGACATATAATGCACCTCCCTCCCCTTTTGCCACATCTGTTCTTCCTACACAACTGATAGCCTTCCATTTGTGCGTTCCAGTCATGAGTCTTCCCACCAGGTTTCAGTTATTCCTGTCAAGTCAAATTTACGTTCACTTGCGAGAAGTGCAAGCTCATCCTGTTTATTTCCCATGCTCCATTCATTTGTATTAATAGAATGTAAGCCCTGGCGATATTGTCCCCTCCCACTCTTTAGTTAGTCTGGGCTTCTCCAAAGACCTCCTAGTCACAATGGTGTCCTTAGGGCTCCCATCTGGAGCACTTACCTGCAAATTAGGCTTCTGACTGCCATCTCTCAGCCTTCAGTTTAAAGCCCTCCTGATTAGGCTTGCCATGCTTCCACTGAAAACATTCTCCCCCCAACTCATGAGGTGCAACCTGTCTCCTGCCAGCAATCCTTCATCCAGGAAGTGCAGTCCCAGAAGCCAAAACTCTCCTGAGGACACCATTGATGTAGCCAATCATTCACCTTGAGGATTCTTCCTCTGAAGTCCTCTGCCTGTTACTGGGAGGAGAATATCACCTGGACCCCCAAGTCCTTTACTCTCCTGCCCAGAGCCTCATAGTCTGAAACAATCTGCTCATTGCTACACCCTACAGTATCATGTGTTCCTACGTGGATGAGCAAAAAGGGATAGTGGTCCATAGGGTTAATCAGCTTTGGCAATCTTTTTGACACACCCCAGATCCTGGCACCAGGAAGACAGCACACCTCACGAGCAAGTGGGTCAGGGTGGCACACAGGAATTTCCACACCCCTAAGTAGGGGATCCCCAACCACAATAAAAAGTGGATTGTTGAAATCTGGCAAGTTGCACATCAAGACTGATTGAAATACCAGGATTCAGGGAGAGGAGAAAGAACACCAAATAATGTGTAACTATCTTAATAGATTTTTTTGGCAAGAATGCCTATGGCTGTTTTTTAGTTTTGCAGAACAATATTAGATTGCTTTTCTGAACTTTTTGATGTAGTGAAGGAATATTTTTGAGATGGCATAGTCATCTCTCAATGGACTTCTGTGTATATTTTTGTAGTCCTGTTATGCAGCCATAAATAATAGTAGTAATAGTTATACAAAAAATGAAAGCTGTATCACAAGTGCTAGGGTCTAGAACAGTAGTAGTCACACAGGAAATGAACTTATTTTTTCTTTTGCAGACTGCATATTCCATCCCCATCTTGGCATTTGCCTTCGTCTGCCATCCTGAAGTGCTCCCTATTTACACTGAACTACGCAGGTTAGTAAACTGTGGACATGAAAGAAGGTTAGAGGGAGGCGGTAAAATGGCCCAACAATTCATCAAGACAAAGAATTCCATGGAGCAGTATTTTGGTTGTGAGAAAAATATACATCAGCAATGGATAAAATATTCAACTGTGTCCCTTCCAGCTGCATGGGAAGGGGAAAGGGAAGAATAGAACAGAAAGAGCAAATCAGCAGCCACCAAGAGAAACAGCAGTCGCCACCTTTTTGTGCATGGAGGAAAAAGACTCTGCCAAGTCAAGCTGTCCCAGGGTGGAATTGCTCCTCCCATCTTATGACATCATTGTGTCTGCTTCTTAGCAGCTTGGCCAGGAAGAGTTTAGCTTTCAAGTACATGGCAGGAAAACAAAAGGTTGCGGGAACAAAGATTCTCTGGAGGCCTCAGGAATATCTCACACTTCAGAGGGGAGGCTGTCAGGTTTGTACTCTTATTTAGAGCTGACCCTAAAGCAGTTTCACTGGAGGGCCAGCACGGACCAGATCTAGAGCAGGGTTTGAGGGAATAGTGTCAAGGACAGAGATGTCTGCCATTTCCCAGTGGGCCACCGCTGCCCCTTATTTCTCCTAGGTCCATGTTTGCACCATGAAACAAGGCATTACTTTTCATCTGCCAGGTACCAGTTTCATGAAACCAATTCCTAAGGGGGTACTCAATATGTAAGAAGTGGCGCTGTGCCTCAGACAGATTATTGTGGGAGAGGTGATGGATCCAGAAAGGATGCAGAGAGCTCGTGCTGAAGATGACAACAGGAAATGCAACATCTTCTGACTGCTTCAGGCTCTCGGTTGGGATTTTAAAACTATCGACTTTAACTGGTCAGCTTTAAGTCGATAGTTTTAAAATCCCAACCGAGAGCCTGAAGCAGTCAGAAGATGTTGCATTTCCTGTTGAAATGGTTGCTGTTGTGGCCTTGGCCACATTCCTTGTCCTTGTCCTTCGCTTGCTTCCCATTCTGCCCACTGCTGGCAAAGGAAGGAAGCAATAGGGAGACAAAGGAACAGGTTGGGAGAAGCCACAGCTGCCTCATCTCCTACCAGCTTATAAAGGGAAGCTTAATATCTCCAGGTTGCAACCTGATCATTCTACTTAGAAAGCTGGGCTTCTGATTTGTCTTGTGGGTACTGAGCCAGGGGTAATGTAGAATTAAGGGTCTTTGATCTGGTGTAACTCTGTGTTACTAAGTTTCCAGTCCTAAGATTCCAGTGCACTCATAAAGTTCACTCTCCCCCCCACCCCCCCACCCCCGGAATGGAATTCTAATGACACCTTAGATTCTAATGGAACTCTAATGTGACTGCTTACAGCAACGAGTGCTTGGAGGCCAGGACCTCTGGGTTCTAACTCCCCCACCCACAGGAAGAGAGGATTGAGGACTAGTAGGTTATAATGGTCTGTGTTATTTGTCTGTGCATTGCTTAGGGCCTCAAAGCGTCGGATGCAGAACATAGCAAATGTATCCATCCTGGCCATGTTTGTCATGTACCTGCTGACCGCCACCTTTGGCTACCTCACTTTTTATGGTAAGGGAAAACTCTCACAACCAATCCAGTAGGTTACAAGTGTGGCACATCTTGGTTTTCTTTCAGGAAAGGGGAAGATAAAGGCAGAAGGTAACTTCCTCTTATTTTGTGGCATGTTTCTCACATCTTCAGCTACCAGACAGATGCTCTTTCGCTGCCTTATCTTCCATTATCCCAACCCGATGCCAACACTACTTCCTTGTTTGTGGTACTTTTTTTAACCTGAAGAAGGTAGAGCACATAGAATAGTTCTGGTTAAGATTAGCATATGAGGTAGAACAGGGAACATTTCCTAAATCCGTACTGAGGAACCTGGGAGACTGAGGAAGTGAGCTGTGGCCTTTTCAGGTCACTGCTGGTCCTTCCCTGTCAGTCCTCAGGTCTGCAGAGATGTTACCTTTTTGCCCTGTTGGGTCCCAGGAATTGTTATCCTCTGGTCCGACATGCTCCCCCGGAGGGTCTGGCATGGGGCAGGCACCTTTCAAAGAGGTGTCCTCTTACGTTTAGCAGGGGGAGAGCAACTGTCCAGAAGCGTAGCCGGAGGGGGGCAGTGTTTGGCAGGTGCTTCAATGTGCCGTGTCGGAGCCACGCTGGGTGGCGAGAACAACATGCAGGAGACACCTCCATGTTGCTGTCACTGCCCAGAGCGGCTCTGATAGCAAGGGGGTGGTGCCACATTCCAGACACATTGCGCACCTACAAAACGTAGCATGACGCCCCCCTCTGGTTACACTACTGCAGCTGTCCCTTTTACCCCAGCAGGGTGTATTTTACAGAGGCTGTTGCTGGTGTCACTTCTGTATTTTTTTTTAGATTGTGAGCCCTTGCCGGACAGGGAACCATTTGTTGATTGATTTTACTATGTAAACTGCTTTGGAAATTACTACTATTGAATAGTGGTGTATAAATATTACTAATGTTAATATTAATAATAATATTCATCATCATCATCATTGATGATGATGATGATGTGGGCCCAGGAGAGCCAGTCAGCATCACTGACTGCCAGGTTATGCTTCAGATTTGCAGGGATGTGTCTTTTTCCTTCTGAACTGAGTCCTCAAGTGGAAAGGTACATCTGGATTGAATACTGGGAAGATGCTTCCAGAGCAGTCCCAATGCTCTAAGTTATCTTTCACCCTTGGAGTAGTTGCACCAGTGATGATAACGGGCAGCGCAATACTGGAGTCGAGGTAGCATTAACGCAATGTCGTTGCGTTAGCGCCAAGCGGCACCCCCGCATCGGCGCTAACACACCAAGACCCATGCTGCCTGCAGTACCGGCCTCAGTGCACCCGCGCTGCGCTTCCTCTGCTTCGGCCGAAGCTGGTGCAGGGGTGGGCGGGGGGAGGGTGTTCCTGGGCGCGTGGTCTGGGTGGGGAGCGGACCCAAGATTCAGCCATCAGGCCTGTGTTTCCCAGGCCGCACAGCCCCAATTGAGGCTGCGCGGTCTCCTCGGATCTGTGCCTGCAGTTGTGAACACGCTCTTGTTCCGGGGAGGCTCCAGCCTCCCATATACTGCGCTGGATATGGTGCAGGCCCGCCAGCCTCGCCAGTCCAACACAGTATATGATTGCGCTCTGAATGTACAGTATATTCACAGTGGTTTGCACATTCACGTATGCAAGCGTCATAGTAGCGTTCTTCAACCTTGGATTCGGGACCCCAGTGGGATCACAAAGCCTCCATGGTGGTGTCAAAGCAACTTTTAAGGGAATGAAAAAGGTCGGACTAGAGCACCTCCAGGTAAAAGGGGAGGCATCTGATGTACCCCTTCAGGTACTAGGAGATGATGTCCCAGTCCTGCTCAGGTTCTTAGAAACTGTGCTTAAAATAACTTTCACTAGTGCCAGTTGTCATGGTAATTTTTCCTGCTCTCTCTAATAAAAATGTTTGGTTACAGTGAATAGTGCTAGGATGGTGTAACAGGGGCTGGGAGTGGGGTCCTGAGGGGCGCGGGACCAACTGCAGGTCCCCAGTCTCGTACTTTTAAAAGGAGGTATTGGGGTTGTTGCACAAAAAGGTTTGAAGACCTCTAAGTTACAGGACATGTATTGGGCAGCCCAATCCTAAGCAGTGCCGGCATAATAAGGCCAGGGACGGAGCTCAGGATATAGTGCAATGGCCGTTGTCCGTTGATGCTCACGTCATGCCCGTCCTGTGCTGACTGAGCACCACCGGTGCACGACCAGTGCAGCCGATGAGCGCAGTGGCGCCCAAGTGCTGGCACTGCTGCTTGTGCCTGTCCAGCGACCGACTCGCTTGCGCAGGCGCACCTGATGGCACGCTTGCAACAGCACTGCATCAGCGCAAGAGCGCAGTGCCGGCGCAATGCCGGTATAGGCGTTGAGTCGTCTGAATCATTTCAGCTCCTTACGGCCCAATCATATTCAGAGTACCAGCACGATGCCCATCATATCCTCAGCCTGTCCTGGCAAGGCCACACCAACAGCGTGTTATTGCTGTGAAGTTGGCCCATAATCCGTGTGACATCCATGTGTTGTCAATGAGCCAGCCAATCACTGCATCCAATCAGCCCCAACACTGGTGGCCAGAGAAATACCGCCAGGGTGAACTAAACAGGGGGCAGTGAATGGCCAATGCTGCAGGGATACCCCCCTGCCATGAGTAGCATGGCAACAGGCGCAGATATAGGTGTCCCTTGAGGCCTGCTTGATATCCTCATTTGTGGTATAGCTCCCTCTTGGGGACAAGAAGAAACATGGAGTAACAAGGACTTGGCAGTAGCAGCAGCTACACCTGTTCCCTGCCTTAAGATACACACTTGGTGTTCATGAGGGAGAGTGATACCACCAGAATGTACATGCTCTGGTGGCTTGTCGTATGACGGCTTACCGTTCTCTGTCCTGGGGACATGAGTGTTTGTGCAGATATTCCCTATTCTTTGCTGTTGCAAAAGGAAGGGATGGTTAAGCAACATAGCTGATAATGGGGACACATCTTATAATTCTGGAGGGTCTACATGGGGGGGGGGGTTAGAGACCTGAGAGGAAGATTAAGCAACAATACATAGCAGCATGGGATTCCCTGTCCTGCTTTGTTTACCTGTTGGGGTTCATTGTCCTTCCCCTGTTGGGGTGGTGAGGTTGAGGTTCCAGTTGTGTGGAGGTCTCTTGAACCCTTTCCTTTCTCCTCTTGAGTCTCCAGTTCAGGATCTGCAGCATGCTTTGGTCCTAACAACAACACTGGGAAGTATTTCTTTTTTTTAATGTATTTTTAAAAGACTTCCTGATATAAAAAGCACGATCTTGGTTCTGCCATTGTTTTATCTCTCTCCCCCCCCCCCGACACCATCTCTCTTACTTAATGTATCTCTTCTGCTTTCTGGCAGGGAAAGTGGAAGCTGAGATGCTGCACACCTACATTGAAGTGGATTCTCTAGACAGGCTCATCCTCTGTGTACGGTTGGCTGTGCTGCTGGCTGTGACACTAACAGTGCCTGTAGTTCTGTTCCCGGTAAGAAATCACATGCCTCTAGATCTGGTTTCAGTGCTGAATGGCTTTTCCCCAGATCACCTACATTTAGTCTCTCTACAGATAGTTTCTTCTCTTAGTTTCACTCCAGGATGATTGTCAGGAGTGGATCAGCATGTGGATCAGTTTTCCAATGAAAAACCATACTGCTTAAAGGATTTCAAAAAGCTTCATGACTAAGTAAAGCGGCAGCCCTAGATTAACAATTTAGCAAAAGAAGCATGTGCTTAGGGCAATGGTTCTCAAACTTCTGGGACCCACTTTTTAGAATGGCACTGGTATTGGGACCCACCAGAAGTGATATCATTAACCTAGAAGTGATATCATTAACCTAGAAGAGCTGTCACGGCAGGAAGTGACATCCTCAAGCAGGAAGTGCTGTCATTGTAAAATGATACTCTTGGAATGCAAATTGGCATTATTGCACTGCAGCAATTGTACAACCACGAAACATTCCTGACAGAAAGCAGGCTTAGGACAAAATATTATGTAAAAGCACTGAACTAAAAGCAAAATTTTTAAAAAACCCTCACTTGAAAATTCAAACTCACAGAAGGAATACAGCAAGAATAAGTGCTGCAGTTTCCAAGATGGCTGCTTCCAGCTCTCCATGACCCAACTGACACAACGTTGCGACCCACCAAGTGGGTCCCGACCCACAGTTCGAATAATACTGGCTTAGGGCATCAAGAGAAGGAGGGTACCGCAGAGTTTTTTCCAGGGCCAGATTTACCATGAACCATGATGGGGGGGAAAAAACTCAGATAACCAAAACAAAGTCTGGGAAAAGAAGGAAGAATCTCTGAACCAAATATATATTCAAAATATATTTATCAAATTTTGTTTTGGGGGGGGGGAACTTTTATTTTTTTACTAAATTATGTTTTAAAGCACCAAACAGCTTAAGAAAATACAAGAATTTAAATTAAAACATTCAATCTTTGAAACCATAGTTTAGGTCTTACATTTAGACCTATAGTTTTGGTCCTAAATTTAGAGCACAATCCTAAGCACTTGTTTGGCCAGTGCAAGCCCATGTGCTGGCCCAGGAATGTCGCAAACAGGTAGTAAAGCACACCAGTACCTCCTCTAGAGCCAGCTAGGCCGATGTGCTTGCTGTGGCCCCAGGAGGCCAAATCCAAATCCAGGTTCATGCTGGCCAAGGGAGGCCAGCGTGGAGGGTAGAAGAAGATGGCAGGAGGGTGGAATGGAGGTGGGGAGGGGGCATTTTTGGGTGGGGGAGGGCAGAATGGGAAGCAGATGGGGCTCAGGAGGGAGCAGGACGAGTCTGACGTTACACTGGGCTTCTTAGGCTTGCACCAGATAAATAGCTGGGGCAGATTCGAGTAGCCCCATACGGCACACTAGCGTGTTACATGAGGTAAGGGGAAAAATATCCCCTTACCCTGAGGGGTTCCTCCAGCCTTCTCCTAACTTGCATTAGATACAGTGCAGGTTATATGGCCTGGCTGTACCTGTGCAGGTAAAGCATTCTGAAGCTTACGAGAGTCTTTTCAATAGTAATTCCGGTTTTCCGACGAAAAGGCCTTCAGAAAGCTTCAGAATGCTTTAGGAGGCCCCGTGGACATCATGAGAGGCTCCAGTTGAATGTATGTGTGAATGAGGGTGATAGTCTCAGGGTCGGTGTGGCAGTCTTTGGACCTGACCCTGGGCAGTACACAGGCCAGGGACATGACTAAGGGCACAGTCCTAATCTGGAGTGAGGCTGGCACAGTTTGGCCAGCACAAGGGACACTATAAAGTATATTTGGACCACTCTCGGAGTCAGAGAGGCCAGCACACAGACGTACACCACCCTCCCTGCCTCCGAGTGTGGTCCAAACTTGCTTTATGGTGGCCCCTGTGCTGGCCAGACTTTGCTGGCCTAATTGTGCTGGCCTAACTCCAGGTTAGGATTGTGCCCTAATATAAATTGAAACAGGCAAAGTCTGCATCACCCCATCCTTGCAGGGGCTGCTGAGAGAAAGGGGCCGGAGAGACCAGAGCAACCTAAACTAGTCCTGGCTGCGCATCATTCCAAATACATTGGTGGGGGTAGACCAGGGGTAGACACAGTTGCCTGTGTCACAGAGCTGGGTCTGAGCCTCCATTCAGATAGCTGCTGTCGTGTTTTGATGTGAAGCCCTATCTGCTTATTGATAGCGGCATTTCTGTAATTACCCCTTTTTCCTACAGTTCTGAGCCATACATCGAGCAACTTTCAGATTCCTTAATTCTTGTTGCTTCAAGACAATTGCCTTGGAAGCACATGCCTAGGTTTCAGATATTAAGAGCGCTCCACTACTTTCAAAGAGTTCACACTTTTTATGCTTAGCTTGTTACATATTCATAAGGCAAACTTGGCTTTCTGCCATATATAGCCAAACTTCCTTGTTCTACTCTTGTGACGCTCCCAAAGACCACAGCACTGATAAGCCATTTCTGAGTCCATGGGAGAGGCCCCACGACTTCTTCCCAGGCCACAGCTGACCAGAACCCAGGAACTTCAGTGTCAAACCGTTGCATTATCAAGCACCACCAATTACATAAAAGTGAATTAAAATAGGATCATACAAAATTATATTTAGGCTTAAATTTCTTCAACACTTATAAACAGCTCCTAAAAGTATTTTCCCTTTTAACAGTATGTGAGATCTCTGTGTAGCATCACTACACAACTGTCAAGTTGTCTTGTGTGTTGCTCATCTAAAAATGTGTCCCCTACAGATCCGCAGGGCCATACACCAGTTACTTTTCCACAAGAAGGATTTCAGCTGGCTTCGTCATGTCATTATTGCCATCTGCCTCCTTGTCACTGTCAACCTCCTTGTCATATTTGTGCCAAACATCAAGGACATTTTTGGTTTTATTGGTAAGTATGCACTGCTTTCCGTGCTTTGTAATGAGAAACTATAACTAGTGGATTGGCCTGAATCGTCTTCTGTTTTTTTCCTTGAGTGGAGCAAAACACCAACAATTCTATTTGCCCACAACCCTTTTAGTCCAAGCTGGTGAGATTTACAGAGCAGAAATCTGCACACCATAGGCCTGGATAAGGAGTTTTCAGAGCTCTCTTGAGAAGATGTAAATTCACCGTGAAGTTTTGCTCCGGCTGTACAACTCCCAGGCAGATTCTCACAACTAGGATTGCTAAGGGGCTAGCTACGCATGACATGAAAGCACATGTCATTGAGCACTAATGCTGCTTTAAAAAAAAAATGAAAAGCAGCTTCAGGAGAGGGCTTGTAGTGATGTTAGGGAAGGGAATGCTTCATCCTTTCCTGCCTACCCGTTCTCATTCCAATTGGTCCTTCTCTTCCAATTGGCTTCTCCCCTTGTGAGGTTCTAAAAGCATGTTTGTTAGGATGTACATCTGAACCCCTTATTGGGCTGGGGAACATCATGTGAGGATCATCTTGAGCAAGAAAATGGCCAGTGGGGAAAGGGTTGTCGTTTCACGTCACTTTCTGTGTGCTTGAGGCAAGACCGTGGCCAGTCAGCATTCTTCACATTGGAGGAATAAGGCAGGAAGGCATCAGGGAACGTGCTTGAGTGCAGATCTTCTTCCGAAGCTTCCTGGCTTTCCTGTTCCTGCAGTGTTCCTGCCTGAGATATATCCCAGAATGTGAAACACGCAGCGGGTGATGGGCATCAGGCAGGCCGAGCCCAAGCCCTTTGGGCACCTGGGGCTGGTCCCTGGGATGCTGCTCCAGTGCTTGCCCCTACTTCCTTCTTCCCTCATCGCTCACAGAGTGCACCACAGCCCAGAGGTGTGGCTTCCCCAGATTTCCCCCTGCTTCCCTCTCCTCTTACAACTGGCAGTGAATGGCTTCTTCACAGCAATGATGGCCACTCATCAGTGGTGCCGTTCAAATGATTTAGGAACAGGAACTCACTTTTGAGTTCAAATTCAAATGTTGAAAAAACAAAACAAAAACAACAACAACCCGGAAGCAGCCACGGAGCCCCGTTAGGATCCGGAACGCCCGTTCTGGTCCGTTCCCCCTGAATGACATCACTGCCACTCATCCTAGCAGCTGTGGCCTCAGTCACTCTGATTTTGAAACAGAGTGGCAGAGCAGGGACCAGAAAATAGAATCTGGAAGGACTATCACACACACACACGCACCCCATCCAAGTATGGAAAAAAGGCTCTCTTTGGGAAGTGTGGTCAAGGGCTAGCGTGGGGGGGGGGCAAGAGGGCCATCGCCCGGGGCACAACATTTTGCACCCCTAAGAATTGAGGCCAGCAGTGCCTCGACTCAGTGCAGAATGCAGCCGTTCTCCTTGGAGGCGGGGCTCTGTTGGCCACGGTGCGCCTCCCCCGTTTCAACTGAAGCCAAGGAGAGATGCATCGAAGCTCCCGGCTTGGTAAGCAGGTGGGAGTGCCTGCCGCCTGGCGCGCACACTTGTCGCGGCCCAAAGAAATAATCCAAGCTGCTGCAGCAGGCCCAGGCGGCCCTGCCCGCTTCCCAGCCCTGAAAGTGGGCAGAATGCCTGCTGCCTGGTGCACACACTTGCCACAGCCCGGATGATTTTGTCCGAGCCGCAGCAGCAAACGTAGGCACCCCTGCCTGCTTCTTGGCTTGCAGGGAGTGCCTGGCGCACACGCTTGCTGTGGCCCGGATGAAACCATCTCAGCTGCGGCAGCGAGCACGCCAGGCAGGAAGTGGATTGAAGCACCTGGTGCATTTGCTGCCGCGGCCCGGGCAACTCTGAAATCACACAGGCTGCAGAGGAAAGGTCCTGCATATGACATCATGCAGGGCATCATGACGTCACGTGTGGGGGGCGCAACAAGTGCCTTGCCCCTGCCACGGGGAAGGCATGCTATGTCCCGGAACGGTGTGCTAACCTCTCAACTTCTACATTCTGGTCTCTGATCTGCCCCCTACCTATTTCAAACGCCAAGCCAGGGTTTAAGGAGGGAGAACAAGGGGGAGGGGAATGGGAAATGCCAGCTGCTGCTCTAGTAAGGAAAGCTCTGGCAGGGACAATGGTGGTGGTGATAGCGTTCAAGCTTCTCTCTTGTTGCCATCTTGAACTGCCTTTTGAAAAGGCATTATGCAGGTCAGGAACAGACGGGATGGATAACTCCTCCCAATTTCCTTTTTTCTGCCCAGTACCCAGGGCCCATCGGTGGACTGACCCTGGCATTAGTTCGTGAAATGGAGCAGGAATTGACTTTTTGCATGAAAAATGGTGGATGCAGGCACCTAGACCTCTACTTTGCAGAGAGGTTGGATCCTGAACTCGTTTGAGTTTGAGATCCATGGAGGAGCTACCTCCAGCAACAGATTGAAAGAGTTCTATTGTCACAAACTAAATCTAGAGTAGAGCTGATGGTACACTGCTCTCTCACGCTCCCTGCCCTGCCCCCCCCCCGCCGGTAAAAAAAACAAACAGTTGGTTTGAAATTGAGAGTTCAGAATAAAGATATGCCAGATGCATAGCTGTGTGTCGGTGTAAAATGAAAGTTGCTTAATTGTATTTGGAGGGGTTCCCATAATTCAGAATATTTCAGCAAGGTCTGTGGGAAGAGGCCAAGGGGCTGCATCTTATGGAGCACCTTAGTGATTGGGGGTTCAGTGTCACAGCACTGGAGTGCCTCCAAAGTTCTAGCCCTCCCAGCTCCTCCAAATATAGAAACCCGGACTACAGAGTTGGCAGCCTCAGCCTTTAAAAAGCACGTAGCATTTAAAAATAGACCTATGCTATATAAATTGTCATGGTCATGAGCTTTAGGAGGTCATAGGAAAATTTTCAATAAGCCGAAGACAGATAAATGCCAGTATAGTGGGGCAATCTCCAGAGTAGCACTGAGGAAGACAATATTCAACTCTGCAAATTGGTGCATCTTACAGCAAGCTCTGCCATACAAAATGGCCGTGCCCTGCTGAACATGGAATTTGTGCCAGATATTACTTAAAACGCACCATGCTCCTGCTCAAGAAGTTTGTTGACATCTGGAATTTCTTTGAACTTCATGAATAATCTTTTGAAACGATAAACTAACAGGGGCATGTAACTAGGGAATAAGAATTATTGTAATATATTTCCTCTTTCCTTCCACCCTTTTTTTTAAATATTCAGTGGGAGAGATAGAGGATCTGGGTGGGGAAAAAGGGCTAGAAATATAGGGAAACGTTGAGGAAATATACAGAAATGTTGAGACTGAAAGAGACAGTGTTTTAGAAAACAAGAAGAGGCAAAGAAGGAAAGCAAGCAAGAGCAGAGGGAAGAACACGGGAACAGCATGTAGAAGCCATGAGAGAGAAAGTGTGCAGGACACAGCCGTCCTCGTCCTCCCCCACTTTGTGTCAGAGCAATGTGTTTTACAGCCCTTTTCCATGGCTCAAAGAGTGGAGTGCTCTGTACCCAAGAGGATGTCACACCATCTGATCCTATATATCTCTTTGTCTTAGGAGCCACATCAGCCCCCAGCCTCATCTTCATCCTTCCGAGCATCTTCTACATCCGTATTGTCCCCAATGAGAAAGAATCCCTGCTATCCAGATCTAAAATACAGGTATTGGATGCTGGGGATCCAGGTGGGAGTGGAGCTACACAATGTGAGAAGTGTTATTGGAGAATGGAAAATGGATTCCGTGGGGGCCCAGTGTCAAAGGGAACCATTTTGGAGCTCTGGTAGAACTGGTACGAAGTTTTCTTTGTCAGGCCAGACCTATCCACAATGTGGCTGGGCACAGTTCCTCTTCCACTATCAATGTGATTAAACATAGTTGGACAAAACAAGCGAAGGGTAATTAAGGTGGTAAGAGTGCTGCTTGTTTCTTTTAGGCTGGAATTAACATTTGTTTGCTCAGGACCAGTCTGATCTGTCCCGTAGAAAACCTCCAGTTCTACCAGACATCCCTAGCAAGTCCTAGAACGGTCCACGTAGCAAAGATCAACAGCCTCCCAGTGGGATTCAGACTGCCCATGTCTCTGAGGTGGCAGCTTCTTTACTTGTGATCCTTGAAGAATCACAGACAGGTGGGATGGTGGCTATCCATGTGCTGTGTAAAGTGAGAGGATGCTCTGAGAGGGATAGCGGTGGTGAAGACTGAATCCAAGATGAATGGGAGCCAATCGGGTAAGTGGTGGAGAGGCTGTACTGTTGGTGCCCCTGTTTGGCAGCTAATGGGACCGTACTTTGCAAGACATCCTCTTCTTTTCAGCTCCATTTAAGCCATGCAGCCCCCCACTTCTCCCCCATAGAAGCAGGCAAGGTGATTAGAAGAAAATACTTCCTTGACTGTATGCATACATATCACTGCTTCTTCTTTCTTCACAGGCTGCCTGTTTTGCTGGCCTTGGCTTCGTTTTCATGGTGATGAGTCTCAGTTTCATTATCGCTGACTGGGTAACAACAGGAAAAAGCAGCATAGGGGGGCACTAGCCTCCTTCCCTCAAGAGACACAGTGGTACCAACCAGGGCAGACCCTTCAGTGCCACAGAGGTGGCCTCAGCACTTCCTGTTTATCCTCTGCTCCTGGAGATGCCACAGCTCCCACCCATCGGTGTGGGGAAATATCCAAAGGCACCCTTTCTGGTCCAGTCTGTGCAAAGGAACCCGAAGCAAAACTAGGGCTTCTCTGTGGGCCTTCTGGGCTCTGTAGCCATGGAACAGATTATTGGAAAGAGGTGACATTTGCCATGGTTAAAGCGTACTTTTTCCTCATTGGTCGGTTTTGGTGCTATGACAACACAATTGACCGTTAAAGGTTTCCAGCTCCTATGGTAGCAGCACAGTGCTCCTCATTTCTCTCATCCTTCGCAACATGATAAGTATTGCCAATTGTTGCGTGTCACAACAAAACTCTGGATTTTTGGTTTGTTTTTTGTCCAGTGCAATACGAATATCAACATCTGTTTTTTGCAATTATGGAAGGTGTCCCTGGTTGGTCCCCTCTCTTCTGTCAGTGTGGCCACAGTATCTGGCTGTCTCAGTGGCAACATTTCTTGTTTCCTGTGTTTTGTTGTTGTTAAGCATGAAAGCAGGTTCCATCCACTTGTCTTGTCCCTCTGGGGTGGTGTCAGTTATGCAAAGCTGATACCAATTATGCCAGATGGGTAGTAGCCCTAACATGGGGATGGTCAATGCCAACAATACCCCCTAGTGGACAATCTAATTTATTTGATAGTATTTAATTTGGACCTAGCTTCCAGACCAAACACTATACAGCATCTTTGCATTCCGGGTTTCTCTTTCTGAGGGGAGATCTGGGGTGTTGACACTAAGGAGAGTGGGCAGTTTGGGAGACTGGACTTTATTCCTAGTCTTTATTCCCTAGGGAGGGAAATTTGGTCTTACAGGGTTATTGTAGAAGATCTGAAAACGAGGGTTCCATGGTTGTGGAAGGGAAATACAGTTATCCCATGACTTAGTGAATGGTCCTTTTTCTGTCCTCTCATATTTCTCCGGAGGCCACTAAAAACTAAATTCTGCCTATGCCACAGTGCCACCTGTTGGTTCCCCTTTGGTACAGCCCCTTGCTATGGTACAGACATTATGTCTGAATTTGGGCTTCCATCCTTTGCTTGCTGAGAGCAGAAAGGTGGGTGGCCTCAGGCAGGTTAGAATAAATTCAAGTTGATGCTGATGTGCCTCAAGCAATTAGTGTAGGGAAGTGTTGACTGAGGAGCATTGTAAGCAGACTAGGAATAAATGGGCACTCTCTTTTTCCTGCACCACTTCCTTCAATACCAAGAGGTGGCAATAGGGTGAACTGGCATGGAGCCCTGCCTATATTCCCTGGGAGAGCAGTGTGACCTCTGCCCAGTGTTAAACTTTAGTACAGATAAGTGCCATCTTCATCTGGTACTGCTGCTGGAGCTGCTGCTGCTTCTTCTGCATTGGAGCTTCTGGCCTGCAGCTGCTTCGTCTTCTTCTGGGTTTCTTTCTATATATGTGAGTGTGGGTTTTTTCAGGCAGTAACAGTCATGGAGCATAGGAGGTTGCCTTTCTGCTCAGACCATTTAGTCTATCAAGCTTAGTACTGTCCACTATGTCTGAGGGCCCAATCCTATCCAGCTTTCCAGTGCTGATGCAGCCTCAATGCAACCCTGAGGTAAGGCAACAAATGATCTCTTACCTTGAGGAGAACTCCATGCAGCATGTCCCATGGCTGCATCAGTGCTGGTAACACCCCCTAGTGCAGTGGTTCCCAAACTGTGGCTCAGGAGCCACCGGTGGGTCGCGAGCCAATTTCAGGTGGGCTGCAAAGCATCTACAGCAGCCACACTGAAAAAATGGGAAGATGAGATGCTGAAAAGGGGGAGAACTGTGTGGTTGTTTGGCTTGTCTTAAGGTTGTAAATAGACTTTTTTCCCTTTCTGATTCACTTTGGATTTGGAAAATGTCTGAGAAATAACCCAACTTCTTGCTGCATTCTCAGGAAAGCAGCAGGCTCTGGTGTCACAATGGTGTCACACACTTCCTGCCATGACATCACTTTCAGTGGGTCCCAGAGAGTGTCATTATAAAAAGTGGGTCCTGATGCTAAAATGTTTGAGAATCACTGCCCTAGTAGACAATGGTATTGGGCCCTAAGTGGCTGTCCAGGTTTTCAGACAAGAGTCTTTCCTAATTCTGTTTGGTGATAACAGGAAATGATAGCCTGGCACCATCTCTCATGCAAAGCATGTACTCTCCCACTGAGTGAAGACCTACTGTTAGCTTCAAGGATGATTATATTTTTACCTCCATCCTGGCGGGACAGAACCTGGGAAGAGGCACCATTTGGATTTTCTACCTCAAGCACACACACTTCTGCGTTGAGCGCTTAGTGACAAGGCGACACGAAACAATGAATTGAGCACATGCTAGTGTAGAGCAGACTTTGAAATTCTGAAAACGAATAGCACTTGGGAGTGATAGAATGCACATTTTTTAAAAATAAAGGTCTCTGCAGAGTTGGCTGCCTGTGTCATTCCCACTATGAGGAAGAGCTATTTGCTCACACTACATAATCTACATGTTTTCATCTGACAAATATTGGCAATTATTTCCCACAATGCTGCTGCTTCTGGATCTCAGCAGGGGCCGTGCTGACTCCCCAGCCCATCTTGCCACCATTCTTTGTCTTTGTGTCTTCTGCCATCCTTACTCAGCAGCCTTATGACTTCGTTGGCAAGCCATTATGAAACATCCAAGGAGGGGCTAAGAAGATGCAGTAGCCTAACAAACACAGCCCAACTTTCTCTGGTTCTAGTGAGGTTGGGGCTGAAGCTGGAAGCAGTAGGAGAGCTTAGATAGGGGCATCAGCTGCTGACTTAAGAGACCACACTGGATGTCCTGTATACCCAGGGGATAGCCTCTCTCTTGCCATTCATGTCCACATCTTTATTCCTGTTCCCAACATGGTGTACACCTCTCTACGCAGATCTCTCTCATCCCTTCCTTGCATATGTCTGGGTGGCCTCAGGTCTCTTGTCTCTCTCTTTTTTTCCAATCTGTGAAAACTTCACAATAGCGCTTCGTATATACTATGAAGGGCTCTGATTCGCTTAGGATGGAGGTGGGGTTCAGATTCAAGGGAGAAGGGAACACAGATTCAAAATGTGAAGTTGATGGAAAGGTACAGTACATATTTGTATAATTGTGGAATTCAATTAAAGAAACCAAACTGCTGACCTTCAGTGGAAGCACTCTCATGCTGTTACCAATATAGTCGCATACGTCTTATTCACACACACACACACACACACACACACACACACACACACACACACAC
>JAJKFI010000114.1:1224614-1287753 GCA_029204185.1 Lerista edwardsae | reverse complement strand
ACACACACACACACACACACACACACACACACACACACACACACACAAATGAACTCTCACCCACTGTAGGAAAAGAAAGAGGAAGGGTGAAGAAAAATACATAATTTTTGTGTCAAGATCAAAGATCTACCATATTTTCTCTCTCTTTATGTTGGAATACAAATTGGTGTCAAAATGAAGATTGTTTGCTAAAACCCCTGGAGATTCCCACTGAAGTTTTGCATGCAAAAGTAGCCAGAGGCCATCAAACTGGTTTTGTTCTGGATATATTGATGCTTGAGAAACACACAGGCCAATGCACCTCAGAAGTAAATCCTAGGTTCAATTGGGCATGCTCACTAGGTTCAATTGGGCATGCTCCCACTGAAGCATACATAGGATTGTAATAAAAATTCAGTTGTACACAAGGAAGCATAATATAAAGCCAGTGGAATGCTTGCTATAGATTCATCTGTATCTGAGTCAAATTCAAACTTCAATTATTTCGATCATTATTAAACAGAATAATAATTATTATAATGATGTAATAGAAGGTATGTGGGACGTGGTGGCGCAGCGGGTTAAACCGCTGCTGCTGGGCTTTCTGACCGGAAAGTTGGGAGTTCAAGACTGCGTGACAGAGTGAGTTCCCATTGCTTTGCCAGCTCCTGCCAACCTAGCAGTTTGAAAGCACCTAAATGCAAGTAGATAAATAGGGACCACTTCGGTGGGAAGGTAACGGCATTCCGTGCGCTACAGCGTAGAGTCATACTGGCCACATGACCACGGAAGCTTGTCCTGGGACAAAACGCCAGCAATACAGGCTTGGAAACGGAGATGAGCACTGCCCCCTACAGTTGGTCACGACTAGACCATTCGGTCGTGGGGAAACCTTTACCTTTAATGAAGCAGAAGAAACTTACAGGGAGCAAACTGAAAAATCAACTAAACACATGACATAAACCACTGCATCAAGAAAACAGTAGACAAGGGCTCCAACTGGTTGTAATATGGAAGGCTGAAAAACAAGGACTGATATTTGCTGCACAAGACTAGGCATAACAACAAATGTTATGAAGGCAAAATGGAAAATATCTCAAGTGATTCCAAATATAAGCCCTGTAAAGAAAAAGAAACAATTGATTGCATTGTAAGTGGTCCAGCAAAATTGCACAGAGTGATTACAAAAATCACCACAATAAAGTGGCTGCCATGGTCCACTGGAACCTGTTCAAGAAACATGGAATAACGTCAGTAAAGGAATGGTGGGAGCACATCAATCAATCAATCTACAATCTATACCACTTTATATACCACTTTTCAACACAGTGTTCACAAAGCGGTTTACAGCCAAATAATAATGAAGTTAAATGGCTCCCTGTCCCAAAAGGGCTCACAATCTTAAAAAAAAATGTGGAACACCACCAGCAACAGCCACTAGAAAAGACATTGCGCAGGGGTGAATAGGGACAATTACTCTTCCCCTGCTAAATATAAGAGGAACACCACTTGTGGGACTTCAGAATTCCAACACAAGATATTGGAACACAACATGGCATTCCAGATATAATTGGTTGAGAAGAAACGTGATGCTTATTGATGTGGCCATTTTAAAGTTGAATCAAGTATTATAATACCATTGTGCAAATCAATGGTAAGGCCATATGTGGAGTATTGTGTGCAGTTCTGGTTGCCGCATCCCATGATATAGTGGAACTAGAAAAGAGAGCAACCAAAATGATTCCTGGGTTTGGGGCACCTCCCTTATAAGGAAAGGCTGCAGCATTTGGGGCTCTTCAATCTTGAAAAAGGCGGCTAAGGTGGGGACATGATTGAGATGCAGTATATAAAATTAGGCAGGGGGTGGATAGAGGGGTGTTTTTTCCCTCTTGCATAAGACCAGGACCAGGTGACATCTGCTAAAATTGAGTGGTTGGAGAGTTAGAATAGACAAATAAAATACGTAATTTACCCAGCATTTAATCTGTGGAATTCCTTGTCAAAGGACATGGTGGTGGTATCTGCCCTAGATGCCTTTAAAAGGGGATTGAAGAGATTGATGGAGGAAAAGTCCACCACCGGTTATGAGCCATGCTAGGTGCAAAAGAGTGGCAATGGGATGGAGGTCCCTGAAACATCTGATTGGCCACTGTTAAGACATGGGCCTTTCTTAGAAACAATTGGAAAATATCACAAAATACAAAGACCTGGAAACTGAAATACAGCGCCTTTGGGGAACGAAAACATCATCCACCCGTATTGGTGCACAAGACACAAGGCCTTTATGAAATTTCTGGCCAATGTAGGTATTTATAGGATAAACGTTGAGCAACTGTAATGAGTCACACTACTTGGAATATCAAACATACTGCAATATCTCATCATTATAGCTAAAGAAGTGCAGGGGGCGCAGTTGCACCGGGCAACAAGCTTTAGGGGGGCACTTTTAGGGGGGCACCTGAGGGCACAATCCTAACCTGGAGTTAGGCCAGCAAAGTTTGGCCAGGACCAGGGCCACTGTAAAGTGTGTTTGGACCACTCTCAGAGTCAGGGTGGTGGTGCACATCTATATGCTAGTATCTCTGACTTCAAGAGTGGTCCAAACATACTTTGGACCCTTGTGCCAGCCCAACTTTGCTGGCCTAAATGTGCTTTTGGCCCTTGGGGTGCAATGTGTGAAAGCACAATTGGAGTGTTTGACAGGATGGGCTACCGTGAATAGTGATCTCCCCCTCCCCATTGGCAGCGCTGTGTGTGGAAAGAAGAGAGAACATGAAGCACCTAGAAGAGAGAAGGGAAGTTGGTGGCCAGCATGGTGGGAGAGAGCCCTTTAGTTTGGCTCCCTGGTGCAGTGAGGGAGAGGTTTGGCAGTGTCTGGTCACTGAAAGTGATCTGTCTTCTCCCTGCCCCAGCTGCTGGGTGGAGGGGATCCTGTAACTTTGGTGCAGAAAGGGAGAAGTTTGGCAGAGTCTGGTCATTGACAGCACAATCCTACACATGCCTACTCAGAATAAGACCCATTATACTGAGCAGGCTTGCCACTGAGAAGGAGAACGCTGCTTGTTGCTTGAATGTGCTTCCCCGCTCCTCCCCTGTTGGTTTCTGTAACCATTGAGGTTGACCTGGGGCTGTGGGAAATCATTTGAACATGCTTTGAAACAGTTGGTAGAGTGACCAAATGCAACAGGGCTCCTAGGCCTTTCAGCGTTGAGGAACAGCAGGGGCATCCAGTCACCCTACCAATTGGCCTACATAGGACATGTCTTTTGAAAATTATTGTGTTTTTTATATATATCTGGTATCGGCCAATTAGGAGAAAGGATGGCTTGAGTGCGCACCCAAGATACAAAAGCCAAAATGTGCACATACTGTAAAAAGGTTGTCCACCACTGTTTTAGACGAATAAAGCTCTTTCATTACAGCCTTGGACTAACCTTGCTGCTTCTTCTGTTCCAAAATAACTTCCAGCCCAAGGGAAAGCCATGGTCTTGCCTGAATCAGGCAATGGAAAATGAAATCAGAGAACTTTTTGTGATTGTTCTAGCATACTGGTTAGTTCAGTGGGTCATGTGATTTTGGTTGCTCCATCTAGCTCAGAAGTGGGCATCCTGGTCCTGTTTTCCAGAACAGAGCAGGTACCTGGAATTTGAGTGGGAAGGGAGGGTGTGTCTTGCTATACCAGTCTCAGTTATTTCAGTGGGTCCCATGATTGTGGTTGCTCTGTCTATCAGGTTGGTGATCCTGTCCCTTTTCCTGAAAAGTGTTGTTTATTAATTTTTTGGGGTATCTAGTTTGTATTCTTTCTTCATAAAGCTATAATCATTTATTGGAAGCCGTTTCTCTGTCTCTTCTTTAAGTAAAGGGGATTTCTTCACAATGCCGATTTATTTATCTTTGGGGAACATCACTGTAAAATACTGATGGGAAGAGTAGGCTTGCTGTGCGAAAATACCTTATACTACGGTTTTTCAGACTTTGCATGATACTCAGGGGCAGCACCAGGTTTTTGCTGACATGGGGTGGGAGGACCCAGGCAAGGATCTGGGGGCAAACGCACATGCAACAAATTAGCTCCAAATTGCCTGACAGAGTGCAGGTTTCCCCGGCGGGGATATTACACCTCGTGCCCATGCCTGGTGATACTCCAATTGGTTCCAGCTTCCGCTCCAAAAATTATGATAAGTCTCCTTAAAAGGCCACTTCCAGTTTTCCCCCCAAAAAGTGTGAAAGTGACCTTTTAAGGCTTCCCAGGGACGTGGTGGTGCTGCGGGTTAAACCGCTGTTGCTGAACTTGCTGACCGGAAAGTTGGCAGTCGAGACCACACAACAGAGTGAGCTCCCGTGGCTTGTCCCAGCTCCTGCCAACCTAGCAGTTCAAAAGCACCTAAATGCAAGTAGATAAATAGGGACCACTTTGGAGGGAAGGTAACGGCGTTCTGTGTGCCTCGGCGTATAGTCATGCCGGCCAAATGACCACGGAAACTTGTCCTAGGACAAACACCGGCTCTTTGGCTTAGAAACTGAGATGAGCACTGCCCCCTACAGTCGGTCATGACTAGACCATCGGGTCGTGGGGAAACCTTTACCTTTTTTAGGGGCCTTAGAAGGTGATCTGAGGACTGGGGAGGCCGTGCACAGCCTCTGGAGGGTCCATGCGGGTCTGACCTGCAGCACATGGAGGGCACTGACAGTGACTGCAGCTACAAGGAACAAGGTTTGTGGTGCATCTTGTCTTTCAGGTATTTTTTAAAAAATTAATTACTGCTGTTTTGGGGTTGATGGGAACCTTTCCTGCTGTGGGAAATCATAGGATGAGGCCTCTGGTGCTTCTTGCATTTCAGATATTGTCTAAAAAGCATTTCACGTGTCTTATCTTGTGGCAAACCTTACCACAGCCCCGTAAGATATAACGGATTATCCCTTATTTGGACTGCTTGGGATGGGAAGGTGTCTGGATTTTGGAATAACTGCATAAATACTTCCCATTTTACCCATATATGTGTCGGCTGGCCTCTTTGACATTTTTCAACAATGCCTGTACAGGGGCACACTGTGCTCCTGTCTATTCAGAGCAGAGAATAGAACTTATGGCCTGTATCTGCACATTATGTGGGAATGAGCACAAGGTTTTGTCCACACTACAGAAAATGGACTACAGGATACCTTGGATAAAAATGTCTGGAGGTTTTATCCATACTACAGAAAGTTTCAAAAAAAGTATTTGGTAAAAATGTCTGAATTTTGGAATAGTACAGATTTCAGTTGTCCAGATAAGGCAGTGATGGCAAACCTTTTTGGTTTGCTGTGTCAAAAATGCCTAACTTGACTCTCCTGGTGTATCATTCCCCACTCCCAGTTATTTACATAACAGTTATTTACATATTCATTTATTTAAAAAATATAGTCCAATCATGTGTGCACTATATAAAGGAACATCAAATCATTACAAAAATGTCAGATAATTACAAAAACAAACTCAGTTGTTGTTGTTGGGTGTTGGCGATTGCTGGTGTGTCACCCAAAAAGTGATGGCATGTCACCTTTGATGCGCATGTCATAGGTTCGCCATCACTGAGCTAAGGGGTAATCTACCTTTATCTAGGGTTACCAGATACAAACTGGGACAGAGTCCCTAAACCTTTAACCATTATATAGGAGAGGGAATTCGGGCAGGCGCAGCTTTTGAAACCCTTCCATGATGAGCTGCATCTGCCCAAATTCCTTTTTCTATACAATGGTTAAAGGTATAGGCTCTCTGTCTCAGTTTGTATCTGGTAACCCTACCTTTATCTCCATGTTGCAGCTGAGGTTGAGAAGGAGTGGCTTATCTAAGACATAGCCACATTCTATCAAAGGGAAGGTTTTCAAACTGGGGAATTCCTGCTGCTCAGCTCAGTCCCTTAGCACTACCCTATACCAGCAATCACGTACTCCGCCTCTACAGCTTGCCACTAGGCCCCTGCTGCTCCAATGCCAAATTCTGGGGAAAAGTCCCATTATCAAAATCACACTAAAGCATGCATTCTGGCCATGTCTATGCAAAACAAACACACTTGTTCCTTTTAATAAGTTGCAGAATTTATTCTGAGCACAGAATCAGAGCAAATTGTAGGTTTCCATGGCTAAATTAGACCGTCAGAATTTTCCTCGATCCTTACACCACCTTGCCTTGGTGCTTGTTTGCGCATCTTGTTTGGACTCCAGCTTTCTTAGGCGCAAATGCTGCAGGCAGGGAACCTCACTCTCTTTTGTTTCATTCGGTGGTTTCTGAGCTTCCTGTTACAGTGTTCAACACGGAAGTTCACTTTGTGTGAGACTGTGGAGTGCTGAGCCCTGAGTAATCCAAGAGGGCCAATACAAGATGAGCCGAAGAGCCAAGCCAGGAGCCCGAGGGCAACAGGACCATGTACCCTCCTGCCTACTTGACGACCACGAGAACCAGCAGGTGTTTGAACTCTTGGGCAGGAAATGCACGGTAGGTCAAACTGGGAGGAAAGGCCTCTGAAGAACCTCGAGTTTTCTCTGAGGCCCGGGGTGGGAGTAGAGGAGCTTATGCCTAGGGCACCAAGTGATGGCTGTGAATTGGGATTTCATTCCTGAAACTGGGAAATCCAAATGATGCAGCAAACGGAGCATTGACTTTGGTTTGGAGGTAAGACTACAGGTGATCTGCAAGCCCCAGTGTTGTTTTGAGGAGAAATCGTTACAAAATGGTAAGACAAGGTCATGCTGTAGTGGCTGTGGGTGTTACCGAGATACACGGCCCAATCCTATTGGGGTTTACTGCTGTCAGAAGTGGTTTTATTGCTGGCAGGGGTTGCTGCTTCACATCCATCACAAGCACCACTCTGGTGGTGTGTAAAACTGCTCTTCCAGAATGCCTCAAAAGAGGCTGGCGAGGCCCTTAGGTGTGGTGACGGGGCAAGGAAGGCCTGCCAACTCAAGTATGTCAGTGGGAGGGAGGAATAGGGCAGAGGGGAGGGCGAAATAGGGGAAGGGCTGTGGGAGTGTGGAGGAGGCAGGAGGGGTGGCGCCCAGCATAGGCAACTTGTGCTGGATGTTATCCTCTCTGGTAGCAGTCAACATGCCCCCTCTGTGTCCTTGGACTTGCGTCAGCTGAAGAGCTGGTGCATGTTGGAAGAGACCCATCAGCTTTGAGAGGCTTATGGAGGGGGTAAGGGAAAATATTTTTTCCTTTCCACTCCAAGCCTCCTGATCTCTCCCCCACCACCACCATCAGCAAAACCACTGATCTTTAAAAAGGCGTCCCCAGCATCCCCAGTTTGGAATGGAACCCCCCTGTACAAAGGATGCTCACCTCATGGGTGGTGTCATTATACCATGGGAATCAACGGACATTCCAGAGAATTCCTGAATGCTTAAGCTATTTTTGTCATCTTACAGCTTTTTAACACTCCAATTTTTTACATAAAAAAGTGCTGAGGATGTCTTTCTCTGAAACATACAGGGAGAATATGCAGTTCATACTTTCTAAGCGGCCTGCTGGCAGGAAATGAGAGAGAGAGAGAGAGAGAGAGAGAGAGAGAGAGAGAGAGAAACCACTTCCCTAAAAGAGCCTAGTGTGACAGCTTAGGCAGTGATGACATACATCCAGCTGCCAATCACAATGTGCGTTCTTCCCCCCTCCCCCCCCCCTGAAAAAAGGGCCTCTCACCCGGGGTGGCCTGAAACATGAAGGAAACTACCTTCAGCATGAACAGATTCATGGCTTATAATGGGCAAATTACATTGTATCTCTTATTTTATGGGATGCCACAGAGAAGTAGTTCCCAATATTTTTTCACTTGTGTATTCCTTGGCAGCCCATTTCCATAAATTGTATCCCTTATATTAACAAAATGTGGACGCAATCCTAACCTGGATTTGGGCCAGCACAGTTAGGCCAGCACAGCTTGGCCAGCACAAGGGCCACTGTAAAGCACGTTTGGACCACTCTCAGAATCAGGGAGGATGGTGCACATCTGTGTGCAGGTCTCTCTGACTCTGAGAATGGTCCAAACATACTTTATGGTGTCACCTTGTGCCAGCCAAACTTTGCTGGCCTAACTGTGTTGGCCTAACTTCAGGTTAGGATTGTGTACTGTTTGTAATTAAAATACTGATGGATCCCTACCCACAGTTTGGGAACCACTGCCATTGAGGGCATGCCTACACTCCACATTTAAACTAGCTGGAAACTAGTTTGATGTGATTTCCTCCCAAAGAACGTTCAGAATTGTTGTCTTATGAGCTGGTTGAGCAAAATTCTCCTATTGGGACCTCCATCCTATTTCCTAGTTTAAATTTGTAATGTGGACATGGCATTTTTTTTATCTTAAAACATTGTTTCTTTCTGATTCCAAAATTTTACAGTTCCACAAAAGGAGTGTTACTTATTTTGTCATCACTGCAATGCTTCTGTTCTTTTGCGATTTGGTTTAGCATCCCTTAGTCACTGTCACTCCAGGACCGTTCTCTATGTCAAAATGCAGGAATATCTGCTATAATGATAAGTTCATGCCTTCCACCATTTGAGACTGGATCACATTTCCCCATTTATACTTCCTAGGGAAGTCTCATCTCTATTAAAAAAAAAAAAGCCTACAAAACTGGGCAAAGCAGTCACACACATGGGGTAGAAATGTAGGACAATAGCATGTACACGCATCTTTACATGACTCACCCACCCCACTTCCTGAATTGCATGGTACACAATCCCAGTTTTTTTATAGAGAGGACAAGGACATAATTTATGATACTGCATAAATTATAAAAAGTAAATGGATAATAAGGGCTACTTTATATGGAATCTGGGTTACGATAACACAATAAAAACACAATGGTGTTTTCTGCATATAGCAGGTGAAAGTCACATGTCCCTAAATATAGCACACATCACAAAACATGCAATCAATCACTCAATTTTAAGTGCTTTTCTGCATGCAAACATTATTTTGATCGTTATCAGCTCTGGGCAGGCACAGGCGGTCGTTGTCATTGTCGTCATAAATAATTAATCAATCAAAAAGATATGGAGAAATCCACTCTTACCATTATCTCTTATTGTGACCAAATATGAATAGGTGGTTAAATCACACCAGTGTTATTTGGTCACAACCTGATGTCAGGTGGGTAGCAGAAAGCTGGGAGCAGTCATCCTGGAAACTGCAGACCTTACTCTTGCTATACTCCTTTTGTGAGTGTTCACAATTTGAATTTTCAAGTGAGGGTTGTTTTTTTTTTACATTTTGTTTTTAGTTCCGTTCTTTTACATAATATTTTGTCCTAATCTTGCTTTCTGTCAGGGATTGTTGTACAATTGTACATGGTTGTACAATTGCTGCAGTCCAAGAATGCCAATTTGTATTTCAGTTTATTATGTTACAATGATAGCATTTCCTGCTTGATGATATCACAACATCACTTCCAGGTGAATGACATAACTTCTGGTGGGTCCCGACACTAAATGTAACTACTATAGGAAATACTAGGGATTTGGTAATGTGCACTGTGGGTACAGTGGTGTGTGTTGGGAAGTGTCATGTCCTTATGATGCTTGGACCAAAATTACCAGCAGGTCCTTTAGTGAGGTGCATCCTGGAGCCAGTTTAACCTGTCCTGTGTTCTTTCCCGGTAGGCCATGGTCACAGCTGTGGCCCAACTGTTCCTGGCCTTGCCCCAAGGCAGCAGAAATTGGTCCAAGCAGGGCAGTGGGGTCCTGTGCTTTGTGAAGGACAACCCCAGGCGCTCATACTTCATCCGCTTCTATGATCTTAAGGTATCAGTTCATTGACTCCATCTATCCCTGCATCCCAACCTCAGTGGGGTGGCTATTGCAATATCCCTTCATTCAAATGATTTTGGGTCTCCATTCTGGATTATGCCAATTCAAATTAAAGGTGGAAACTCTCTCTGAATGTTCCTTCCTTCACACATAAAAATAATTGAATGCCCCCCCCCAACACATAGAAAAGCTAGAGTGAAAAGAATTCTAGAATTCTTCTCCCTGAGTGTCAAACTAACTGTGAAGTGGTGGATGTGTGGTTGGGTGGGGAATATGCATGGGGGGCTGCTGAATCTTGCTCCCTCTCCTGCACTTGACACAATTCTGGGAGCATTGTTCTTAGTTCCCAGCTGATATCAGAGTCAGGAAGGCAGAAAAGTGCTTGGAGCAATAGACTGCCAAGAGATTGTTGACATTAGTAAGGAGAGGTTTCAATGGTATGCATTCCTTTTAGTTTGAGGAAGCCCCTCTCCCCTCTGTTGACAAGGCAGATACATATCTTCTGGCCGCCTACCTCTGGTTATCACCTATTAGTTTTCTGGTGGATGGAACCTTTTCAAATGGAGTGTTCCATATAGGGGGGACCTATAATCTGAAGTGCTACAGCCCAGGCACAGGTTTACCACCTCAGCAAGGGCCAAACTAAACATAATGAGAGCAACCACATTTGCTTATGCATCTGTCTGCCCTGTTCATATCTAAAGCTGGAGGGAGAGGGAGTAATTTTTTTTTTACAACCAAACATGGAGGTGGAAGAGGGGAATGGAACTCTCCCCCTTCTCCCACCTTACCTTGTTGTGGTCCACCACCCATGGCCATGAGGCCAACTTGGGTAGAAGATTGGTAAGGGGTGCACACCTTCACCTGCCCACTTGCCCCTGCTGCTTCTCCTGCATCCGCTCCCTGAATTGGGTAAGGAAGGGGAGGATGAAGTGGATGAAGAAGTCCAGGAGAGACTTCCTTTTCTGCTCCATTCCTTCTCTTCCACCTCAGGAGAGGGAAGAGCACTGGGTAAGGGGGGAAGCATTTGGCACACTGTCTCCATGCTGACAGGGAGGGCTTGGGCTATCCCTACAACCACTGAAGCCCTTTTCCCCTTCCCCCAGCCTGGCTCAGTTCTAGTATCCGAGCTGGACTGGAAGAAAAGTGTCTGCAGTGATAGAGCCCAGGAGGGGAGATGAGGAAGGGGGCTCCTTAGCCCCCACATCTATGCAACCTTTTGTTTAAAAACTAGGCACCACTTTTGGTATGAATGGGGCAGATACCTGAATAAGAAGCATGGCTCTCCCTTTTTAGGATTGCCAGCCTGGGTCTGCAGGAATCAGCATCTATCTCCAGGTGACCCCTGAAAGCCATTCTGGAGATTTTAACTGGCCCCTCAAAATCTCCAAGAATTGCTCCAGGCTAAGCTAGCAATGCTATCCCCATCATGCCAAATTTAGTCCCAAGAACTGGACCCAACATTTTGAGTTGCTGTTCATGGCGTAAATTCTAGGTGTAGTGCCTGGCCTCTTGGCTTATAAAAATTTATAACCTGCTTTACAACTCCACTTATAATTGTCACATATCTGACAAATCTAGCCATGGCTAGGAGTAGGAAAGGCAAACTGAATTAATGGGTGTCTCTGCCGTACTGTATCACTTGACTGCAGGATAGGACAATGACCTGGGAGCAGGAATTGTACAACCAGCTGGTCTATGCAGCCACCACCTCCTATTTCCATAGTTTTCCAGGCGATGTGAGTATTACTCTGTATGCGTATGCTCAAATGTATAGGATTTCTAGAATGTCTCATGACTGGAGAGAAATAATAAAGGCTGGAGAACAGATGCCTTTCCACTTCAAAAAAAAGATCTATTTTTCCTTTCTTTATTAGGTTGCTGAAAATTGTTTTGCATATACAGATTTGATATATTTGTTTCTATATTGCTTATGAAATTCACAATACAGTACATGTTCAAATGCTTGCTATTTCACTAATTTTTTAATACCTGTCTCTTCAATTGTGATATTTAGGTATATGGGCAATAATCACCATTTCACCCATGGTTTTGTGATACACAATAGCTGCCATGCACATTTTGCAATAGTTGCACATTTTGCAGTTGAGGTGGTGTGCGCAGCATTAGAATTCATTAATATCAGTATTCATGTATGCATCAGTACTCTCCTGTGCAAGCCCAACTGAAATGAATGAGAGATAAATGAATCTTCCCTTTGGTGAGGTTAGTGCAGAAGACTGGGCTTGGTATTCATTAAAAGTGGTTGCTAATCAGATTTTCTGTTTGAGGCAACAAAATTGCTTGGGCGAGCAATGCTACAATGTCTGATGACAATCACTTTAATTGACAGAATAATGGGCTTGTCAAGACAGTCTGTCTTTAGGGAACCCTTTCCACACTGACTGGTCTGCGAAAGAACCCTTGTAAGTTGCAGAGCATTCTGGGACTTGCTATTCTAGGCTGACCTCTCCATGCATGCAGAGTGCCAGACAGGCCTGTGGAATACTCCCAACAGTGCCTCCGACTCCTGGGGCTGCAATAGCAGAGCTAAGGCAGGCGGGGGGGGGAACAGTAACTAATGCATGTGCCTCAATGTGCCATGGAAGCAGCCCCTCCCACTTGATGTTGGAGCCATTCCGGGCAGCAACAGCAATGTGCAGGAGCTGCCATTTGGTTTGGTGAGCTCCTGCATGTAGCTGTCACTGCCTGGATTGGCTCCGATGCCGAGTGGAAGGGGCTGCTTACATGGCACACTGCAGCACCTGCAGTACATTCTGTTTTGCCCCCTATATCTGTTCTACTGTGGGCCTGTGAAATGGCTTGCCAGGAAAGACCGACTGTGGTGGAAATACATTATCCTCTTCTCTTTTTCCTGGGGGAAAAGTTTCTGAAGTTTTTGACAAGTTTGTGACAAGACTGGGATTTCCCAGGAGACAGTCTGAAAACCACTAGGCTTCTGGGTTAGTTGCTTTCAGATGGTTCTAGTGAGCCTTGGGTTTAGTTAGGGAAGGTCCAAACGTTTCATACTGGTATGGAGAGCTGTGATGCTGAGGAACCTGGAGGTATATCAAGTGGCTAGGAATTACTGTAAGTCTTTATCTGATCACTTGCAGGAGTGCCAAGTGGGGCTAAACTTTGCAGATGAAAATGAAGCATATGCTTTTCAACAAATGGTGGAAGAAAAGATCCAGAAGAGGAGCCAGAGGATGGGTATGTGGAAGCAAGGAGTGAAACAAAAGAGGGAAGTGCTTCCCTCTGGAGCCCTCTTCCTGTGTGGGACCTCATTCAACGGGCCTGGAAAGAAGGGCTGTGCTCTGGCTTGCACTGAGGGGCACAAGACGTTGTTGTTGTTGTTGTTGTTGTTGTTGTTGTTGTTGTTCAGTTGCTAAGTTGTGTCCGACTCTTTGCGACCCCATGGACCACAGCACGCCAGGCCTCCCTGTCCTCCACTAGCTTCCAGAGTTCACCCAATTTCATGTTCATTGCTTCGGTGACACTGTCTAACCATCTCATCCTCTGCCGTCCCCTTCTCCTTTTGCCTTCAATCTTTCCCAGCATGAGGGTCTTTTCTAAAGAGTCCTCTCTTCTCATGAAGTGGCCAAAATATTTGAGCTTCAGCTTCAGGATTTGTCCTTCCAAGGAGCAATCAGGCTTTATTTCCTGGAGGATTGACCGATTGGATCTCCTTGCAGTCCAGGGGACTCTCAAGAGTCTTCTCCAACACCATAATTCGAAAGCATCTATTCTTCGGCGCTCTGCCTTTCTTATGGTCCAGCTCTCACAGCCATACATTGCTACTGCAAAAAAACATAGCTTTGACTGTGCGAACCTTTGTTGGCAGGGTGATGTCTCGGCTTTTTATTAAGTTGTCTAGGTTCGCCATAGCTTTCCTCCCAAGAAGTAAACGTCTTTTAATTTCATGGCTGCAGTTACCATCTGCGGTGATCTTGGAGCCCAGGAAAATAAAGTCTGTCACTGCTTCCTCTTCTATTTGCCAGGAAGTGATGGGAGTGGTTGCCATGATCTTAGTTTTTTTTAATGTTGAGCTTCAAGCCAATTTTGGCACTTTCCTCTTTTACCCTCATCAGGTTCTTTAGATCTTCCTCACTTTCTGCCATTAGAGTGGTGTCGTCTGCATATACACAAGATGAGCTACAAATAAATGCATGTAATGTTGCCACCTGGCTGCTTTTTGTCAAGGAAAACAGCTTAGGGAGGGGCCCCCTTTGAGAGGAGGTGCACTGGGTGGAAATGGGGGGCTTAGCCCTTTACTCAGTAGCCATTATTCCATTGCCAACTGCCCCACCAAGTTGCTTTTCCTCTGAATTTCCAAATATAGTAACAAAAGAAGTAGGAAAGGGAGAAAAGAGAACATACTTTATGCCTCATTTAAAAAAAAAAATTAAAGCACATCACACTCCAGAATTGCAGTCTGGAAAATGAAACAGCCTCAAAGAATACTGAGAGTAGGTTTTCAGCTATGTGTTTAATTTTAGCACATCCAAATGCAGTCATTTTGGTTCTCCCACCATCATCCTTTTTGCTTCCTGGTTCCTTTTTGCCTTTCTAAAGTTACACCTTTTAAGACAGGGGAGGTTTTAAGTCCTTGGCTGAGGCAAGAGGCTCTGTCAGATGGTGACTGGAATGCCTGCCTGCTTTTTTGTATCACACGCTGCATTAGCTTCTGCTAGTGGGTAGGTTTGTATCCTGTTCTATGGCTTTCTGGACCCTAAACTGACTTCTGAGTGATGTTGCTTTCTTCCTACTGTACATAGCCAGGTTGGTGGAGATGAGAGAGTGTTAAAGAAACTTCAGGGCCTCACAGTTCTTGCAATTTTTCCTGCGCATGTGGCACCTGCATTTTGTATCTGTAAAATCCCAGGCACAAACCCTCACCCTGCTTCATAAATGTATCTACTTTTTTAGATAAAAGACAGCCGCCACTGCCGCCACCACCAATCAACGAAGGTGCGTATCCTTCTGTATTGTCCCATATCCTTCTGTGTATGGTCTAATAAGCTGTTAGACAGGAAAAACTGAGAACTGGTGTGATAAGAGTTTAGCAGTGTGTTATCAGTGGTGTCATTCAAATGATTTAGGAACAGGAACTCACTTTTGATTGGCACTTGTCGGGAACCTGGAACCAGCCACGGAGCCCGTTAGGATCCGGAATGCCCGTTCTGGTCCGTTTCCCCTGAATGACATCACTGTGTGTTATGCTGATGGTGGGATGACCTAGATGCCAAAGGAAGGCTTCTGGAGGGAAGCCTGACTCCTAGGATTCAGGAGCACCTGAACAGGAAGATGTGAAGGCTGTGGGAAGGTCTTGGCAATTCTGGGTCAGGATTAGGGCCGCAGGCAGCTGGCTGGAGCGGTTCTCCCCCCCCCCCACGAACAGAGTTGCTCCATGATTTGTGAGGTCGGGCAGGCAAAGCTGCTCCAGCCAGGGGCCCACCCCTTAAGGGTGAGCCACTTCGCTTGCATTTAAGGGGTCGGCGGCTGGGGCAGCTCCACTTGCTGCCCACAAATGAAGCCTGAGTTGGTCCTGCCAACCTGCCCCCCCCCCCCACAATTTGGGTGAGCAGACTGGTGGCTGGCTGGAGCAACTCCAGCTTCATTCAGGGAGGGGGGCGGTAGAACTGCTCCAGCCGCCTGCCCCTTAAATGCAAGCGGCTTTGCTCTTACTTAAGGGGTGGGCAGGTGGAGCTGTGGGGGCAGCCAGGTGCAGGGGGGCACTCAAATTGCCACCCCTTCTTCTCTGCCGCCTGGGATCATGTGCCCCCCCCGGGCCTGCCGCCAGGTACACCACTGCCCCATAGCATCCAAAACCTTTTTGACTGATGGCTCCCTTGACCTACTGGGCCATTGGCCATGGCTCCTCATTAGGGCTACAATCCTATACATTATATAGGGTGGCAGGGGTTTTTTTGTTTTTTTTACAAGGATTCTATGGCTCCCCTGGCTGGTTTCCATGGCTCACCAGGGAGACATGGCTCACAGTTTGGGAACTACTGCGTAGTTGAATGCTTGCCCTGCAATCAGTGATGTCATGCAGGGGGAACGCGGGGGAACTCAGTTCCAGTAGTTAAAATTAGGGCTGACTCCGCCCACTTCACTCTCCCTCCTCCCCCTCCCAATTCCTCTGCAAAGAGCTTTTCTTCTTGGTTGGCCGGCACTCAGAGGGTTAAAGGGAGTGACTCCGGATTCCTAGGGGGGCGAAGGCAGTGATGTCATTCAGGGGGAACGGACTAGAACAGGCATTCCGGATCCTAACGGGCTCCGTGGCTGGTTCTGGGTTCCCGACAAGTGCCAATCAAAAGTGAGTTCCTGTTCCTAAATCATTTGAATGACACCACTGCCTACAATCCTCTCCATTACATTCCTGGACTTAATAAATATAGGAGCCAGGCCTTGGGACCATTCATCCATGAAACAGGAATACGATTGTGCTACCATAGTGTGTCTAGTAGCTTTATAGAAGTGTAGGCCAGTGGATCGGTATGTTACCATTCCTGTAAAGAGAGGGTAGCCTTGGTCTTGGAGACTGTGTGGCGGTAGCTTGTCAGACACTTACAGCGCGATCCTGAACTGGAGTTTGGACAGCATTGGTTAAGCCAGCAAAGTTTGGCCAGCACAAGGGCCACCATAAAGCACGTTTGGACCACTCGTGGAGTCAAGGAGGATGGCTCATGTCTGTGTGCTGGTCTTCCAAGAGTGGTCCAAACATACTTTACAGTGTCCCTTGTGCTGGCCAAACTATGCTGGCTTAGTTTATGCCGGCCTAACTCAGTTTAGGATTGCACCCTCTACTCAGTTTTTAAGGCTTTCCATCATTTATTTTTAAAAAGGGAAGATGCACAAGAGAAAGAGAGAGCACAGCCTCTAAAATGAAATAATGTAAGGAAAAAAATTCAAAGGGGGGAAAAAGAAACAGAAAACATTCATGAAATGATGGTGGTGTTTGGTTCATCATTCTATCTTATGTTCACAAAAGGACCTGGGATGCAGTCAAGCTCCCCATTGTCTCCTCTGACTCTGGCGACTGTCAACATCCAGAATCCAGACATCACATTTTCCCGCTACCGTGGGCTCCCTGTCCCTACTGCGGTAGATAAGAAAAAGGGGAAAAAGAAGATTTCTAAGGCTGATATTGGAGCACCAAGTGGGTTCAAGTGAGTGCTTCTAGGAGCTATATATCTCAGGGGACATGGAATGGGACAGAGTAGGACCTCTGCAAAGTTTCAAACAATAACACTGGCTATTGATGATGATGATGATGATGATGATGATGATGATGATGATGAACCTTTATTGGCATTAAACAACAGACACTCAACAAACCGGTGTCATACAACAGCAAAACATACATACAACAACCAAAGGATGATTATTAAGTAAACACAAAATTATTGGTAAGACTGATTAAACTTAACATTCCTTGCATACTAAGTAATACTAAATAAAAACTCTAAAGTTTAGGGGAGAGAGTGGATAGTGTTTGACACCGTTGAATAAATAGCAAGAGAAAATTTGCGATCTGCCTAACAGAATTGGGGCATTCCAAGGCTAGTAGTAACCGGATAGAAACATCATCTGAGTTCTGTGAATGGGGCTCTAGATAGGGATACAGATTGGTTTGCTGAAGATCCTCACAGATGGGGCAGTATAACACTGGCTATTCAGAAAGAATGTATTGGCTTCATTCTCTTCAGTTCTATGCAGGTTTGCTGTGAAATAGTTTGAGAGCTGCTGCTTTAGAATTAAACTTTTGGGTTGACTGGCCACATTCAAATTCAAATAACCTTTATTGGCATTTACAACAAAGGAAAGTAAATGAATATAATTAAAATAATACAAATAGTAAAATGAGATACAAAGCTAAATTACTTAGTTACAACTGGCCATATTCTATAATTCTTGTCTCGGGTCCAGACGTAGTGGTGCAATGGGGATTGTTGCCTTTCCTGAGCATTACCTGCTATTGGCAGCCTCATCCCCACAGCAGGTGACTGTCATGTTAGTACATGTGTAGGTACAACATCATCATGACTGAGGTCCCAGTGAGCCATGGATGTGGTAGGGGCATGGGAAGTCAACTGGAGAGGCTTGGTAGCCTGCTGTGGCCCTTAAGTTGCCTGTGGAGAATAAGACAGCAGTTCAAAAGCACATAAAAATGCGAGTAGATAAATAGGTACCACTTTGGTGGGAAGGTAATGGCTTTCTGTGCACCTTGGCATGTAGACATGCTGGCCATATGACCAAGGAAACTTGTCCATGGACAAACACTGGCTCTTCGGCTTAGAAACAGAGATGAGCACCGCCCCCTACAGTCGATCACGACTAGACCATTCGGTCGTGGGGAAAACTTTACCTTTAATTCCAGTTTCACAGTGTCAATGTGGAGGGTGGACTGATCTGAATTTCAGAAATCTAGAATTTGTTGAAATCTAGGACTAGTTTCAGAGGATGGCCCAGTCAGGCATTTGTTGTGGTCCCATTACAGCAAAGGGCTCACCACCTCAGAAGATGTGCCAGTCTCATTTGGCATGGAGCACCCCGGAAAGTTAGAGATACTATCAGAGAATGGTAATTTTGCAGGATGAAGGGTGCCTTTCATATGAGTCCCCCAAATGTTTCTGCTAGCACTGTTATTAAAATCCACTTTCCTGATGGGGAGACATTGGCTCAGGTCACTGTGATCCAGACTCTCTGTTGACAGAATGTCTTCTGTCATTCCTTTCCAGGCATGTCCAGCACATTGGATGGGATCCGAACAGTGGATTTGATGTACGTAGCCACAGGGGTTAATCAATGGACTTGAAAAAGGGAGTCTGCTTGTTAGAGATGATCCCTAGGTCTCTAACAGGTGTGAGATCAGATTTTGGGACCACTGGAGTCTAATCACATGTTTTGTCAGGGCGAACTCTAGGGCCAGCGGGGACCAATGTGGGGCATTCCCACAGGGCCCCTCACTCACCAAGAAGAGCGCTTGTGGTGCCATGCACAAAGTGCAGCACCTAGAAATAGTTGGTGGTGACATGATATCACCCATCATCAGGAGGGTGGCCCATTTTGGGCCGTTTGGAGGCAGGGGTTTGGAGGCAGGGGTAGGGCCCAAGGGCCCTAGGTAAAGCTGCTCTGCTCGCCTCACTGACCTGTAGCATATAGAGATCCTGGCTGCAGCAGCAGGTAATATGCTCACTGCATTGGTGTGGGGCCCTCCCAAAGCACGGGGCCCAATGTGACAAGATTGGCTTAAGATCGGCCCTGTGAGTGTTTTGCCTATTTTTCCCATGCCTAATGGGACAACATAAAGTCCTGCCTGCCAGGTTAACTTGTGTATTCCATTGTTGCAGTGCTATCAGACTCAGGGCGCAGTCCAACGTGCGCTCTTGGGCCAATGCTAGCTGCTTGCGTCAGCCCAACAGCAGCAGCACTGGCTCGAGAGTGCCGACCAGCAGCCTCACGTCATCTCGGCTGCCATTGGGCCTTGCCCCAAGGAGGCTGTTGAATGCTCTAACTTGTGCTGGATATGGCACATGCCCACCAGCCTTGCTGTTCCAGCACAAGTTAGGATTGCACCTTCAATTTTCTATGCAGTCATGTTCAAGGTGCGGCAACAGTGAAAGGAGTAGCTGAGAAGACAAATGAACAAGCTTGACATAAAAGTCTTTCTAAGGGTGAAGGAGTATTGGCACTCTGGTCTTTCTGCCAGTGTGGCACAGATTAAATACCCAGAGAAGAAGAGGGTGCTTCATCCTTACCAAAACTGTGACTTTTTGCTGCAATTTCCCCCTCTCCTGGGCCATTTTTTTCCTTTGTAGGGTTCCAAATCCCCTCACAAATCACAGATGACTTGATATCCCACCTATCCCCCCCTGCTAGAGCTTAAAGTGGCACACATAGGATCTCCATGCAGGCCCTCTCCCCCAGGCACTAACCACGCCCTGGTTAGTGCATCATAGACCTTCATGACATTTCCCAAGACCAACGGAAATGGCCGTGAAGGGTTTGCTACATATATTTGCATGTAGTACATAGCTCTGCTCTCGGGTACTCTGGTTATCCCTTCCAGCCATAACTAGCACACTAAAGCCTAAACATTAATGACTAAATTTATTTCAGCATCAGCTTTTGTTATCTACAATTCACTCCATCAGATATATGAAGTGAAATCTTCAGTAGGCAGGAAAATATATAAATTACGTATGTGCGCACGCACGCACGCACGCGCACACGCACACGCACACACACAAATGAGGTGGGAGCTGAGGAACTCTTTTGAGAGTCAGAGTCTGTCAAATTATGGCATGATGTTCATGGTGTAATAAGCAATTGTCCATGTGTATTGGCTCAAAACAGCAAACATTACACATCTGTGAAGACGTATTATTTCACACACCCATAAGCACACCCATGTTAGCCTGTTCTTTTCTTTCAGGTAAATCATTTAGATCCTGATTTAAAGACATTCTTCTCCCAGGCGGGAATTAGTGAAGCTCAATTGACTGATGTTGAGACTTCAAAGATAATCTATGACTTTATTGAAGGCCAAGGCGGGCTGGAGGCTGTGAAGCAGGAGATGAGACGACAAGGTAAGCTGGTGGGCTGAGAAAGGCTCCTTTAGTTTCAGGCCCTTTTGATTTCTTCCACTCTAGGGTTAGAGCAGTTAATGCTCTGGATACTGGCCCTGAACTAGCATGAGACCAACTATTGAAAGGTATGCCCTTGCGGACTTTTTGTTTAGGCTTGGATGTACTGATCTGAGTGCAATTCGCACAAGAAAGATACCATTGTTACAGACTTTACAGACTATTAACGGACATGTAGATAGTTATCCATTAAAGTTGTCCACAGAGTTTTTTCATGTTTGTCTCTTTTCAGGTCCAACTCATCCCCCACCACCACCCCCAAATCGTTCTGGCCCCCTCCCACCACCACTTGGACATTGCCGAAGTGGCCCTCTACCATCCATCCCAGGCCCACAACCAGGTGCTCCCCCCATAACAAACAGAGGAGCTGTACCCTCCCCACCACATCGAGGACATCCCAACCCTCCTTCCCTTGTCACTCACCCTGGAACATCTCATCCTCCACCACCCCTAAGTGGTGGGGCCCCGCCGCCGCCACCGCCTCCCCCACTCCCATTCCAGGGTTCTGCACCATGTCCCCCTCCTCCTCCTCCTCCATCTGGAGGGCTTGGATCTTCGGGGGCTCCGCCTGCTGCCGCCACCACAGGGCGTGGTGCATTACTGGATCAGATACGTCAAGGAATACAACTCAACAAGGTGAGGCACAGTGGGGATTCTCAGTGTATGGCTGGTTCTTAATGTGTCAGGGCTGATTGTCATGTTTGTGGTCAGAAAGAGATTCCCACCATCCATCAGACTGGATAGAACTCTCCTTCCTTGGTGGACCTGCCTCATTGGCAAAGAGGGGAAGAATATTTATTTATTTGAAGAATGTATGCCCTGCCTTTCCCATGCCAAAGCAAATGCCCAAGATGGCTTACAGAGAACGCAAGAGTACAATGTATCAAACAATAAGTTTAAAAAAATGCAAAAACATCCAACATTTAACACGAACACCCAGAAACATTCAAAAACACGGCAAAACCCAACACATCTCATCAGGCCATGGGAGGGGCAGGAAACAATTGTCCAGAGGAGCAGTTATTATATGGTATTATTCCAGTGGGACAGAGGACAGACATCAAACCATCATCTAAAGGCCAGACAACATAGGTATGTTTTTAGCCCTCTCCAAAAAGCCATGAGGGAGTGTGTTCTAAATTCTTCTGGAAGGGAATTCCATATTTTGTGGTGCCGCTACAGAGAAGGCTGGCTCCCGAGCGGCCATCCTTTAACTTGGGATACAAGGGACATTTGAAGGAGAGCCTCTTCAGATGATCTAAGAGGCAAGCTGGAATGTATGGGAGAAGGTGGTCCTTCAGCCACTTTGAACCTAGACCATGAAGGGCCTTAATACCATCATCTTAAATTGAGATTGGAAACCAATGGACAGCCGGTGCAGCTGCTGAAGGAGGGGTCCTACTGAGTCAAACCATGTAGTCCCTATAACCACCCGGGCTGTTTATTTTGCACTAAGTGTCGCCTCCGAACTGTCCTTGAGGGTAGCCCCAAATAATGCTTGGACCACCGTGGCCAGGTCTGAACAGCTTATGCATGGTCATGATTGCCGCATCATTCGAAGCTGAGCAAATTCACTACTAGCCTCTGCTGCCACCTGGTTCTCCAGAGAGCCGAGAATCCAGGAGCACTCCTAGACGGTGGACCTGTTCTTGCAGGGGGAGTGCCACTCCGTTCAGAGTGGGTGAAAGACTAGGGTGTAATCTCAGGCGCCCCACTGAGCCAATGCAACATTGTTGCATCAACGCGGGGGCGCTGAGCGGCACATCTGCATCGGTGCTAGAGCTCCCAGGCTGACGCTATTCGTAGTGTCAGCTTGGGAGTTTGGGTGCCAATCTGCCTCTGTGCCAGCCGAATCCGGGTTCTGGGAGGAACTGGGCGGGGGTGGGCAGGCTGGCGGGTGTGCTGGCCTGGGGTGGGAGGTGGGTTTGGGATGCAGCCATTAGGCTGCATCTGAGGCCTCATCCCCAGGCTGTGCAGGCCTGATTCAGGCTGCGCGGCTGTCTCAGTTCTGCACCCGCGATTTCGCGGGCACAGATTCAAGGAACCCGTGGGGAGGCTCCAGTGGCCTCCCAAGCTGCGTTGGATGCAGCGCAGGCCCATCAGCATGCCTGCTCCAGCGCAGCTTAGGATTGGGCTGTCAGTGTCTGCATTGAGGATTTCCTGACCAGGAGGACTTCTGTCTTTTCTGGATTCAGACTCAATCTATTGGCTTTCATCCATACCCCAACAATAACATAGTTGTGGCAACTTGCCAGGGAAGAGAAACAGATTGAAAAGTGATGTCATGCTCACTTCTGTCACAACCAGCCAGTTCATTGGTACTCCATTATCTGTAGCCTTCATTTCTGTGTTTGACTTCCTGTCCTCCTCCAGGACTAATAGGGCCTTACGCTGCTGGAATTATTGTTCTGCCAGGATAACAGCTGTTGCAGCAGTTGTTACAGCTGTTGCAAAATGTGACATGCCATTTTGTGCAGCCTGGCCACTGCTGCAAGCTGCGAGCAACCAGTTCCATGTGCCAGCAGGCTATACACATTCCCTGGCACAGGTAAGTCAGCACAGGAATGGGGTGGGAAGGAGGGGAAACGGCAGAGAACAGGGTGAGGAAAGTGGTGGATTGAGGCCTGGAATAGGGTGGTATTGGAATTAGAGGTGACAGCAGCAGCACCGATATCTTATCCCCCTTCTCAGCTTTGATCCTCCTATCCAGATGAACTTGCACCAGCTACTGTATATAGTTGGACTTGCACCAACTATATAGCTGGCACAGGTTTGAATAGACCCACTCAGGTGGCAAGGGCTTATCCCTGGGCAAGGAACAAACATTCCCTTACCCAGAGAAGACTTTCAGTGCCTGAAACTCCTCTGCAGGATACAGTATGTGCACCATTGGTGCAGCTACATTGCCGCATGGAGGTTACATAGGATTGTTGAGTCCTAGGTCTCAGTGAGGCCTGCATTACTTCATACTGCAATTTGTAGCTCACGTAAAGGAACACTTACTGCTGTCATTTCAGGGGGGAAAAAGATTCCTACTCATAGCAAACTATCATGTCAGGGAGTTAGCTACAGTAGGCTAGAATGCCTTTCCTTGTCATCTAGATTTATGTGTCAAGAGAATGCTTTCGTCTGGAGGATAATTCAACCATATGAATGCTCAATAGCAATCTGAAGTGCTATAACAAAGACACAGATTTTCTCCTCAGTGTAAACTAGACCAGTGTTCTTCATCCTCGGGGTTGGGGCCCCACAACTAAGACTTCATGATCCCACTGAGGTCCCATTGAGGTTGAAGAACACTGGTCCAGTTTATATTGAGGGTAAATCTGTGTCATTCTCATAATGAAAAAGGTTGAAGACTATTTGACTAGAACACCACCACATCAAGGGAGAGGCATCTAATGTACCCCTTCAGGTACCAGGAAATCCTGTCTCAATCCTGCTCAGATTCTTAGGAATTGGGCTAAAATAGCTTTCATTAGTGCCAGGCTTCATGGTGACTTTTTCTGTTCTTTCTAATAAGAATATTTGGTCACAGTGAACAGTGTGAACAGTGCTGGGAGCGGGAAGTGGGTTGTGATGAGGGTGGGGGGAGCGGATAGAGTCCGGGGCGGGGGTGGGATCCACAGTGGGGACCCCAGTCTCATACTTTATTCATTTATTAATATATTGGGCTTCTGGCACAAAAAAGGTTGAAGACAATTGAACTAGACCAAATCTTTTCCTAGTCTATGCATCACTATCCTTTTCCAAGGCCATTTAATAAGTAAATCATCTGAACTCTGAACTAACACACCATCAAGAACACTCCACTTGGTTGTGCCAGCCCGTGAGCCAAACGGCCTTGTATTTGTGAAAAGATGGTTTAGCCAGGGTTCCAGAGGCCCTCAGGACTGAGAGTCCTTATTAAAATGACCCTTCTGTGCTTTTCAGACCCCTGACATGTTGGAACCGCTGCCACCTGCGCAATGCTCAGAAGGCCTGGTAGGAGCTCTTATGCATGTGATGCAGAAGAGGAGTAAGGTCATCCACTCCTCAGGTGAGTTGTATTCCTCACCACCAGTCAGTATACTTCCTCTTCGAGTTGCATGCTTAAGCATGGATTTTTCTTAGACTCTGAGTTCAGAGCTTTTGTGCTTACCTGGAAGTGAAAGAACAAAGCAAATAACCTGAGATAAAGCAGGTTGGTTTTTGCAAGGTGACATCTTGGCTCCTGTTATAGCCTGTTCTGGCCCTGTCTCTGGAGTTGGACAGGTAGAAACAGACAAAAGGATCAGAATGGTCTAAAAATCACCGGTGAGTAGATACTAGGGTGAGTGGGCATATTAAATGTACATGGGAGGCCTACCCTTTGAAAAACTATTGAGTGTGTTTTAGAGGGTCCTGTCTTCTCTCATATTGTTGGCCTGTTCTCTTGTACCCGTAGATGAAGATGAGAACAATGGAGGAGATGAAGATGATGATGACGAGTGGGATGACTAAGGCTGGAAGGATGCCTGATCAACATTTTGCCAACTGAATTGCTGTGGGCTGCTCTGTTGTTATCACCCTACCCCTCCATTTTGTGCAGACCCCTTTGAGATTCCATTGATTCAAGGGCAGCTATTATTTAGCCTACACAGGGCCATTCCACCCTCCTCCCCAGCATCATTGAGGCCTTAGCACAATTCTCATTCATTTCCCTTACCTGTGCACCTGGATACCTTTGACAGTCTTAGAAAGTGAAGCTGTAATCTTATCTCAAACGCTCAGACTTGACAATGCCAATTATAATCTCTTGCTTTTAATGTTCTAAGAGCCATATCATCTTCCACCCAACCCCCTCTTCATCTTTTCCTTCTCCTAGCTATATAATCACGTTTTTTTAAGTGGTTCCCTTTCTGAGGCCAACCTGCAGGTATGAAAATGATAGGAATGTAAGCAAAACCTCTGTCCAGAAAACAACCTGTGCATTGTTAACTTGCTCTGAAATCTTAGTTGCCTAAATTCTTTGCACACTTTTCTAAAGAAAGTGTTCTCTTCCTTGCAATGTCTAAGCTTTAACACAGGGATACCTGGTTTCCTTCAAACTCAGCTAAATGCTTTGGTTGTAATGTGACTGAGGGAGCAACAACCAGGTTTGACTTCAGTGAATTCTTCTCATTAAAAAATTATACTGTCCCCCAAAAATATGTTTTGCAAACTAAAGTATTTTTTATGTGTCCATTGGAAATATGATTACAAAAATGCCTAGGCAATGTTATGGAACAGCGGTCGCCAACCTTTCGGACCTCACAGACCACTAAATTCATAATTTTAAATCCCTTGGACCACTAATATAAATTTGTTAAAAGATAAATACATTTGTAAAATAATGATCAAAGAACTTCCATTTTGTTAATATGAAATGCACCTATTTAATATAACAAAATGATAGATGCTTATTTAATCATAACAAAATCTTTAAAGGTTGTTTAATTGTAACAAAATTATTAAAGTTAGTTTAATTATTACAAAATAATTGAAGCTTATTTAAGTATTACACATTTTGAGTGTGATATTTGTTCCTGTTTGTTTGAAGTAAGTTTATGGATTTTTGGCTCCAATGACGTTACTGCAAGACGGAGAGCCGTTTTTATTTCAAGCCGAGACCGGTACCGAGTTTTAACTGCTATGACAGATGAAAATGTTTTTTCGCACAGATATGTTGTTGAAAATTGAATCAAAATTTTCATTGCTTAACATCAGGAAGTGATATCACACCTGGGCTTTTTTTAAATAAAATGAAAAATGGAGGGGCACATCCTACCCCAGCAGCGTGCCCCTCCTGCTGCCCCCAGGCATGCAGTCACCTCACTTATTCACATTGTTCACATTTTAATACTACTTCCATGTAAACATCAGAGTGGCCAGTGCAAAAACACGTTTACACTTAGAACCAATGGACGGGAGGGAAGTGGGTTGGGGGGGGGGAAGATTGCCACATAAACATCAGAGCACCCAGTAAAAAACACATCCACACTCAGAGCCAAGGGATGGAAGTGGGGTGGGGGAAAGATCTCCAAATAAACCAAGTCAAAAAACACATTCACACTCAGAACCAACATTGGGGGTGGGTGGGAAGGAAAGGAAGACCTCCTTACAAATGTACAAACCTTACAAACTTAGAAGCCTCGATCATTACAGCTCCTCTGCTCTGCTCTGCACCATGCTGCAAACTGAGTGGGAAGGAGAGGCTGGGGGCGGGACCTTGCATTGCGAGAGCCAATGAAGGTACGAAAGACAAGGGGGGGAAATGACTGAGGTTAGCCAATAGAAACACGGCTCTCAAGAGAACAGCAGTGATTGTAATTCTAGAACGGGATTTCTAATGTCCTGTTTAGCACTGATACGGGACACGATTTAGTCCCTTACAATAAGGGACATGTGGCAAGTCTTCTCTCTAGTACAGTTCGTGAATTTAGTGCAATATAAAGGCGAAAATTGTCATTCAGAATATAATAATTTCTTAGAATATTATTTTTGTTTTATTATTAATAAAACATAAAAATGCAAATAATGTCCAGATTTTTCTGCATACCACCGAAATTTTCTCGCGGACCATCAGTGGTCCACAGACCACTGTTGGTGACCACTGTTCTGGAAGACATAAGGCTACAAATAAATAGTTCTATTAGTGACAATAGACAATACCAATTATATAATAATTGACTTTCTTTTTGGTAAGCTATAGCAGGAGGTCCCTGGCAGATTGTGGGCTGGGAGGTTTTGCTTGCTTTGACAGGAATAGAGAATGCACGCTGGGAAACGAAACCTCAATCGGGCAGGTTTCTATCTCTTTGCTTAAAGAGATAGGAGCACTAGGGAATCTCTTTCTTTGCAGGGTGATTCCCTCCCACTTCAGACACACCCTATTAAATATTCACAACTCATACAGGCCCTGGGCTAGTTATAGGGTGTGTTAAGTCTGTGAATTACACCCTCCTCCTAGGCTCAATACATCCATCCCCTACCCCATCTCCTCCCCTGCACCAGACTTACCTGGTCTGGCAGATGTCCTGGGTAAGCACCAGCAGCTGTTATGTGTCAACATGAACCTGTACTAGCTTGATCTCTGGCAAAATCCATGTTGACCCAGGAAGATGGATCAAGCCCAGGAAGGGGGTCAGGATTTGGCATGTGCTGCCGCTGAACCCACCCATCTGATCTGCCCTTCCCCTTGCCTGACCTGTCTTCTTCTTGCCTGTCACCAATCCACTCCTCTCCAGTTATGCCCCCTTCTCCCCATTCAACCCTCTGCATGGCCTTACCTGCTCCAGTGGGTCTTTGGCTGTCTACTGGCATGTGGGAGGCCGCTCCAGCCTCCCCACCAGCAATGTGGCAGCATGTATCAGCTGCTTTGCAACTTCCATAAAACAGTCTTAACTGCCATCATGTACAGTAGAGCAGTGCCTAGCAGTATACAATTGGGCCATAAATTAGACACAATTGTTTCACAAACCTTTTGTGGCTGTGCTGTTGGGACACCCCTTAAGGAAGAATGGCCCAGTCTTGATTCCCACTGGTGGGTTATGACCCACACTTTGGGAACCTCTGCTCTAGAAAGATAGCCATCATTTGTGACCTTATTGTATAGGGACCACTGAGGAAAGCAGCTTGAACCAGCTGCCGCCGGCCTCCTAGTAGTGAGTAGGTGGGATAGTGAAATTGGGCTCTCTGGTTGGCACCGACAGGGATGCACACTTTGTAGATGGACCTAGCTCTGTGCAAGAGCCAATGCCACCCTCTGCCTCCTCCTCCTCCTGCCAAGATGCTCTCTTCTTCCTGACTGGCAGGCCCCTGGTGGGGTGTTGCAAAAGCTGGGGTGGCCTGTGGTCCTGGGCTGCAACCCAGAGGCAGGGGTGCCCACAGTGAACACCTGGCCGCTGTGCAGCACCACGAAGAAGTGCTGCCGCCGCCTGAGCTCAGACCCACCGGACCACAAGCAGTAAGTGTAGAGCGGGTCGGTGCCTTCCTCTGCAACCAGTTTGCACAGGCATGCCACCTCCAAGCCCAGCACCGCCGGCTCTTCCACCTCACAAGGCGGCATGGAGCCCAGCAGGAATGAGGGCAGTAGTCATTGTGGTCCAGCAAGCACAGGTGGAGCAGTGCCACCCTCCTGGATGGACCCTGCAATGAAGGGCTGCAGTGAGGATGCATCTCCCTGTCCAAGCGCTCAACAGTGCAGAGCAGAAGCAGACACGAGCCTGTGGCTGGATGCAGCTGCAGGATGAAATGGGAGGCGACAGATCCCACTCTCCTGGCAGCTGCCCCCAGGCCAGAAGCAGCCTTCAGTGCAACACCCTCAGCCCTTACAACCATATCCCTGGTGGGCTGTTTTTTTTTTTAACTCTTTGGTATTTTAAATACAGTGATTTTAAGAATAAAATAAAAATAATAAAAGACTAACAAAACCATATTAATAAAAATAAAAGGATTTCTTCTGCAAAATGTGGATTCACTCAAAAGGCTGCACTTAATGGACTTAGAAGGCTGCATGCGGTCTTGATTGCAGGTTCACCACGCCTGGATTTGTCAAATTCACAGAGGATAAGTCTATTAGCAACTGTTAGACACTACATCTACACTGTAACAAATTTCAGAAGCTTTAGACTGGGAAATAAAAGGGCAAATACCAGGACTGTCACCTTTATGTCTTGCTTGTGAGCTTCTTGGAAGCACCAGCCTACACCTGGGAATAGTGTCAGAGCTAGTCAGATTGGCACTGGCCAAAGGTCCAGGATCATTAGGAGGCCCACCTGTGTAGGCTGACCTCTGAACACCGGTGGCAGTGGTAATACCCAGGGGTGGGTGGCACCATGCCATGGGGGATGTCTCTGTACAGGGCATTGTCCCAGAACTAAGCAAGCTGACTGTATCGGAGGGAGCAGTGAAATCGTACGACACTCTACCTCTACCACCACTGCTTTTCTATTCCTGCTATCCCTAGCTTTGAAAAAGGAAGAAGGAAATGGAAAGGAGGAAGTGGAGAAAAGGGTGGGCTAGATTAGAGATCTTCAACAGAAGGGTTAGAATCCCAGAAGTATCAAGACATAATCCTCAGAAATACTTACTTTCAGTACTCTGTTCCCACAACAAGCACCCACCACTGATGCATGAGATTGTGTGGATTTGGGATTGAAGCCATTTACGCCTGCATAGCGGACATTGTGGTCACACTGTAATTGCTGTGGCTGCTATATATTAAACCAACCATAACATCTTTTTCTTTTTAAATGCTGAGGTTGAATAATAAAATAATTGTAACGTTTAGGATGCAATCCTAACCAACTTTCCTGCACCGGGGTAAAGGCAATGCAGCTCTGAGATTATGGAACAAACATTCCCTTACCTTGAGAAGACCTCTGTGACTACTATTTACTGCAGAATGCCACAATGCACAGCTAAGTCAGTGCTGGAATTAGGATTGTCAGTTAGGATTGTGCCCTGAATTTTACAATGGTGGTATTTATACAATTGTCTGCAATTGTCTGGAAAACATTTGACAACATTTACTGTCTAGTAGTGGAGGTGGGGTGGGGCAGGGTGGGGCAAGGAATCAGTGCACTGGCATTTTATGCTACAAATGTGTGCATGTACATGCATGTGAGGAAGAGTCAAGAAGTGTCTGTTTCCTTCCAAGACTGAGAGCCAACATCTTCCACAAAGACAAAATCAGAACAATGATTTACCAACAATATATGCTAAAAAACAGGTACTGATTAAAAAATCACCCCTTTTAGATCAAGGGTCTAAATTCTTGGCTCTCAATGGGGCATGATGTCAAGGAACAAAATTGCACACTTTTGTGTAAATGGTAACCCAATCTGATTTGTGTTTATTTTGAATTAGGTTCCACTGACAAGCCTCTTGAATTCATTGGCATTGTCCCATTGTTTTTACAGGTTATTTATTTAAAGCATTGGTGCCGACCTTTCAGCTGACAAGGCTCCCAGAAGTGTTTGCATAAAATCAAACAAGGAGAAATTATCACAACTTAATAAGGTTGAGGAATAGTATGGAGGAGAGAAATGCCTTGCTGGTCTTGGTTTTGATTACCCCTGAGGGGTAAAAGCACAAGGTTAAATAATTCAATGTATTTCTTAGTCCGAGTGTGTAGTTAGTCCTAAAGATGCTACAACCCTCTTTTCTTGTGTTTCTTGTACAGACTAAGAGTCCAATCTATTCATCACTCTATTAATCTATTCTTCTTACTCAGAAGTAAGTCTCATTGTAGTCAGTGGGGCTTACTCCCCCGTAAGTGTGGATACGGTTGTGGCATAAGGACAGAATCCTAACCAACTTTCCAGCACTGACATAGCAGTGACAATGGGACACGTGCTGCATCCTATATTTGAGAGGCAGTCACCGGGACTTCAAGGCATCGGTTGTTCCCTTACCTCAGAGCTCCATTGCCCTCACGCTAGTGATGGAAAGTTGGTTAGGATTGCGCCCGAAGACTGCAATCCTATCCATTCTTAAGTAAGCTCCATTGACTAAAATGGGACTTCGTAGTCCCATGAGTAGGCATGTACAGAATTTGGCGCTAACACGGAAAACTCCTTGGAATTACTCCTTAGTTAAATGTGCTGATGATGGCAGCGTAAAGACAGAGCCGGTAAACGTTGGCTTGTCATGCTTCGAATCGGCCCTGCTGCGGAGCAATGCAAATGAGGCCAGGGAGGTGGCCCTCGAGGTGGCTGGGTGGGACTTCGGAAAGCCTCACAAGTTCCCATTGGGCTGTACGTATATTGCTCAAAGCCGAGGTGCAATGGAAGAGGCATAGAACACGCTACAGGATACTCTGGCCCCGCCTCCACCCCTTTCCCTCTCCCTGTTTCGTGAGATGAAAAGTTTCTGGCGGCCTCAGTGGCTGGAGGGAAATAAAAAAAGCTCAAGATGGCGGAAAATTTAAAAGGTGAGTGAAGATGGTAAGCGAGAGACGGCTGGTGGCGAGAGACGGTCTGGGGTGCAGAGGAGGCGGCGGCTGATAGTCGGCTAGCCGGAGATGTCGCGAGGACAAGAGCCAGTCAGCGCCCACTAAAGAACTTTGCACGCTGCGAGGCAGAGGCGGCGGTCCGCGACCGTTACGGGGAAGCGAGGGGGGCGCGCGAGGCGGCGTGTGTAGTGTGAGCACCGGCCGCCTCGCGCTGAGAGCGGGAAAGAAGAGATGGGAGAGGGAGGAGGAAAGAGAGGTGGGAGTCTGCCGTGAGGGGAATATGAGCGGGTGTAACTAAACCTGTCAGGCAAGAGTTTATTTATATATAATAAAAACTTCTACCTCTTGAATATCGTGAGTCTTCAATTATGTCCCCACTAAAGCTTGTTTCGCGAACAAAGGGGGGGTCCTCTTAATCCCTTTTCGACTCCCCACAATTTGCTTCCACGTTTCTGCTAGTCATTCCCTTCTCTTCATCTCGCTCCCGCGTAGTTTCGCCATGTGCTTCCCTCTCCCGTCGTAGGGAAAGCCTGGTCACGGTTATGCGCCTTCGAGAGGTCCCTCCCTTTTTGGGACAGACACCAGAGGACTGACCTTTGACTCAGGCTTCCTCCACAGGGTGACCTTGCTGTTGCCCAGGAGTCCCTTCAAACTCTAGGCCCGCTGGGAGTTGATTTAGGCCCTGGGGGAGGCTTCCGAGCCAGCTTCTGCGAGCAAACCTTCCTGATTAAACTCGTATTTAAGCCTGTAATTCTGGTTTGGCAATTCCAAGAATCGGGAATGACGAGGTTGCCGCTGTGAAACATTAACACAAAAAAAATCTGACTCCACTACTCCTTCTGGACGGTGTAAGACAGTGGTCTTCAACCTTCTTCCTATTGTGACGCCATTAAACAAATAACCGAAGTATGAGATTGGGGAAGCACGGCCAATTCTGCCCCCCTCTCCAAGCCTGATGAGCCCCGCCTGCCTCATGTCCTCCTAGCTCTTGTGTTTTCACACCAACCCTGTAAGGTAGCAGCCTTAGGAGCTGCAGGACAAGACAGCAAGAGGACAGCAGGATTATATCAGTAACTCTATTTTGATAATGCAGTACCATTATTGGATTGGATCTAAGCCCTCTCGTGCACAGGCTTTGAAGGGTTGCTGTGACCCCCCAAAATAAGGCTTTGCAACCCTTTTGGGGTCCCAACCTACAGGTTGTAGGGGAATCGCAACATAAAGAGATGTGCCTAAATTAAATGTCCTCCTTCCTGCTTGAGTTTTGTCAACCTGTCTGTCTCAGAGTTGGGCTAATAAAAGTATTCCGGTTACATCTTTGAAATGGACTTGTGACTAAATTTTTTGTTACATTATATTTCCTAGCTTACCCATCACAAGGGCTTGATGATAGTATGCTAATTGTAAAACCCAATGATCCAGATCCCGGATTTTGTCACCAAGCCCAAAATGTTGAATTCAGATGACAATTTTGCAAAGAAAATCCACTGAAATTATAACAAGTCCACTATGTGAACAGTAGAAACTATAAGTTCAAATGCCTTTGAAAACTGTTCAGAAACTTAAATTACAGTAGTACAGAATTAGGCTGCTGGAATGTTTAGTGGATCTGGCAGACTGGAGCATCTATAATGCTAATACTAGATCGTTTGCACCAGTTTGTTTCTGAGCTCAATGTAAGGGTCTGCCTTTGGCCCTTTAAGCTGTAAATGACCTGGGACCGGAATATCTCAACAATTGCTTCCATCCTTTTGAAACTGCCTGATCTCTGAGTAGAGTTCATTGGTGAGACCACACCAGGAGTACTGTGTTCAATTCTGGGCACCTCAGTTCAAGAAGGATGCAGCCAAACTGGAGCAGGTTCGGAGAAGAGCAACGAAGATGATCAGGGGGCTGGAAAACTAGTCCTATGAGGGAAGGTTGAGGGAGCTTGGTATGTCTAGCTGAGAGAAGAGAAGGCTGAGTGGGAATATGATAGCACTCTTCAAACATCTGAAGGGCTGTCATAAGGAAGAAGGGACAAATTTGTTCTCATCTGCCTTTGACAGTAGAACTAGGTCCAATGGGTACAAACTGCAAGAGAGGAGATTCCGGCTGGACATCAGGAAGATTTCTTGATAAGGGTGGTTCGACAGTGGACTAGATTGCAAAAGGAGGTGGTAGATTGTCCCCCACTGGAGACCTTCAAGCACAGGCTTGACAGGCATCTGCTGGAGGTGCTCTAGGAGGATTTCCTGCAAAAGACAGGGGGTTGGACTAGATGACCTTGTAGGTCCCTTCCATCTCTGATTCTATGATCCACAGAGGTCCTGCTCCATGCCCCCCCTGGTCTCTCAGGCAGAGGGGGACCTAATGGGGGATCTAGGGGGTGACATGGTTCTTGGTGCCACTGCCAGTCCAATGGAGCACTCCTGAGGGCCAGGGAAGCCACATGTAGCATCTGCAAGCCCTCCAAAGGCTTACTTCAGCCTTTGGAAGGCCTTTAAGCATTACTTCTGGGTTTTGACAAAATGTGAATTCAAAGTGTGTCACTGGGAGTGTGTGGACCTCAGATGAGGCTCCAGGTGAGTCGGAGTGGTGGCAGGCAGTGGGCCTGGCCCTGGGCAGCGTATGGACCAGGGCCAATCTCAGAACAAGGACTCTACTGTGATAGTGCTGAGACCAGGGAGTCCCTTGCTAAGAGAAGCTTGCCTGGCTCGATCACTGCTTCCTTTTGGCAAGCAGCCTGAATGTGATTCCTTTTCCAGCAGGTTTTTTTAGTACGGTTTTCTAAATTTGTTTTCTCTCTACTGCTCCTATCTACCTGCTTTATTGGTTTTACAACATTAACATATTGTTCCTATTTTAACCTGGAAAAAAGTATATTCTTGTTCTAAAAATCTGTTAGCTGCTATACGTACAATTTTTTTTAGAAAGATGGACTATTGAAAAGAAAACCTAAATTTTTTTAAAAAAATTTAACTGTTAGAAGATAAAGTTTGGGAGTAATCTTCCTCAGAAAGCTGTGGCACCAAAGATTATTATGTTTTAAGACATAACACTAAAAGTATATGTTGGCCTTGCTTGCTTCCCTCCATTTATGGCATATGTATGTTATTTTTTTATTTGTAAAATGCATTAGGACAAAGGTTGTCAAACTTTGAGCACCCGGACCCACTTTTTAAAATGAGAATCTGTCCGGGACCAACCAGACATGATGTCATGACCGGAAGTGCCATCATTGTGATGCCAGAGCCAGCTGCTTTCCTGAGAATGCAGCAATAAGTTGGCTTATTTCTCAGCCATTTGCCAATAGCAAAATGAATCAGAAAGACAAAGCCTATTTACAACCTTAACGCAAGCAAAATACCCACACAGCCCTCCCCCTTTCCAGCATCTCATTTTCTCATATTTTCAATATGGCTGTCTTAGGTGCTTTGAGATCCACCTGAAATTGGCTCGTGACCCACTGATGGATCACGACCTACAGTTTGGGAACCACTGCATTAGAAATATTCTATTGGTGATAAATTCCCAAGTGGCCAGTCTATTTGTTTCTTGCATTACCTGCTTCTCCAGGTAGATTGAAAGCCCAATCCTGAGAGCTCTATTGCCAGCTGTATGCTCGTACTGCTGGCTCTAAGTGTTGTAAACATGCCATAAAGCATGTGTGCGGGAGGAGGGAGTTTTTATACTGGGCCTCAGTGTTGCGCAGAAGGCCAGCCAGTGCTCATCCAGCATCAGTCAGCGGTAAGGCTCTTTGGGGAAGCAGGGAGTGGGCAGAACAGGGTGGAGGGAGGGCAAAATCGGACCTGGGAGGGGGTTGGAGATGGCAGCAGTCTCTGCTGCCAAATCCTAAATCCCCCTCCCAAGCCAGGCACCCCGACATGGGCCTCCTTGACACTGCGCCTGTTCAAATGTGGGTGCAGAGCCAAGCAGACTCATTGGCTGGAGCCTCCCAAGAGAGTCAATCCATTTTGGCACTGCTGGAGCTCTGGGCATCGCCGGGTTCAAGATTGGGCTGTTAGTGGGCTATAAGTCAGTTGTTCAAAGACTTAACTGCCACCTTTCAGTTTCCTCTGGTGCGCTTTTTCTTGCAGATAGGATAATTGAATGAAACAGTTGCAGAGTCCTCAAGCTTTTCTGGACTCTTACTGTATTTATTATGCCACTTATTTTAGAGAATATCTGAATTATTGGGAGTTTTTTCATTACCTAGCAGGTACACACACTGTAATGCTAAGCATTACATTTCCTGCTCTCCGTCTTGTTAAATGGAGGAAATAATTTCCTAGCACCTGAACTTTTTGGAAGAACTGACAAGCTAAAAATGATCCTTTGCTTGGGACTTTTGTCATTGTTTCAGGGTGATATATGTTTCTTGGGCTTCTAAGGATAAGCAGCTAGGACACCTTGGGCTTATGCCTTCAAGCTTTCTACCGTTTCTATTTCTATGGATTCTGTTTCTAACAGACCAAAAACAAGTGACATGACTGCTGTCATAAGTGTGCAAGGGCAAGTCATGTGCTATATTACCACTTCCTGCTATAAGTTGTTATTCAAGGGTTATAGAAGGGTTATTGAAGGGTTCAAGCTGTTATACATGAGTTTTTCAAGAAAGCTATGGTGCCTTTGGGCCAGCCTTGGAATTCTTGGCCATGAAGTGCAGGTGTTTGTGTGAGAATAAGTGAGGTATAGATGTGAAAGTGAAACACTGTACCAGTGTTCTTTATGGTTCTTGATAATAATGGTTAAATAAGGGCAAGGCTGGTGCTGGAAGAGGGGAGTAAATCTGTGTATATAATACTATATGTGCCTTCTAAGGTGCCCTGCTCAAATCTCTCTTGAGATACTGCTGTGCCCCAAACCTTAAAAATGTGTGTCAGACTTGGCATTCTAAGGTGTCTCATCCTCCTTATGATCTCCAGATAAGTTGTAGTAAGGCCACCAAAACAAGTATATTATTTTTTTCTAAGTCAAAAGGTATGTATTCAGTGCATTCTCTCATTCCTATTATCTGTAGCCTCCACTGTTTGTTGCAAGTCAACATTGTCTCAGCTCCAGGATCTGTGTCGTTTGGAGAAGGTGTGTTGCCCTAATTTGGGCATCACCAGGAGAAATCTGTATGACTTTGAAGTGGAATATCTGTGTGACTACAAGAAAGTTCGGGTGAGTTTCTCATGCCTTCTTCACCTTTACTATACTATACTATATTTTCCTTGATATAACCTTGCATGTATCTTCCTCACTATTTCTCTGTTGATAGAGTTTCTGAACTGAGACTTTGTATTTATTATTATGTATTTAAAGATTTATACCTCACCTTCCCTATGTCAGGGCACATGTTCAAGGCAGTTTTAAACTTCAGAATGAATACAAGATATATAAAACAAGAAATAAAAACACAATAAGGGCAATACAGCCAAATTGGGGCAACGAGGGGATAGACAAAGACACGTAACTCAAACGTAAGACAAAAAACAAAAGTTTTGAGCCCTCGCCGAAAAGCCATGAGGGAAGAGACAGTTCTTAGTTCCCCCAGAAGGGATTTCCATAATTGTGGTGCCACTGCAGAGGAGGCTTATCCCTGTGCCACCATCTCTCTAACTTGGGATGGCACTTGAAGGAGAGTCACCTCAGATGACTAAGAGTTTTGGGCTGGAGTGTAAGGGAGAAGACAGACCCTCAGATAATTTGGACTGAAACTGAAAGGCTTTAAAAGTCAGTAACGGTGCTTTGAATTGGACCCAGAAACAAATGGGTAACCAGTGCAGGCGCTGACATAGCGGTCCAACAGACATTTAATTGGCATTTAGTGGTTTTTTCCCTCCTGCTTCAAGTCATGTTACTCTTAGCAAGGAATTATTGAATTGGATTGCAGATATTTCTCTCCTCTCTATGGAAGTCCAAGAGTGCCACAGGATTGAAGCTGTAGGAAGGGAATGACACAGGCAATTTAGGATTGCTAAATTCTACTTGGAACTCCTGGATTCTATCCTTGGCTTTAAGTGATAGTAGGTTAGAGAAAAGGGGATTCCTAGGAGAGATTACTTCTTGCAGTCTTGATTTCAGTGCTGAGAAGGGAATTTTTTCATGTTTTAGGCTGATGCAGTATGATTATCTTTTGCTCAGGATGAGGAATACTATCTGGTGAAATGGCGGGGCTACTCTGATTCAGAGAACACCTGGGAACCCCGTAAGAACCTGCGATGTATCAGTATCCTCAAACAGTTCCATCGGGACCTAGAACAGGTATTGATCCGACGAGGAGGCAAGCTCAAGAAGAATGTACGCCTACTTGACCAAGGTATCTCCAACTACCTAGTGCAGAAGGCCAAACAGCGGCAGGCTCTGCAGCACTGGGAGTATGAGCTCAATGCAAAGCGCAACCACAAAGGACGCATCATGGTAGAAAACGAGGTGGACTTGAGTGGGCCTCCCCGGGACTTTATCTACATTAATGAGTACAAGGTTGGAGAGGGCATCACTCTCAACCAGGTAGCTGTGGGCTGTGAGTGCCGGGACTGTCTGTCAGAAGCAGCAGGTGGTTGTTGCCCTGGTGCTTCACATCATAAATTTGCTTATAATGAGCTTGGCCAAGTGAAGATAAAAGCTGGCATGCCTATCTACGAGTGCAATTCACGGTGCAGCTGTGGAATTGATTGCTCCAACCGTGTAGTACAGAAAGGCATTCGCTATGACCTTTGCATTTTCCGGACGGATAATGGGCGTGGCTGGGGGGTACGCACCCTGGAGAAAATCCGCAAGAACAGCTTTGTCATGGAATATGTCGGAGAGGTAAGATGAACAGGTCCAGGGTAAAGAAAAAATAATTGAAGCTGAGTTATTCTTTTCCAAGTGTTGATATAATAATGGCATGTGTGTATGTACACATATTGCAGGGATAGGAACTTGGTGATTGCCAGTTAATGTATGGAAAATGAAATAGGCATTGTATGTGGCTGAGGTCAAATAGGTTGAGTATAGAAAGTTCCTATAACAAAAGATTGTTTTGCTCAGGGATATTTGGTAAAGTACTAGGATGGGTGTCTCGTGTCTCATTACAGATATGTTCCAAGAACCTTCTTGTGGGGTTAGTGAAGGAATGCAGTTATGAAATGAAAGTATTGTCTAATCTTGCCTTTTGTTTCTGTACAAAAATTAGCAGCTGATCTTTTGAGTTCCAGAATGGGAACTCAAAAGCACATGGGAATGGAAGCTTGACTTTCTTGTTAAGTTAGCAGGGCAACCAGCTAGACAGTTACGGGGGTGGGGGTGGGGTGGGAGGAACTTACTGGATGGTGTTGCAGCTAGTAATTGTCTCCCTTAGTCTTGTTTTTACACTCTTATGTCATAAAAAGCTGCTTAGTCCAGAAATTGTACCTTGGATTAAAATGAGAAATATTTTCATTGTTAGTCTTATGCAGTACTTAATGTTTTGCTCCAAAAGATAAAAGCATTAACGAGACTCTTTCCTTTTGCTTATATGTTGCTGTTTATAAAAATTCTAATGCACATTAACAAGGAAGCTACAATGGGACAAAAACCCCACTTGATATTGTCCAATTTGTCTGTTAAAAGAACATAACCTGCTTCAGTGAATAACCATTTATTGGAGCCATCTACTGGACATCTCTGATATATAAAGGTTTAGTCGGGGGTTGGTAATCTTGAGCGTCAAATATTTTTTCTGTAACGTCAACACTGTGGAAATGGCTTTAGGGCAGTAGATGAGGAACCTTCTGTCTGCCATAAGAGCTTGATGCTGATCAAAGTTTCTTTTGAATATTAATGGAGATGTAGTCACCAGACAGGACTAAGATATGTGGGAATGGGTACAAGGGTATAGAAAAGATAGGGGTAGGCAGAAGCTCACTAAAGGAAATGGGATAAGTCCGGGGAGCTGGAGGAATAGTTCTTAGTAGAAAGCAGAAACTGCTCATTTTCTGTCTGCAGTGCTCACTGCCTTCTCCATCTCTCGCAGATCATCACTTCAGAGGAGGCTGAACGACGAGGTCAGATCTATGACCGACAGGGTGCCACTTACCTATTTGACTTGGACTATGTAGAAGATGTATATACCGTGGATGCTGCCTACTATGGCAACATTTCACATTTTGTCAACCACAGTGTGAGTAGGGTAATCGCAATGAAAAGAGAGGAATTTCCTAAACTTCTAATCCAGGGTTTGTCTTGGTTCCTTCTTCTCATCTTTGTGTTCTCTACTTCTAGTGTAACCCCAATTTACAAGTGTACAACGTCTTCATTGAAAATTTAGATGAGCGGCTGCCACGCATTGCCTTTTTTGCTACTCGGCCTATTCGTGCTGGTGAGGAACTCACCTTTGACTACAACATGCAAGGTAAGAAGAGCTAGACTGGAGAATTGGGTATTGGGACCTATTGCCATCTAATGTGAAGTTTATGAAGAAGGGCAGGGATTAGAATTGAAAAGCTGTTTGAACTATTAATTGGATTTTTTATTTTCTTCCTTGACTAAAACACTGTTCCTCTGCTCTGCTTATAACTTTACTTAGGATTCTTCTTCAGGGTGTAATACAGTGGTTCCCAAACATTTTAGCATCAGGACACACCTAAAAAAAGTTTCACTTTACCAGCTGTTTAAGCCTCTGTGGCTATAGGTGATTGGACAGCAGTGCTCCCCAAAACTAGCAGGTTAACACTTGATGCACGTAGCCTAATCTACCCTGTCAGTTTAGCAAACTTCCAAAAATTGGATCATAACCTACTGGTGGGCCACAGAACCACAGTTTGGGAACCACTGGTGTAATAACAAGCAGTTACAGTGATAGGTAGTTTAAAAAAAGACAATTGTCCGAACTTAGGCCTTGCTATCAGGGCATATGATAGGAGCTATAATCTTTTATACCAAGTCTTCTATAGAGCTCTTAACTTCAGTGCTAATCCTTCCACTTTACCCTGTCTCTCCCACAGTGGACCCAGTAAATGCAGAGAGCACAAGGATGGACTCAAATTTTGGTCTAGTTGGAGGCCTGGCTGGGTCACCGAAGAAGCGGATGCGCATTGAGTGTAAATGTGGCACAGAGTCTTGCCGGAAATATCTCTTCTAGTTCCTTGCCAATTTTTTCTTGGAAGATGTCTGGTCAGATTTGGATTAGATGCCAAGGGACAGGCTGGCACCTGCTAAAAGACTGCAGAAAGTGGTTAAGAGACAGGAACTTATATGCTTGGAAAAACTAATTACCAAGACTACAAACTGCACGGAACACAACCATCTACATCTTTTGTGCTTCCCAGCCACACATGACTGCTTCTTGTTGCCAGACAGGAATATTCTTATGGCAGCTGGATAACTCTTTGATAGGCAAGAAGGTGGCTTGATTTGTTAAACTTGCTGCTGAGATGCTGGCTGGAAAACAGACTAAAACAGCATTCCCATCATAAATCTGCAAGTGTCTTATTGGAGCTTTGGTTTTAGCTTCTGCTTCTTACTGTTTTAAAGGCTTGATCACAGGTGCCCTGCGCCAGAGAATACTGACTACTTTTGTGTCTTCAGTATGGTTTTTTAAGGGATAGGAGTCTTGATTTTAAGTAAGAAGCACTTTCTGATTGCATTACAGCTGGGTGAGAAAACAGCCTCTTTAAAGATTTGCCTGTCTATTACCTCAGTATACCATATAATATATGATTGCTGTTTATCCCTATGTAATCATGGAACCTTCTTTCCATGAGTGGGGAAAGAGAGTCCCATATAACTTGTACTTGAAGTCGCACTTAATACCAAACTCCTATGCAAATTAAAAAAGCCATAATATTGCCTCTTAACAAATGCATTTGCTTTTAAAAGGACTTTAAAAGAATTTTTTCCCCAAAATGGGTTGGGGCACAGAATCTAGCTTCTGGAAGTAACTGGATTTTTGATACCATGGTGACGTTTTTGAACTGTGAGCCATGATCTAAATTAGATGGTTGAATTCCTTATTTTGCTTGTAACATCTATACATTGGTACTTTCTTTAAAAACAAAACACAAATCCTCAAATGACTTCAGTAGTATAGTTCTGTGTGTGAGTGTATGTGTGAGAGAGGGAACCTAACAAATTTGGGATAGTTATACCAGCTCTTCAGATCATTTGCTTACGGATTCTCTAGCACTATAGTCAAGGTTTTGTTAGTTGCAGTGTGCATAGTTTTTGGTTTGGTACACATGGGTCTTTAGGGAATTGCATTATAGCATTGATTACCCTTGTAAACATCAAAACTACACAAACTGTGCTGTTTTTGCTGCTGCAGACTAATACGTAAAACCTGTCTGGAAGTTACAGCTCATTATGTTCAAGTCATTTTACAAAGCATCTTGTGGCACATTATCCTACAATAAATGTGTTAGTATTTAATGAGCTACACCAGTGGTCGTCACCCTTTTTTGTCCCATGACCCTTCTATATACTGTAAATAATGAGACTGGGGACCCCACTGTCTATCTCAACCCCTCCCAGGACCCTATCCACTCACCCTTTCCATCATCACCCACTCCCAGCACTGTTCACTATAACTAGATATTCTTATTGGAGAGAATAGAAAAAGTTGCCATAATGCCTGGCACTAGTATAAGCTATTTTAGCACAATTTCTAAGAACTTTACCCAGTGATGCTCTAATCCAGTGGTCTTCAAACATTTTCATTCCTATAATTTGCTGCAATCCCCCACAACTAAGTCCCGACCCCAAGGCTGAGCCACACAGTGTTTCTTCCTTACCTCCTAGATATACAGTATGGCAAAAGAACTGATGAGCTGTACTTCCCTATTCACTTCTGTAGAGATGCAAATTCTGGTGTGGTTTCTCTGAAGTTAATGGAGAATCAGCACTTCCAGTATCTATGTAGAAGTAAGGCGGACCTACCGAGAGGTCGCCACTGCCAGCTCTCTGGGGCCCTCCTGAGGGTTGGGTAGGCAAAAACCAGAAGTAATGCTTAAAGCCCTTCCAAATGTTGCAGTAAGTCTTCGGCTCATCTGTGGAGTGTGACGAAGTCCTAAGAGGCTCTAAGTGAGGAGGAGGGCACAGTTTGTGGTCCTGGCCTTAGGCGGTGCATTGACCAGGGCCGCCCCTGTGTCGAAAACTAGGTTTTAGGCCATTTTAAACCGAGATTATTGTGGAGATGGAGTTAAATGGTTCAAGCATTTCTGTTCAACATGCAAGGAGGGTCTTAATCCCATTATGCTTCCTCCATTTCAAAGGGGACAGTTTCTGGGTCTCTATTCCTGTCAAACACTACAAGACATAATAGCAAGTATATTCTCATTCTTCAGAATGAAAAGTTCTCACAATATCATCAAGCTTGCTTTCCATTTAATTAAGTGCATGCACATTTGTTTTTCACACTATGGAAACTTAAGTAGTACTTCAAGCAGAAGGGAAAAAAAAAAGTTGCACGGCCGGTAATGCTTTCCTCTGTACCATTTGAACTTTTGCATACCATGTACTATTGCAACAGATAGCTGATGAGAACTCTGCTGATACCCTTAAGTAGGTACAATCCTCTGCCACCTCCCCCCAAGAATGAGCAGAGGCAGCTAGCCTTGAGTGCTGTACATTTGCTGCCACCAGAGCAAGGAAATTATCATCAATAGCCCAAGGCACTTTGAGAGTTGGCCTCCCATGGACATGTTTTTCCTCTTTAGGATAGCTTCTTCTGCATTTTGTGAATTAAAACACATCTTTCTAGATCAGTGGTTCCCAAACTGTGGGTCAGGACCCACCAGTGGGCCACAAGTCAATTTCAGGTGGGTTGTGAAGCACCTAGAGCAGTCATATTGAAAAGATGTGATGGGATGCTAGAAAGGGAGAAGGCTATGTGGTTATTTTCCTTTTGTCAAAGTTGTAAATAGTCTTTTTTCTTTCCAATTCACTTTGCTATTGGAAAATGGCTGAGAAATAATCCATCTTATTCCTGCATTCTCAGGAAAGCAGCAGGCTCTGACATCACAATGATGGCACTTTTGGCCATGACATGTTTGGTGGGTCCTGGACAGATTTTCATTCTAAAAAGTGGGTCCTGGTGCTAAAAAGTTTGGGAACCCCTGTGCTAGATGTTTTAAATGCTGACATACTACTAAAGTTGACATACTACTATTCAATATGGTCTCTGTAGCAGTACTTCAAAGTACAAATATGTGTCAAAATAATATCAGTTTTATTTTTAAATTATGTCTAAGGCAATTTGCAGGTAATTCATTCAGAATGCAGTTATATTCATTAGACCAGAATCCAGACTGCATGACTTTCTCAAACATATGTATACATACTATTATGGAAGTTTGTCCGAAGCTCCCAAGATTTAACTCTGTCTAGTCCCTTTATGGATTAATCCCAATTCTTAATCCTGTACATTTGTTATTATTTTCCTAGAGCTGGAATGACTTCTTTATAAAATGCCACCTTGCCTTAGCTGCCATTAGCACACATTCTCCCAACTGGTAGACTCTTGAATTTCAACACTGCACTAGGCTATGTAATTGGTGTGATGGAAAGATGTGGATATGGTCCCCTCTGTTAGTCCATGCTTCTTCATGAAGTGACCATGGGACTAAACTCTGAAGTTTCTCCAGTCAGCTATATTATCTTCCAGGTACCTGCCTGAAAAATGTACCTGACCAATCATCACTTGTCACTTTTTCCTGTACTGCTTAGTGAATGCAAAAATACTTTCTCCTAGTGCACGCAAAAGAAAAACAAATTTTAAAAACTACTTATCACAGCCACAATACAAAAGAGTTTCAATAGTCCCCCCTCCAATAAAATACATGCTATGGAAGAGAAACTGGTTGCTTTTTAAGTACTTCCACTTCAGCAGACTGCTTCATCTGCTTGTAGAACTAGATTAGTAGGAGCACTGTTTGTGCATGTAGTTGTCAGGAGTAGTCGAGCCAGTGTTTATGTAAATTATACAACTAGTAGTAACATTTCAAGCAGTCATTTGGACTCAAATCTTCTGTTGACCACCTGTAACTTCTTCCTCTGCAAAAGGTAGACATCCAGTCATTGATAGTAGCTCCTGAAAAGCATGCTGGATCCAGTCAATCAATTCTGGGCAATTAGTATTCTGTTGAATTGGAGCCTGTGCACAAAGCTAAAGCTGCAGCAATGTATGAGTCCTACATGTAGACTGATGCAGGCTGATCCTTTAAAGTAGAGACCTCAGCCTGGCCCTTGCTAGAGGCAAAGCAAAGGTGTCGCTTTCTGGAGTCTGATGGCCTTGGTGTGACATAATACTGAGTATGGTGCTTTAGCCAATTCTGTGTACAATTACCAGCTCTAGCATTTCTAGGAGGGAATGGATGATTGGTAGAACAAGGTAGTTTCATACCACAGAAGAGCAGGCTCTTATTAACTGGAGCTGTGATCACTGGTATCTATGCCAGAAGAAAACCCTTGGAGGTCCACAGTCTTATTCTGTCAACAGTCATCCAGAGAGAACCCTGAGGAATTCTTCACCACCATCCCTTTCAGCAGACAGTGCTATCAGCTTTACCTGTCACCTGCTGAGAACCTGGACATTCAACCACAGGTATAAAACTGAATAGAAGATGGCAGAGCTGCTCAGAAGGTAATCTCCTTGAACATTGTTTGTTGTACACCGCCATATTAACTGAAAAGCGGAGAGACAACGAGCACTTGTTCATTGCAGGGATGTGCTCAACATACGTAGCTGTAAAACTATCAGCAAAAGGTGGAGACATGGGTCCTCTTAAGGCCCAGGGCTCTTGGCCTCCACCTAAGCTTCTTCTGGTAACAATCCAGCAAGTGTACTTCTCTCGTCAGAGAAAGGAATGCTATTTCTGTTCTCTCTTCCAGACAATGACCATGCCTTTGGCATCACTAGAAGCCAACAGACTCTCATCACAGTTAAAGCTGACATCTAGCACAGCAGCACTATGTCCCTGTAGTTTGTTAACAATAGCCTTGGTGGCACGTTCCACGTCAAAGAAGTAGACACACATATCCTCACTGCCGGTCACTGAAATGCACAAAGAATAGTCATTAGAGGGGACAAGAACAAACTGTGTACTCTTTACAAATGAGAAGTGTGCTTGCTTTCTAAACTTGCAGCAATCAAGTGCCGCTCATCATGGCAGCCATATGAAGCAGGGAGGAACAGCAACAGCAGGAAGCTGGCAAACCCCATGAACTTCCAAGGAAAGGGACTTACTGACCCCTGCATTCTCTTTGCCATGGCCCCAAGGGTACTTACCAACACAAGCTCCCTGGCGAAAGGACATGAGGGGACAAAAGATACTGCGAACAGGATGGGAGCTCTGCTGTATCTGGAAGCTTCTCTTAAGTTGAAGTGTCCCTTCATTGTCTACCACCCTATCATAAAAATAGCAAGAAGAGAGACCAAATAAACTAAGCATAGATTACAGATTCTTTGGGATTCTATTAGACAAGTATGCATAATGTATTCTTAATTGTTGGTACAGTACTCTGTATATACAATTAGACCCCAAGCACCATTGCTAGTGGGCTGGCGCTATGGAAGGCTCTCCTCACCTATACAGCAGGAGTTTGTTAATACATGCATTGATGAGTAGAGAGGGGTCACGTGCTTCTCGGCTGATCCAGGAACGTGCTGAGATGCTGGTGACAGAGCTGCCCTCGTTAACCATCAGCCGTTTGGCCTTCGTCAGTTTTCCTGCAAAGATGGGGAAAGAAGCAGAGGAAGGTGTCTGAGTCAAATGGAATATTAGCCAATTCCCTGCCCTACTAGGCTCCCCAACTCGTTCAAGTTTCACCTGTTGCCATGTCAAAGAGGAAAGAAAATATGCTGCCTTTGTCATCGCCCGCCCAGAGGATGCGGCCAGGGGAATCAAAGGAGAGAGAGAGCACTCTGCCTGTTAGCTTGCTGGAACCGCCTTTCACTTTTTTCCCTGTTGAGATGTTCACCACATGGAGGTTGTGCTTTCCGTTCCCCACCTCATGGACAGACAAAGACATCAGTGTCATTCTACCAAGTAGGGGATGCAGAACACATGCAGTGTTTCCTGTAAGGCAGTGCTTCTCAAACTGTGGGTTGGGACCTGATATCAAGTGGGTTGTGGAAAACTGGGAGCTGTCATCTTGGAAGCTGCAGGCCTTACTCTTGCTATATTCCTTTTGTGAGTGTTAACAATTTGAATTTTTAAGTGATTTTTTTTAAAAAAAATTTAGTTCAGTGTTTTTACATAATACTTTGTCCTAATCTTACTTTCTGTCAGGGATCTCTCATGGTTGTGCAATCACTGCATTCCAAGACTGCCAGTTTGCATTCCAGGAGCATCATTTGATCATTGTACTTCCTGCTTGATGGTGTCACTTCCGGCCATGACATCACTTCCAGGTTAATGACATCATGGATTCTGATATGAGTGACATTCTAAGTATTGGGTCCTGGTGCTAAAACGTTTGAGAACAACTGCTCTAATGGGTCTGCACAAATATGTGGACCCCTTTGGCAGATGTACAGCATTGTGACTTGCCATGCTGACTACATCACTGAACTTCCAGCTTGGCTGAGAGGTATGCTGCCATGCGGCTGCATACCTTAGAGGGAACACTGCACACAAGCACCCACCGTGTCCTAGCTTCTTACTTCCTTCACTGCATTTAGGCTCTTCCTTCTCTACCATGCTGCCCTAGTTCCCCTGTCTTACAACCCAACACTCATCCACCCACAAGCAAGAAAGATCAACAGTGCTTAGAGAGAAATTCACACAATTTTGATAGTATCCAGATGATCCGCCCTAACTTTGCAGGGATTTCTCAAGAGAATAAAAACTAATCAACCAGCCCTTAGAGAGCATGACCATAAAAATCTCCTGGTGTTGTCCTAGCATGTAGATAGGAATAGGTTCTGCTGGTGGCAGGTGCAATTGTCCTTGCTTAGGGTTCCTTTGAGCTTTGGGCAGGAATATCTGCTTATTTTGGTGGTTTTTTCAGTAGAGTGCAATTCTTTGCTCCTAGGGAGCTTCAATGCTTCTAGGTGTAGCTGATTATTCTTTCGTTTTTATTCCTTGAGAAAGCCCTGCAAAGTTAGGCCGAAAAGTTGGGATACTAGCAAGACCTCGTAACTGTGGCCTAACAACTCAAAAACAAATCTCTCGTGTAGTAGTAATTCCAGCCATAGAAGCCTTAGTGCCTATAAAAATCAACAATGTTTCTGAATAAATGAACTAGTTAACTGATTTTAAACTAGAAAGTCTGCACATGAAAGCTGATGTCCCCAGAAGTGGAACAGGGCCAGCATGTCCTAGACGCTACCTTTACTCACCACTGTGAGATTATTGTTCATTGGCTGGAAGGTGCAGCAGAGCAGCTCAGAAGCATCTGGATCTGGTATTTCCCGAATGCACTTGCCATCCTCCGTAGCCCAGATGCGCATAGTGGCATCAAGTGAAGTGGAAACAATAATGTCATTGGAGAGAGACCAGGCAAAATCAGAGACCCCACGGCTGTGCCCCTTCAGCACTCGCAGCACCACAGGAGGAGTGGGCACTAACTGACACACTGAGATAGTGCCATCCAGAGAGCAGCAGGCTAGTAAGTGTTTGTCATCGTTGGCAAACTGAACCTTCGGTACTAGGGAGAAGAAAAAACGATTGTCAGCTAGATGTTGATGGCAGCTTTTCAGATATTTTTCAACACTTCAGCTACTGCCACCCCCATGTCAGGCATCACTCATAATTCCCTTTCTTCTTCAAACACAATACCCATCTGAAGACTGCTTGCGGAGGCAGAACTGTCCTAGGCTATTGAATAGTTTGTGTTTAGGCATGCTTGCCAGCAAACGGACCAGTCATTTCCCCATTTCTCCTCTTCTTAAAGCCCTCATGCCCATTCTTAAGGCAGGAATAATAATCCCTGTATTTGGTGTGGAGGTTTGGATGTTACCTATCCTGTATCTTTCTCTGCAGAGATCTTTATGGCAGCCTGGCTCACATCCTACATGCACTAATGTGACATCTAGTAAGCAACTGCAGCCAGTCCCCAATGTCCTTGCTACTGAATTCCTGCACTACTCACCAGCCTCATCCACATGCTGGTCAAAGATATGGTACATGCCAGCAAAGGCATAATTCTCGCTTAGTGTAGTATCCCCGGCCATGGCACGGCTGGCTTCTGCCACCGAAGTGGGAACAACACTGCCTGGGGATCTGAAGGAAGACACAAGACACTAAGAAAAGTGGAAGACAGACTAACGACATTTCAAACAATGTGTTGGGGCAGGACAGAAGTAGAGCCACACACAGCATACTTTGCTCTGACCGCATCACCAGTACCTGAGTCAGAACAATATTCAGGGGTCAACAAACTAGCCCTTCCTGATCACAGATCTAGGTTGTAAACAAAGTAATTGACACTGCAGCAAAGAGCAACTTGAGATAAACACAAGACTATATGCCCACATTTAGCCACAAAGGAAGTCTCTATTGATCTTATACCTCTCATCATAGACAGCTCGGTTCATTTGTGCCTGCAGCTGGTAGGACCCGCGGCTGACAGAACGACGGTGGCCACGGGCACCCAGTGTTCTTGGGTCGTCATCAAAATCCTATGGCACAACACGTAACAGTTACATTTGGCAGCAAGGAACTAACTGACATGCTACAGGGAAGGGCTATGCTGCAGGGCAAGACATATCTCCAGGGGTAGAGAGGAAGGCTGAAGCAATGCTCTGCAATGGGAAACTGGGATCACTAACCCCATATTTTGTTTTCTCTTTTTGCTCATCTTATTTTCTAGTTCTCATGATGGAAAATGTGGGGAACTCTCTAGTGAAGACCCTGAAACAAGAGGATCTCTCCCTAACCGTTCAAAAAAACGTTATATCTTAGGTTTATTTCTGCCTTTTCCAATGCCTTTTCTCTGCATCACCCTTTTTCCATACCCTCTGCTATCCCAAGTCTTTGCCAAAAGTTCCAAATCCTTTGAAAACTTGGAATCAGAAATGATGCAGAGCAACAACTTGGTTCCCGTATGTCTGTTAAGCATATATTTATTTAGTTTTCTGTTGGGGCAAAGTACACATGACCTTGATCCCAGTAAAGGATGCTGTGCTGCATGGAACAAAAGTTCAGATAGCCCTATGTTGCAAACAACAGGGGGCTTTCTTGAAGCAATTCTCTCCTCCCAGTGCGAATGTCAGTGTCTTCAGCATAGCACCTACAGTCTACACCAGGATTCGTCTCCCTGGAGGTTAAACACAGGATACTCCCTGCCACATGAACAGGGCTGATATTCTTCTTCCCTGAGACACCTCCTTGTTACCTCCATGCGGTCAAGTGTGGTACGACTGCTTCGCACAATGCTGTTGCTGTAGGCACGGAAGCTGCTCTGTTCTGAGAGGGGGCCGTAGCGCTGGGCCAGAAGCTGGCTGCGCAGCCGCAAGTACTGCTTACGGAGCGAGGGGTCGTAGCCGGCTTTGGCGTTGTCCCGCAGCAACTGGCTGCGCCGGCGGATGTACTGTGTGCGGAACTGCGGGAAGTTTGGGGTGCGGTATGCGTTGTACCTGCAAAAGGGGTTGGTGCATTAGCTGTTGCACCCTTCAGCCTGTAGCACCCTTACTGAACCCACCCCATTACTATTGCTCTTTAGCATCATACTGCATGAGCACAAACTGAGGGGAGAGAATCTCATGCAGGACTCCCTGCAGCACAGTGCCCAATATTACTATGTTGGGATCAGTACTCAGTTGTGAAAAACATGCAAAATGAAATCTCTTTTACAGATTTATTTGGGACTCTCAGATCTGAGGAACTCATAGACTTGCTACCACTGAGATGTTGGCCACTTTCTCCCTGCCCCCCCCCCATCAAGATAATTAGGTGCCCCCTTGATGTCCCCCATCAAGCATACTTCAGGACCTGCTAGGAGTAATGATTTTAACGTTTTGCAGTTGATCGGAGAAATTAATTCAACTGGAGAAATTAATCTAAAGAATGAAATTGTGTTCGTAGTCATGTATCTGGATTGTTGAAATGTCCACCAAATTTGAAACAAAGGCTCTTGCACAATATATCCTTCCACCCAACCCCAACTGACCTAGGACCAGCCTGACACTTTCTCGGTACCTCATTCTTCCTAGTAGCAAAGAAAGACCTGTGCCCAAGCCACCTCCAGCTGTAAACCAGCAGACTTACCGTGCATCCACAGCTAACACCTGCTGCCACACTGCGGCCATACCCCACACTGACGCTGACCGCTCAGGGGAGCTTGTAAGTGGGTGCCTGCAACCAGAAATTAATGGAGAAGTCAGAGATAGCTGGGAAAACTATTAAAGCCTGAGACAAGCTGATGGTCCATTCACTAGCATGCCCCTCCCAATGGTGCTTAGATGGCATGTACATTTTATTCAAGTCTTTGCTGTTAAATTTTCTGGATTGAGAAGAACTTGACAGAGGGAGTACAATTCACTCTTGCATTAAAATACAGATCTGTGACAGTGGTTTTGACAAACAGAAGCCAATTCAAGCAGATGATGGCAATGTCCACCGCCATTATGGATGACAGTGATATATGATTTTCCATCAAGGAGGTTAACCGTAAGGGAGATTTGTGCATCCATTTTTCAGAACCACTTCTCCCTCTGAGAAGGGAGAGAGATTATGCTATTACACAAAGGAGCCAGAAAATTCCCTCCACGTAGTGGTAGCATAATATGGAAAAGAGAAGTAGGCCAGAAAGTCTCTCATAACATTAGAGCAGCTTACAGAGTCATTTTGCAGGGCTGAAGCTACCTCTCTTGCCCTGACAATTATTATACAGCATTACTGATTTTTGGCAGCCCTACCAGGTTTCATGATCAGGAAGAGATGCCTTCCAGCAGCTTAGGAGAAGAGGAGCTAAGCCCCAAATTGGCCATGGCTGCATTAAGTTATCTATAGGCAATCTCCAAGCCAACTCCAGCCTTCAGAGCCAGAGACAGCTGTGAACATGCAGCATTTGTGGCAACAGGATATTGCAGCAGTCCTTCTGAATAGTGGGTGGGCTGCTGCTTCCTCAAAGTGCCTTGAATTGCTGATCCAGGATCTATTGTGCCACACTGAAGCACTAGGAACTGAGATATGGGCTCATGGGGTCTGGGGCAAAATTATGAGGATGACTTGGGAGAATGGAATAATCCTATGATGATTTTACAGGTGGGAATTAATATTAGCGATCCTATTGCACTGGGGAGAGATGCAGACAAGGAAGGAGTGAAGTTTCTTTGCCAAGTGGAGATGGCTTTGGCTTGTTTCTATAGTGACGGAAAGGCAGATAATGACTGCGTTACTGAGCGATGCAGGGCGGGAACGGGAAGTTCTCAGGCAGGAGAGTGACATGGCTACGGGTCCCGGTCTCCATGGGAATGACACCATTGGTGTCATCCATTGGAGACGCCAAAATTATAGATTGAGGAGTGGAGAAAAGTCTGTATGAGGCGGCGCGAATGAGAGGGGGGAGAGCGTTTGGGGCTGGCTTGTTTCCATGGTGACAGGGCCCGGGGATGGCGGCATTATGGGATGGCGGCAGATTACGGGCGTGGGGGGGGCAGGTCTGCCCACTGATGAAGGAAGAGTCTTGGGTCGGGGCGGTACCTGAAGCGGCTCCCCGTTTCCTGGTGACAGCGATGGCCTGCAGCAGCGGCGGCGGCAGCGGCAGCAAAAAAAAAAAAAAAAAGAGCAGGAAGAGAATAGCAGGACGAGCCCCGCCGACACAGCCCAGCCCAGCCGCAGCAGCGCATGCGGATCTCGGCTGTCTCCTCCTTGCACTGAAATAGCACAGCGCCACCTTGCCGACCCACCCGGGGTTCCATTGCAAGCAAGAAAGAGGGTATTTCTTCGTTGTCTTGTGCTATTGCTCAGCTCCGGCGGCGTTTCCCTCCCCTGTGTCAGAGCTCAACCATGGGTGATACCCGAACCAGGAGTCCCCCTGAGCACGTGTACATTTCCTTCTTCACAGAGCGTTTCCACGCAGAGCGATTATTCAAATGTGGTGCCTGTCATAAACTGAATTACTGCACTTTTTTCTAGAACTTTTTAGCACAGGGACCCACTTTTTATAATGGCACTAGTGTCAGTCCCACCGGAAGTGATTAACCGGGACCCACCTGACATCAGGTTGCACTTGCAACCCACCAAGTAGGTCCTGACCCACAGTTTCAGAAACACTGTTTTAGAAAATTAGCAGGTTCCCCAAGTTCTCTTCTCCTGCCATGACATCTTCCTACAAGACTGAAGTTAGTTCTTGGTTCCCACCAGCTCCTAATTCAATGGAATAGGTGTAAAAGCAGTATGCAATAGCTAACTGAAATCTGCAGGCAGATACTTCTTTAAATAACCTTTGGGCCTAAAGGCATACCTAGCGGGGGATCACAGCACTACATTTTGCATGAAGCTACCCCCCTCCTCTTAGGAGCCACTCATAGCCAAAGAAGCCTCTAGCCTCTGTGAATGGCTCCAAAGAGGAGGGAGAGTGGGTGCTTGAAAAACTTAGTGCTGTGATCCCCCTCTATGTATTCCTCTGTTTGGGCCACGATACATGTTTGCCCCAGGGACAGCACCAGACAGTGTCTGGGGAAAAGCTTTGTTCAGACATAATGTCCCCATATAAACAAGGAACCAGTCATCCCAGGAACTAAAATGTGAGCCTTGAAACCACTTCCTTGTAGTGGTTCATTTAAAAGGGTCCAGCTAGGGAGCCACACTCCCCATTTGGAAACGCTGCCCCCCTAATAATGACAAAAGTGTGGCAAAGGCTGCTGTTAGTCTACAATCAGGGTGGAAAGTCATTTGTTTAGAAGGCAAGGCCGTTCCTTTATAACTCCACACCACTCAAAAGTGAGCCCTGGAAGGAGTGGTGACTTGAGCCACACTTGAAATCAATCAATGCCCCAGATGTTCCTGTATAAGACAATTTTCCAGGCGCTAGTGTTAACCTCTAAACTTAGAAGTGCTGGGGATTATTTAACTACAAGGTGTAACAGGAATTCAACATTTTATTCTTCCTCTATACTCCCAATTTTTGCTTCATGGTTCATATACACATTGACTTGGGAGCAAATCCTGTTGTACACAATAGGAATTACTTCCAAGTAAAAATACAAACATGAGAGAAGAGGGCCTATGATTACCAGTACATCCTATGAACCAGGACTAAGTGTCCTTTCTTCCTGCTTCTCTCTATAATCGATACATCCCAGTCTTGAGGGGCAGGCAAGGCAGATAGTCATGATCATAAAAGGAATTAATGAGTGCAAGCAAAACAAAAACCAGGAAACTTACTGGAACCTCCTCCAGCTTTGGGTGTCCCAGGTATTGCAACTCAAAGCGCTCCCTTTCCGTCTACCTGGTGTCCCTATCATAGCTGGCTGAAACAGTCCAAATAAACCAGCTACACCTGCTACACCACAATCCGGGCCTTTATAGAGAGAGGGTGGAGCTGTTTTGAAAATCTGCAAATGGTATGAAACAGGAACTGCTCCGTCCCTGCTTGCCTGAATGTTGGTTTCATTTTCCAGACAGCCTGGTCAGTACAAGCTCAGTTTGCCCAAAAGGCATGACTCGTACAGTCATGGGTCAGCGGAGGTTGTGTGTGTGAATTTATAACCTAAAACTCATTGATAAAGATTCCCATATACTATTTGCATTTTTTACTTCTACTCTACCTGAAAGGGATCCATCTGTTAAACTCGTGCTGATGAGAGATGCAAGTAATAGTTTAAGGGCACTCTTTCTTTCCTAGTAGCCTTTGACTACGAACCGAAGTGAAATCGCAGAGGCGAATTATGGCTGCAATCCTAAACACTCTTTCCTGGGAGCAAGCCCCACCGAGCACAAAGGGACTTACTTCTGAGAAAACGTGTACATAGAACTGCATAAATTGCATAAAATCTCCGCCGCTCCTTTTTAATATTCCAACTGTTGAGGTTTTCCCATCACAAATACCCACTTCCTTCTGCTCCCTTTCGACTTCTTTAAAAAAAAAAAACTACTCAAAATCCCAGTGACAGCGTCTAAATTACGAAGAACCCCCGCCTCTTTATTCCTTGTGGGCGTGGCCACACGGTTTCCACCCAAGGTTTCCACCCTACCATCTCAAAATGGAGGAAGCTCCTCCCTCCTATCGGTTACAAGAAGGTTACTCTCAAGAAGGTTAGATTGGCTGCCATCTTGCTTGTATCAAGAATGTTAAATTACTGGATAGGCCATGACGTCACATTCTTGAAGCCGTGGACTTACTAAAATGGCTGACTCAGATCATTGCCGCCAAGGAGGAGGATTGCCGCCGGAGGGGCTCTTATCTGTCGCTCGCACGGCGTGCGTGTAAAAGTTAATTTCAACGTCTTTAAGCATGCCTGCGTGTTCTGCATACGGGTGTGCGAATCGCTGAACGAAAAATGGGACTTAATTTCCACGGAAAGATTCATGTATTCACATTACATCGGCTCAATAAAACGACCGGTAATATTTTCGAAATTCTGAACATTAACAGACATTTTTTTAATGGGGCATGGCCGTTTTATTCCTGCTTGTGTAGATTTCAAAAAATAAGTCTGTCAAAACAGTGCAATCTGAGTTAAAATAGACAGCATTTCGTCCGGTGTGTTCAGTAATATAATTACGCGGAATTAAACCTTGGAATTGCATATTAACTCATAATATGGTTACCAATGGTGTTTCTACGCGATCACACGTTGTTATTTTGGTAAGTTTTTACTTCAGGAGTAAACGATTCAGCCCTAAACATCATGCGAAAACCCATTGGAAATGCTTGGAATGAGCAATGTTTTGGACTTACTGTCATGGCCGCTAAGCCCGCCCACTGGAGTCAATTCGTTCCCATTCATTCTAAAGGGAGGGCCTGGCCCTGGCTTGTATCCAATCGCTTTACGCCTCCGAGCTATTGGGCGGAGATGTCTTTTATCCCCGGAGCACTGATTGGTGCTCTTGTGGGGTCAGGAAAGACTCGAATGGAACGAAGCGGCGCGAGAAAACGAAAATGAGTGAGCAGCCTGTGAGTGTTGGGCGGAATACGGCAATGGAGAAGACTGCTGAACAGTGAGTGGTTAGAACTGCGCGTAGCAGGATTGTAGTATTTGCCTCCCTTCCCCCGCGACAATAATGGTATCTCCCCGTAATTGGTGGGACCTCGCCGGCTATTATAGTTAGAGGTTTGAAAACGTTATTTCCCTTAATCAAACTACGCCCAGTCATAGGCTGCGATCTTGTTGTACTAATCGGAAACAAACACCTCTATTTATATGGTGTATCAGATACTGGGGTGTTACTCCTCCAAGTTCTACTCCAAAGGAAGTCTGGATCTTTATTATTATTTTTTGCAGCGTAATCCCGTGCAAAGGTAGGCTTTCAGTCAAGGCTCATTCAAGAGGCCAACTGAAACGAGTGGTGAGGTGTAAATGGTTCAAGAATAGCTCCCAGTTGCTTTCCATGAATCTTCGAGCTCATGCTGCTCTTTTGTCTTTACTTACTAATTCAGAAAGTGAGGAACCATCTTATGCCTGTGCCCCTCCTCTCAGGGAGCTATAAATGAGAGTTTTGAGGGCTTTTGATGGAGCTTTTCATTCAAAGAGCATCTTGGGCCATGAACATCTGCTAACTTCTTTTGTCCATCTTGGGTAACTGACTGAGCATTGCCCTGGCGTCTGATTTTTGTGCCTTGCGTAATCATAATATCCAATCTTACTATACTACTACTCCCTCCCAAAAATATTAACACTGCTAGGTTCTCATATCCTGCATTTTTCCCAGTCATACATAAAACCTTCTTTATCTTTACAGTTCTGAATTGTATTCCATCCTGGTGTCTTTCAAACTGTATTCCGGAGAGCTCTAGACTTTCTGAGAACATTATCAGGGTTCCTCAATGGGAGTAATAGCAGACAAGCTTCCTGGAAAGATAGCTTGCTAGTACCAAACGCCCCTGCGGTGGGCAATGTTGGCTTGTATTAATACGGGGCATCAATGAGACCTGGTGAACCTTGCATAAAATGAGTGTATGCCCTACTGTGCCCCATGTCCTTCTGCCAATGTAGAGGGTTCCTAAGGCAGATGTGCAGCTCTTCCTCAGGCAGTGATTGACATGGGCAGGGTTCCTGGGAGGTGTACTATTTTTTGATGTTTTTGTTGCTTATGTCCTCCTTAGGCTCCTGGCTCAGCTGAAGGATGAGCTGGCCTTTGAGGAACAAACTAAGGATGGAGCAGAGGTTGAGTTACCGGCCAAGGTTTTGGCTGATCATGCAGTGGTGAGTAATGCTTGCTGCTGATGGTGTTGGCCCTGGCTGGCTCAAAGCATTGGGGGACCCCCCTTCCACCTCCAGAGAGCTGCTCCAATTCCCTTTTTGGTTTACAGAACACAAGAAAGACTCACAAGTGGCTATATAGCCAGCTGCAAGTGATGCAATTCCTTCTGGACTTCCTTGACTCGGACCTTTCTACCCAGGATGCCTCGAGATCTGCTGTTCGTGAGTATTGGGCTCAGCCGGTCACTGGCAGCTGCGTGTGTGTAAAGTGATGAGGCTTTGCTCTTGGAAAAAATACCTCTTGTGGTGATATTAACAATAACAACTTTGCCTAGTGGGTTGATCAGGTTAGTTAATCTGTTGTTGGATTCTGTGATAGCCCCAAATAGCTCAGGAGAAAGACCAATTGAATTCCATGGGATTTACTCCTATAGAAGTGTGCATAGGGCTGCAGCATTTGTTGCCCTTTTGTACTGTATGCAATTTTTAAAATTAATATCTGGAATGAGTCAGAGAGGAGAATATAAATAAAAATATATAAGAAGAAATGCAAGAAATTAGACTTGTAGATGAACAATACAGCATGAAACAAAAACTACTTCTAATTACATATTCTGTACATGAAGAAATCCTATTATCATTATGGACAGCGTGATCTTCTACCCAGGCACTACGAAGGCCACAGCTATCGCGAAAGTGCTGTAAGGCACTACACAGCAGCCAGGAGGGGAGAAGGTCTGGCAGGCAGGCTAGTGCCAATTGGTGCTGGGCCTCTGCACTGCTCTGACAAGCCACAGAAACGGCTTCCTCGACCCTGCAGGATACAGCGGTGACTGTTTCAGTGCTGCTGTATCATGGCACGGAGGCCAGGGATAGGATTGGGCCCTAAGTGTGTTTACATACTGCTTTCAATAAAAAGTAGTTCACAACTACTAATTCACAAAAGTAGTTTACATAGCTGTTCTAATATATGGTTCTTATGCGATAAGAGTGGAATATCCTACACTGGAGGGGCAAGTCACTGTTGTGGGAGTAGATTCTGCTCCCTAAAACAACAAGCACATTGCCATCTCCCCATCTTTCCCTTTTAAAAGGGTTCTTGAGTTTTGTGTTTCTTGTTGGCTAGTCCTGAGGTAGGAGAAACTAGCCCAATCTTGGGAGGTCTCCTAAACCAGGGTCAGGTGGGAGCACCCAGCCAATTAGAATCCTGTGGGGTGCCGACTGTGACATACCTTGTCCATTGTTCTTACGGCACAGACGCCAACCAGGATGGTTCTTCCCCACCTATGTTCCTTAGGAATAGGCCATGTAAAAGTGTTACCAAAAGATGTGAGGGATAAACGATTCATAATGGAGATTCAGGCAGGCTGGAGTCCTTCGAAGCATAGGCTGTGGTTTTAACAAAGAGTGATGGCTTCTAAATTCACCAGTCTCCCCTATTATTATTATTATTATTACTATTTACCTGTAAACCGCTTTGTGAACTTTGTGTTGAAAAGCGGTGTATACCTGTTGATTGATATAATCACTCTCTGCCTTCTTCAGTGTAAATTGGGCAGTGCTGAAGAGAACTGTGTGGCTATTTCTTCCATTTTAAGCTGGTGGGCCTTGCTTTCTCAGGCTTACTTGACTGGCTAAATGAGTATCAGCCTTGCATCCTGAAGCATTTCTCTTCTGAGGAGCTGCCTGTAAACATCATGTTGTGCACTCCCTGCTTGTCTGATGGTTTGGGAAACTTGGCTTCTGACCACAGCTGGCTCTCACTGGGCATTTCTTTTGCAGGGGAGGAGGTGGCAGAGGCGAAACAGCAGTGGAAGGCACTCAAAACTGAGTACCTGCAACAGGTGGAAACGATTGAGGGGGCTGTACCACAAGCATTAGATAAACTGGAGGAGGCACGGGACAAGGCCCAGCTCTTGGAGGAAGCTCTGCAATGCTATCATACCAAGGTACTAGTTGTTACCTCCCTCTGGGAGCTGGGTTTGAGGGTGCAATCCTAACCTGGAGTTAGGCCAGCAAAGTTTAGCCGGCACAAGGGCCACTGCAAAGTACATTTGGACCACTTTCGGAGTCGGGGAGGATGCTGCACGTCTGTGTGCTGGCCTCTCTGACTCAGAGAGTGGTCCAAACATACTTTATGGTGGCCCTTGTGCCGGCCAAACTTTGCTGGCCTAAATGCCGGCCTAACTCTAGGTTAGGATTGTGCCCTACTGTTTACGGATCAAAAGTAAATAGGCTGTGTTCGAAACGGCTCTCCTTCTCTTTAGGCTTCCTCTCTTTTTGACACAATTTCTTCTTCCCATGTGCACTCTGTGCCACTCTTCTCCCTGCCCCAATCCTCCTTCCCCTCTGTTACTCAGTCAGCAGTCAGAGAACTGAGCCTGCAGCGGTTGAAGGCATTCGTCCCTTTTTGGATATCCCAGTGGAATTGTGAGCCCTGCACTGACCACCTTGAACCATGACTGTCTATAGCAGCACTCTCCAAACTATGGACCACTGTGCACCAAAAACACATTCCCCAGTGCAATCGGTGCTTACTGTTCCAAAGGGGAGCCTGCAATCTTCACCCCTGGTCTCCCTCACAGTTTGTGTTTCCCAGCCACATCTGCCCAGAAATCCGAGCGCAGAGCCTGCTGAAGCAGCTGGCTGGTGTGACCTATCGGGGAGATCAGGGATGCAGACAGCAGGCTCCCTTGTGGAATGGTAAGCTCTGTTCACAGAGCACGGGGGCAGGGTTTTCACAGGCGCTGGATCTGGCCCGCAAACTGGGGTTTGACGCCTGGTGGTCTATAGGCCTGTGATAATGAGACATGCAAAACCTTTGATGCTTTGTGCTATGCTGTGAGAAGTTTACATTTTTCAGCAGGTCAAATCCTTTAAGTAGTAGAATCAGGTGTGGTAGCTGTGCTAGTCACACAAACTGCTCTTTGCAATACCTGCCCATTGCTTTGTGTCTTGGAAAAATGGTGCATAAGTTGTTGATGTTCTTGGATGCCTTGGATGTTCAGAGCAAAAATGGGGGAGGGGGTAATCCATGGGGGATAATCCATGTTGTCTTAAGCAAAGGCATGTTGCCTTCCTCTCAGAAGTGCAAAGCTTGTGCTGTCAGATCAGGTGTGAGAGTTTAATCCCTGCAAAGCCCCTCTAGGACCAAAGCATTAAGTGGAAAAATTATTTCTTCATTTGGGAGTAAGACACATCTGTAACTGCAGCGACATAATCGCATGACACAAAATGTGTTGTTACATTTACTTCCAGGGAAGTAATTGCCATTTACTACTTCCTGGGGAAGGGCATTGCAGGCTGTGTACGTTTGGGAAGTTCTGCTCTAAACAATAAACTGTGTGTTGGCTCCTAATGGTGGTGGTCCTTCTAGCCAGAGGTATTCAAACTCCCAGGGAGAGTTGGAAGCCACGTAAGTGTTTGCAGTGGGGTGGAGGGGGCGGCGCCAGCACTAGTGGGTCCCACCAGCCCTCCAGGGGATGCGGGCAGCCCACAGACACCCCTCTGCAGGCCTCCCCACACCTTAAAAATGCCTCGAATCATGATCATGACTCACTTCTGAGTTTCGGCTGAAAACCCAGAAGCGGGTCGTGATCATGATGTGCACACCCCACGCACACCGGAGGGCTGGCACAACCCCTAGTAATTCAAGTGGAATGCCTGTTTCCCCAGGCACAATTGCAGGAGTGCTGGCGCCTATATTAAGGTTGTCTTGCTCCTTAAGGGGATAGGGACTAGGGCTTTCAGGCTGGGGCGTCACAACACCCCAGTTTGAAACTGCAGTTCTAGCCCATTTTGGGAGAAAATTGGGGATTTCTGCCACAGTTGCTTACCAAGTAACCAGGCTTGGCCCTCTTGTTGCACCTCTACTTACTTCAGCTTTGTTTCCTTTTGTAGAAACTGGAGATGGAGTTGAAGGTGAGGAGTGCCCAGGCGAGGCATCAGAAAGAACAGGTACCAGGATGTGTGAACTAGATGTTGTCTAATTCATGGCTCAGGACACTAGTTGAGTCCTTGGACTGATCCAAAAATGCTGTCCCCTTGACAGGAGCTTCTGTTTGAGCGGCAGCAGGAGGTGGAAGGGCTTGTGGCAGAGCTGCAGGACAGGCTGCAGGTGCAGCACAAGGAATTGCAACACCTGCAGCAGGAGCTACGGGAACAAGACCGCCAGGCCTGTCGCTGGCAGGAGAAGTTTCAGGAGTGAGTATTTGGTGCTGAGCTACTCAACGTAGTCCTGAGCCAGGGATGGAATCATGCACAGGTCATGTGCAGATGAGCACAGAATTCGGGGTTGGTCATCAGGGCTAGCCTGTGATTCCAGAGCAGAAAATTGCAGAAGGGCGTTGGCTACTTTTTAGAAGAAGAAAAAAATTTGAAGCTATGATTCTGCCAGCTTTCTAGCCCTTATGGTGGCAAAGGTTGAGCTTGAGTGTGTCTGGGCATCTCCTCCCTTTGTCTTGGAATCCAGGGAACTTTCTAAAGTCCAAGGGTGCCCAGAGAAACTGCTCCCCTGGACTGGTTATTAATGTGTTCATTCACACAAGGTGCACAGTTCAGCATTTTTTTTAGTGTAGAGTACCTGCCACCTAGCTTGCTTTGCTAACTTTAATTGAAGCAAATTGTTATAGAATGGGGAAGCATTTACGGGCTCGCTGCCTTTTTAACATGATTCTTTCACAATGAGTAATCTTGAGTATATGCTATGATACTTTCTCTCCTTTCCCGTCTTTCCCACCCCCTTTTTCGTTGCTCCCAGGATTTCTGGTTTCCAGCACCTCTTGGAGATGCTGCAGGGTGTAAAACTGACAAATGCCTCTGAGAGTAACCTGGAGTTTGAGCTGATTCCTCACTCCCAACCTTTGATCCCCAAGCCCCATTCCCTGAAGCTGTGCTTGCACTGGGGGGATGATGGCAATGTCACACTGCAAGTAAGTCCCAAGTGATTAGTTGGAACTGAGTTGACCAGTCCATATGACTGTGCCTAGACCCTTGCTCTGATCTTTCTCTCTCCTGTACAGAGTTACAACCCCCTTTTCCTTGTCTCTGCTGTGCTCCCCATGGGAACTTGCAGTACCATCAAAGACATCATCTTGGAGTTGCACCACAGTTACTCCCAGCAAGCGCAACTTCTGGCTGAGATTGAATTGCTGCAGAGCTGGTGAGTGGCTTGCTTTTGTTGTGGTTTGTAAGTGTTGCTTCAGGTCTCTGGAGACAAGGAGTGCAGAGGCGTGGGGAGCGGTGGGCAATCGCTGTGGCGGGGTGCAGCAGCGCGGAAAAACCTGTGTGCTTTTCGCCCCCCTTGAATTTGGATTGCTCCTAAATGCAGCTATTCCAGACGAGGGGAGGTGTGGCCAGGTGGCACACGGAGTTGGGGCAGGAGCGTGGTGATGCCCCCCTGCCCTGGACGCGCTGCGAGCGGCGTACAGCTCTGCAGGAGGGCCTTCCTTTTGTGTGGCGATGGTGGTGTAGCTCACTGTTAGAGAATCTGCTTTGCAAACCAAAAGTCCTGGGTTCAGTCCACAGTCCAAAAGGATCCTGGGTAGCTGGGAAGAAGTCCTGCCTGAGCCCATGACAGGTGCTAGCTGTCAGAGTGGGGACACTGTGCTAAGAGGGACACTTGCGTTATGTTCAAAGGGTCTCGGATATAGGCCCTGTCTTGGCATCCGCAGATGCGACTCAACGCACATCCCCCGACCTGTGTTGAGGGCTTGTATCTTCGAACATGACCAGAAACGTTCTGGAGGTTTTCTGAGGCCTGGGGAGACCCTTTTTATATGTTATGGTACATATAAAAACAAGTAACAACATCAGTAGTTTGCTGTCCGATCTCCAGAGTATATGACTTGCATGAGCTGGCATCTTGATAGCAGAGGTCAAGAGTTTGGAGCACCTGACCCAAGTTTCTGAAGGGGCGCTGTCTATAGAGGCTTAGGAAAATAATCCAGAAATTGATTTCCATGAATATGACGAAATAATTAATAAAAAAACACTAGGAGTGCATTAAGAAAAACCAGTGAGTCTGGATGTGTCTGCCGTTGTTTCTGCTTGTCTGTTCATATTGTGCTGAGCCCTGAATGGAACATGGATGTGACATGTCCTCTTTCCAAAGGGCCACATCTGGCCCCTGGAGCGACCCACCTGGCTCCCTTGAACTTGCTTAGGTATCCTCTAAGTCAGTGGTTCTCAGACTGTGGATCTCTGGCCCACCACTGGGTTGTGACCCAATTTTTGGTGGTTTGTGAAACTGATGGCAGATTAGGCTATGCCCATTGAGGGTTAACAACTAAAGTCTGCCTAGTAAACCTTGCAATGTGACATCACTCCCATGAGTCAGTAATGACTTGGTGCTTTGCACAAGGGATTATTTTACTTTATTGAGGGTTAAACAAGGTGCTACTGGGGGGAGGGAGCACTGCTGTCCAATCACCAGTATAGCCACACACCTTGGCATTTATAAATCAGTCGGCAGCTTCTAGGGCCTCTAAAAGGTTTGAGAACCACTGCTTTAAGTTGCCTCCTCCTGT
>JAJKFI010000114.1:1191094-1224604 GCA_029204185.1 Lerista edwardsae | reverse complement strand
GGGGGGGGGCAGTCATGGAGGCCTCCTCAAAGTAAGGGAATGTTTGTTCCCTTACCTCAGAGCTGCATTGCCCTTACCCTGGGGCTGGAAGGTTGGCTAGGATTGCACCCTTGGTGAACCACATGAGCATTAATGGGTAATAATCATATCTCCCTATTAAGACAGAAGGAAACTGAGGCAGTGTGAAATGGATGAATGTATCCATATGCTCACTGGATCTAAATTACAGGATAGGGAGCAGAGTTGTAGAATCTATGTGTATGAAACTTTGCCTGATTACACACAAAAGACATGTTTCCTGCCATTGCTATCGGACTACCCTTGTTCCCCAGAGCAGTGGCACACTACCATTGGGAAACAGCTTCAATATGGACTTCTCTTTAAACATCTTTTTTATATATGAGGTTGTCACATACAGTACAGGCAGCCCAATCCTAAAATGCGCTGGAGTAGGCAGGCTAGTGGGACGTGGTGGCGCAGCGAGTTAATCCGCTGTCGCTGGGCTTTCAACCACAAGGTTGGGAGTTCGAGACTGCGTGACGGAGTGAGCTCCCGTTGCTTGTCCCAGCTCCTGCCAACCTAGCAGTTCGAAAGCACCTAAAATGCAAGTAGATAAATAGGGACCACTTTGGTGGGAAGGTAACGGCGTTCCGTGCGCTACGGCGTAGAATCATGCTGGCCACCATGATCGGACAAAAACGCCGGCTCACAGGCTTTGAAACGGAGATGAGCACCGCCCCCTACAGTCGGTCACGACTAGACCATTCGGTCGTGGGGAAACCTTTACCTTTTAGGCAGGCTAGTGGCCTGCGCTGCATCCAATGCAGCTTCTGAGGTGACTGGAGCCTCTCCGATGTGCTCCCTGGATCTGTGCCCGCAAAATTGTGGGCAAAAGCTGCGTCAAATCGGGGCTGCGCAGCCTGGGGATAAGGCCTTGGATGCGGCCCAACTCCTCCCAGAGCTATGTAAGAGCCATTTCGCCATCTTTCCCTTTTCCAATCAACAAGACTCCCCTTTGCTCTTGGGAAGAGACATACACAGTGATGTCATTCAGGGGGAATGGACCAGAACGGGTGTTCTGGATCCTAACGGGCTCCGTGGCTGGTTCCGGGTTCCCGACAAGTGCCAATCAAAAGTGAGTTCCTGTTCCTAAATCATCTGAATGACACCACTGGACATACATCTCAGATTTTTCTCTTTTTGCTTCAACCTGAGTAGTTCCAATTCTATATCCAGCTAGGAATGAATCTGACAGAGAGTTGGAGCACGTAGTGATTCTGAGCTACAATGACCCTAGTTTAAATGTCCCTGCACCCATGTGTTTAGCGTGGCACACCGCTGTGCCTCAGCTCCATGTAGACAATAATACTGCCCTACTTTACAGGGTAATTATATGGATTACTGAGATAATGTATGTGAAATGTTGTAGAAATGCTGAATATTGCTTGTTACTCTCAGATTGTCAACATTCCTACAGGAGGTCATTGCTGTGCTGAAGTTGATTTAGCCAGCAAGCTGATTTGGACATCTGGATTGAAAACGAGAGTGCCATTGGGTGTGGATTTATCTTGGATCAAAATGTACTACTCTGAAGAGAACCAGGTCCCTTGGAAACCTCGTAGAGACCTAGCAGGACTGAATGGATTGAGAAGTCTGCCACAGTATCTTTTTCTTTCCTTTTTTGTCTTTGCTACAACTGGATTGCACAAAATACAACCGTGTCCTCAAGGAAATCAGTCCTCAGGATTGTCTTGAAAGACTGACTGTCAGCGAGCTCCAGGATTTCAGAGAGGGGCTTTCTTAGACCGATCTGGAATTGTCAGGGAATGAAATGGGCTTTTGCACACAAAGCAGAGGCGCTGCTTGAGTTGAGCAATGGAAGAAAAGACAGAGAGAAATTGGGATTTGCCCCCTCAGTTGCCAGCTTTCTTTAATCCAGGACCGCAAAAATGCAGGTGACGCTCCAGGTAAAACCTTTACATACAAAAGAATTTTTGCTCCCTTTCAGAACTCTTACTTTTACACCTTATGCACATATTCTTAAAAAACATATTACAAAAGGTGAGAATCTCAGGGCGCAATCCTAAACTGTGCTGGAACAGGCAGGCCGGTGGGTCTGCGCTGTATCCAGTGCAGCTTGGGAGCAGGCTGGAGCCTCCACAGGGCAAGGGCATGTTTGTCCCCTTGCCCTGGGGTAGGCACCAGCTGTCTCTAAGGGGCTACTTGGATCTGCACCCGCTATATAGGGGGCACAAGTCCGAGCATACTGCGCGGCCCGAATCAGGGCCGTGTAGCCCGGGGGCAGGGGGTTGGATGCAGCCTAACAACCACATCCAAGCTCCACCCCTCTCCCCAGGCCGGCTCACCTCCCGGAACGCTCACCCTGCCCCATTCCATCCTCCCTCCCACCTTCCCCCCTTTCCAGAACCACCCCTGCGCCAGCCGAACTCATCAGGAGCTTGTGCTGGCGTGCCCGTGCTTTGTGGCACATGCATGACATTGCTCAATCAGCACAAGAGGTGAATTGCACTGCTCATGAGATGGCACTCCTGCTTTGTTTTGCTTTTTAATCCAAATGCCATTGCTGGGGTTTGCGGCAGTTCATTGCTGGATCCCTGCTTGAGTATGGAAGCGTCACAGTGCCCTGACTGTGCAACCCAGCGGGGTCAGCTCTTCCTTCCAGAGTGCCTTCTTGGGGGAAGACAGTGGAACTGGAAAGCTGGTTGTCTGGCTCCACCTAGTGAGGGGAGATGAACAGTTGTGGCCTAAGCTGGAATTCTTCTTTCATCACTTGCTAGTATTGTGTAGGATTGTTTCGAGTGTCTCTAGACCAGTGGTTCTTAACCTTTTTGGAGGTACCAAAACCCGCAGGTTTCATACGTGCATTCACCGAATGCTTCATAGTTGGAAAAATAAAATGTGGGTGTTTTTTTTCAAATTCAAAACATAGAGATATATATTTTATTAGTGCACAAAATGAACCATGCATCAGTTGCAAATAAAATCACTGTGTTCAAAGAACAAAACCAACAAAACACGTATTTGTCCGACCACTTTCTTATTTTGCTCGACATAGTAAATCTGTAAATCCAGCAGCAGCAATACTCAGAGAGATACAGAAAGTAGAACAGAAGAGATCTCTGATCAGGACAGGACTGAACACACACGCACTCACTGAGCTGAACAGACAAGCAACCAGTGTTCCTGGGATTGGCTAAATAACTTGCAACATTTACCCAGAGATCACATGGTCTTGTTACTGGGCAGAACCTAAGTCAGAACTACCCCGCACCCTCTGCTGGTCTGCTAGGCCTCAGTGATAAGCCTTACCATTCAGGCCTGCAAATTCCCAGGCCTTACTTTAATATCCCAACGACTACTGAGCGCACCAAGTTCCCTGCAGCACAGATATCAAGGCCAGCGAATGGAATGGACACACACACACCTCCGCCGAACCCCTGAGACTGACTCACCGAACCCCTGGGGTTTGATCGAACCCAGGTTAAGAAACACTGCTCTAGACCAACACATTTAATTAAGCAGAAGCTGTGGTGGTTTGACACATGAAATAAAATCCACAGGACACAAGGCAGGAGCTTCTTTTTCTCTATAGCCATGAATCAATCAATATCTATATATCTATCTATATATCTCGGTACCTGCCCACTGAGGATTTCACTTCTGGCACCTGATGGGCTGCAGACCACAAAAGCTTTTGCTGAAATAAATAGGTTAGAGCACAAGCCTATTGTGCACTTAGGCCAGTGCATGTCACTTGCACCACCCTGGGAGTGTCAAAAACATACCTTAAGGCATGTCTGTGCCCCTCCAGAGCAGGCTATGCCAGCACGAGGACATGTTCCAGCCGGCCTGCACCAGGCAGCTGTTCCAGGTAAGGCTGGTCAAGTTTGGCTGGTGTGGGCAGTGGTGTGGGCAGTCAAGGGGGACAAATGCCCCAGGTGCAAGGAGTGGAAGGGTGGCAGTGTGCCACCTCCCCTTCCTCTTGCAGCTTCCCCACCCCACTCGCCCACCTGCCAGCCGAACCGTGCCAGCAGCCTTAGCGGAAGGGAAGTGCATGGGCACTCCACTGCCCGCCTCCTCTTTAAAGCTGAATAGAGCTGGCTTGCTGCTGGTTCCGTTTGGCTTTAGGTTGGGTGGCCGGCCCCCCTTCCCTCCCAAAAGTCAAATGGGGCCAGCAGTAGCCGCCGGCTAAATTCAGCTGATGGACAGGTGAGTGGGCAGGATGGGTGGTAGAGATCGGCTGGTTGCCCAGGGCTCCATTGAAGCTGCATTAGTGCTGGAAAGTTGGATAGGGTTAGGCCCTCAAGCAGCAATCCCCACAGAGCCAGTATAGTATGGTGGCTAGGAGACTGCACTACAAGTGAGGAAACTCTTCACTTCAACATCATCTCTTCCATGAATTCATGATATGGCCTTAGGCAAGTCAGGTTCCTGTCTGCGGTATGGGGATTTCTAATTTTGCTGATTCAAGAAGACCTCTTGTCATCTGTGGCAGTGTGCCCTCTCTTTCCTAATCAGGAGACAACCTCTTGCTCCCTGAGATACATAAGATGGAAGAGGATGGGAGGGGAATGGGGGGCTAGAATGTCTCCAGAGTAGGAGGAGAAATGTGACGGAGAGGAGAGTGATGGCATCAGAAATGCTCCAAGCCACCACTCTCCTCCTTCTGTTTGACCCTCCTCTTCCTTTTCCAATCCAGGAAGTGGGGGGAGGAGCTGTGGAAGGCAAGTGGGCAGATGGAGGTGAGTGCCCCCCTGCCAATCTGCTCAGTTGACCACCATAGTCAGTTCCATGGAGGGGCCAACCCTGAGGATATCGTGCTTGTTTTCTTTACAGGGTTGTATGTTTTAAATACTTGGAAGCACTATATCAAGGCTATCTTGGCAGGCGCTATCATTCTAAGCATGATCCTAACCAACTTTCCAGCACTTGGTTAAGGGCACTGCAGCTCTGACATCGGGGAACAAACATTCCCTTACCTGGAGGAGGCCTCCGTGACTACTATTCCACTGCAAGAAGCAGCACATGCCCCACTGGCACCCTCTATGCTAGTGCTGGAAAGTTGGTTAGGATTGCACCCTTAGACCAGTGTTCTTCAAACCATGGGTGTGACCAGCGGTGTTATGCTGCTGGAACGCTGGGTGGAACATCCGGGTGATCGACAGCCCGCCCGTCGTGTTCCGGAGCATTACGCTGTTTGCGTAACCAATTACGCCGCTTGCGTACGTTACGCAAACGGAGGAACGCTGCGGAATGCGACGGGCTGGCTGTCGATCACCCGGATGTCCCGCCCAGCGTTCCGGCAGCATAACACCACTGGGTGTGACCCCCTGGGGGCTTGTAGCTGAGCTTCTGCCTCCTGGGGTGCCTCCTTCATCATTGACCGCCAGCTCTGTAAATACTGGGGTTTTCCCTCCCCTTGCCAACCCTTCTGGCTGTCCTGGTGGCTTGATAAGCTGCTGCCCTCACCCCGCCATTCTCCGTCCCTGTGCACTGTCTCCATGTGGCCCCAAAGATGGGAGAAGAGCTGCTGGTCAAGCCCGCCCTCTGGTCCCTGCATTGCTGTGGGGATGATCCGGATGCCACTGCTTGTTAACGCTGGCCTCGGTACTAGTGCCTTGCGTTGTCTGAGTAGCACCCCAGAAGGGGCCAGCTGGCCCCACTACCATCGTGCAAGCTCAGCAGCCTTGGGCTGCTTTTCTGGGACCTGGGCTTTTCTGTAAGCTGTGGGAGGCCTGCAGGGGGTCTGTGCAGCAGTGTCCTAGCCAGGGCCAGGGCCCTGACAAACAGGAATGTTAATAATGGACATATATTGGAAACTGAACTGTGCAGAGTTGTGGCATAGAAAAGGTTGAAGAGCACTGATCCAGTAGACCAGTAGGTGTAACTGCACTTGCTCCTGTTGGTTCCTGCAAGTGCTTACTCTTGTTTCTCGCATCCTTCCCCGCAAATAAGTATCATTCCACCCCACACATCAGCTATGAGTTATTCTTTATTCACGGTCACAAAACTTCTTCCGTCCGATTGTTCTAAATTGTGTTGTCTGCATGGCTTTTCCAGGACTGGAGGATGGTTTGACCTCAGAATTAAGTGAACCAATTGTGACTTGCCTGTGTGACCAATTTGCATGTAGCAATTCCTTCACTTGTTTACTTATCTCTGGGAACCCAGGCGATCTCAAAGGCAGATTTGTTTAAATTGCAATGACTTCATTAAAATGCAAATATAATTGCACTGCATACAGAGAGATACCACTGAGATGAGCCTGAGGGCCAATTAATTCTCTAAAACTGTTGTACAATCTATCTGTTTGGTGTCCAGGTTTGGCTTCAGAAACCAGAGTGGTTTTGTATCCCACCCCCCATGCTCCATTTACACATCCCTTGACTGGTGCTATTTATAGGCTTGCCGGTTTTAAGAGCATCACACCAGGACTGCACGTAATGAGGACCTCTGCAGTTTCATGATCCTGCTTCAAAGATTCTTTTCCATGCTCCATTTACTCTCAGTCTGACTAAGAAGAAGCTCACCCTGGATCTTCATGGGCTTGGCAAATGGAGCAACGCTTTCCAATCTTGCATACTGATCTCCGCTTAATTCTCTGTTATTTGCTTTGCGTCCCCTTCTTTAATGAGCCAGCTCTTATTCTGAGCTTGGGACCTTTCTGCGGCAGCCCATTCGAGTTCACAATTAAGCCGATATGCAAAGTGGACACTGAGGTCTGATAATGGAACTTTCTATGTGAGAAGAAAAAGGGTGAAGCTCCAAATGCCTAAAATAAACAGATATTATGGAGCGGGGAGGTATGGTGAGCTCATGTAGCTATGATTGCACTACATACACATAGTGTTATTACTGCATACAGTGTTATACTACATAGTGTAGTATACTACATATACTACATAGTGATACACTACATACACATAGTGTTATTGTTAACTTAATGGAGAGGTTCTCAAACGGGGGCTTCATGAAGCCCAGCCAGAAAACTTCTGACCCTCTCCGGGCCCACTCCTCCTGTCCCCTCTCCCTGCCCAGTTCTTCCCCTCCCTGCCTCCCCAACGCCCTGATGGGCTTTACCGCTGGCCAGTGTTGCTGGAGCCCTGGCCTCGGGAGGGGATCTGCCGGCTTCACAGCCCCATCTCCTGAGACCGGGATGCCTTACCGCGGCCATGATTGGGCACCCCGGGCTCGGGAGCAGCGACTGTCAAACCGGCAGACCCCCTCCCGAGCTCAGGATGTGCAATCTCGGCCACGGTAGAGTGTCCCACCTCGGGAGGGGATCTGCCGGTTTGACAGCCGGCCGCGGTAGCGTGTCCCGGGCTCGGGAGAGGCAGTTGTCAAACTGGCAGACCCCCTTCCGAGGCTGGGGCGCACAATCACGGCTGCAGTAGTGTATCCCAGTCTTGGGAGATGGGGCTGTCAAACTGGCAGACCCCCTCCCGAGCCCAGGACGCGCAATCGCCGCTGCGGTAGTGCGTCCCGGTCTCGGGGGATGACAGGGAGTGTGGCCACATCAACAACAGGGCATGGCCATATCAGGGGGCATGGCTATGTCAACATCAGGGGCGTGGCCATGGGCACCCACGACTTCAAAGGTAAGTCGGCGCCACTGGTTTTAATGCTTACTTTCTAAAGTAGCTTTCCAATGCAATCAATTATATGTTTAATATAGGGGAGAAAAGCTCTAGCCTTTGGGACTGGTGGTTCTCCTTCTTGGCATCCCCTTGAGATCAAGTGTATGGAGGTTGCCATGTTGTTACCATAAAGTCTGTACATTATGGAGGCTGCCATGTTTTTGACAGAGTCCTACATTCGTTTTAATAGAAAAATAGATGGAAGTGATGTCAGCATGGTGGCAGCCATCTTTCCTAGCTCTGAGCTTGCAACTGCATTCTTTTTTCAGCTTGTAGCACTAGAACTGCTAGAGAGCTGTTCTTTTTTTACCTTCTAGCATGCTCAGGTCATGTTTGTTTTTTTCAGATTCTAGCGCAAGCCCCATGCTAGAAGTTTTAGCAGCGAGCTTGGAGCAAGAAAAGGTGGCCGCCACCCTATGACATCACTTCCACCTATTTTTTCTATTGAAACGAAGGGCACAATCCTACTCTGAAGTTAGGCCGGCACAGTTAGGCCAGCAAAGTTTGGCTGGCACAAGGGACACCATCAAGTATGTTTGGACCACTCTCGGAATCAGAGAGGCCAGCACACAGACATGCAACATCCTCCCTGAGGAGGCATTCTTTTTTTAGCTAGCAGAATTGGAGGAAGTGATGCTTCCAGCATGCTAGTAGCATGCTTCTAGTGTGTTTAATCTGAAAATGGAAGTAAAGGAAAACTGACATGACCCTTGGAGTGGCGCTGCTTCCATCCTTGGAACGGGCCTGGGTGTTTTGAATCTGGAGCCTCACCCGCCTTCCAGGATGCAAGGAGCAGGCGAGCAATTGGAGGAGGAGCCACCAGGAGGACAGGCAGGTGAAGTGTGGGAGGGAACTGGGAAGGCTCTTGCCACCTGCTGCCTCCCTCCTCCCCTGGTATGGCTCACACACACACAGAGCCAGAGCGAGAGAGTTTGTTTAACTGTTACTCTTACACACCCGTGGGCACACACATACACATAGAGAGAGAGGATCCTGATGAGGCGGGCAGGCAAAGTGAGCCCGTCCACTCCTCTTTGATCCTGTTCCAATGCTCTGTGCTCAGCGAGAGCCGGCCACCCTCTTCCTGGCTGGATTTGAAACTGTCTGGGGAAACTCTCCTCGCCAGCTGCCTCCCTAGTATTAGTACACAGACGGGGGAAGACTCGGACTATAAGGGGGCTTCGTGTACTGTCTCAACTCGGAGTCCCTTTTGCGTTCTGTCTTCTCCCCTGCCATGGTGGCTGGGTTTCTTGCTGCCTCTGCTCTCCTCCAATTTCTGCCAGAGTTAACACACAGTTAAGCAGTTACTTAGCAGAGGAGTAGAGCCTGTCTGTTCCTCTTTGTCCTAACACAGTGGGCTCAGTGAGAAAGTTGGCCACCACCTTCCCAGCTGGATTTGAAATTGGCAGCTTCAAATTGATATGGGAGAAAATCCAGCCAAGGAGGCGATTTCTCCAAGCCCTGTCTCTTTAAGCGCTGAGACAGGCTGCTAGGGTTTGAGGTATTCATCCCCCCCCCTGCATGCGTTCCCCGTTCCTGTCAAAGTCCACAAAACCTCCAAGCCCAAGGATCCCCCCGAAACCTCCTCCTATAGCTTACCAAATAGAAAGTCAACGTAAAAGAATACCAGCTGGACTTTAATGTGGCAGAAAGAGAAATACATGTTACTAATGTGTAGGGCATTAATAAAACGGACAAAAGTGCAATACGCTTCCATGGAGACTACAGAACTTGTGTAATTTGTACATTTTGGCTTGATCAGTTATACAGTTGAACATGCAAATGCGGAATTGACATCAACAAATAAAAACATTGGCAATTTGCTATTGGCAATTTTGGTGATGTGAGACATCTGACTGGTGGTCCTTCTTTGCTGCTGCTTCCCCTCCCCTCCAGTGTGACCCCAACCAAGGGTCAGGGAAGAGAAGGAGGGGTGATCACAAAGGGTAGTCAGATGCAAACATGGGTACATTTAGATTAAGTCAAGATTACCATAGTGTTGGCACATTTAAACAGAAAGCAGAAAGGAGTTATCAGTGTGGAAGTACTTACACAGGAAGATATAAACCTTAAAAGAGTTGAAATCTTCCCCTCCCCACCTTCCTCCTGACCCAATCATCTTGATGAAGGCCATTTAAGGGTCAGGGTAGGGAGTCTGCATTTGAATCCTGGAGTACAGTAGTGGTGATAAAGTTGACAATAGATACAGAAGACAAAAGCAGGTATAGTCTTTAAACCTTTTCTGCAGCATTTCAACACTTCCCCCCCCCCTTTTCTCCTTCTGCTGGGAAAGCACTATTTTCTTAACAGACATCTATCCAGCCCAAACCTTGTTCCTTTAAAAACTGCTCCATGTCTTTCCTAAACACAACACTTTGCTTTTTTTTACAAATATGTTCCAGCCTTTTCTGTTGCTGCTTTAAACTTTGATGGGGAAATCTTTTGGCTTAGCCCAAAAAGACTTTCCAGGTGAGTTTAGTTCCTGGTTAAATTAAAATGTAAATTGAGAGGTTTAGCCAGAACTTGTTCTCCCCATTTGTCAGATATTCAGATTTGCATCAAAAAGGACCCTGAGGGAAGGGAGAATGTCCCTTGACACCAATTCTTAATGGCTGGAGTCAGCATTGTCTTGTGCTATCTCCCAAGGATCACCTGTGTGTGACATCCTCTTTGCAGGATAGCACCTTGTAACTCCCAGGATGAAATCCAAAATGGAGTTAGACCTGTACACATGTGAGGGAAGGAAAAGATGTTCTCAGCACTGCCCCCCCCATGGGGTCCATACCTGTTCCCATCACATCCTGGTCTTACCCCTTCACAAGTCCTGCATTAGGTGTATCTGGTTACACCTCCATCTGACCATCATGAGCATAGCAATCACAAGTATAGGCCAAAATAACCGCAATGGGGTACAGACAGTAGTGTCATTCAGTAATAGAGTACCGGAACGCTAGGCGGGACTTACCCCGTGATTGACAGGGAGCCCGTGACGCGTCGCTGCCTGCCGTTCCGCCGCGGGGGCTTCTTCCGGGTTGCGCGCCCCTCCACGGCTCTCTGCAGCACCTAGCACGCCCCCCAGGCAAGCGGGCACCCCCTCCAAAGCCAGGGGTGCCCGCACGGGGCTCGGAAAGACAGCGACGCGTCAGAACTGCGCAGCCAATCAGGCGGTAAGTCCCGCCCAGCGTTCCGTCTCCTGGTTAATGAATGACACTACTGGGTACAGAGCCACATTAAGGAGGCTCTCAACAGTTGGACTTTAGCCAAGAAGTGTTTTTCCACCAAGAGTTGCTGCTGGCTGCTTTTACTGTTGCCAGAACCTCTACTGTTTGCTGGTTACTGTGCTACACTACAAGGGTGGTGTTCTTGCTTAAAGCTTTCAGCTTCAGAAGCTCATACAGTCCATCAAACAAGACAGTTTCCAAAAATAGACACTTGACTTGTCCCACAACAAAAGAAAGATTTTTTAAAAAATGACTTGGTTGCCAGTGTACCATTTATTTAAGCAAAGCTAAATGAACAAATTATTTTCAACTGCATATATTGTGCCAACGTTTCAGAATTGGTTTGACAATCCAACTTTTGACTGTCTGGAGGTTGATGTTTACAGTTTGCATGAATGTCGCCATCTTTTGTAGCTTTGAGCTCACAACTGAAAATGTTAGCGTGAGGAACATGCTACTAGCTTTAAAAAAAGCTCATGTTTAACTGCTTACCAAATTTAATGAAAATATGTATCCCAAAAAGTACTTTTCTTTCCCAGAAATAGTAAACATTCACCAAATTTTAGACTACAAAATAATCCTAAAGTGATAACCAGATATTTACTTCTTGTCATTTTCTTTAATTATTTGACAGTGAAAAAAATATTTTTCTCTCCCAAAAATACTAAATGTTAATCCAATTATAGACAAAATTATATATCTAATTTTAAGCACATTTCAGTCCAAGGCTAATTGTTTTTACTTGGAAGTAAGTCCCATTGTTTTTAGTGGAACTTACTTACAAAGACGTTTGCTGAATAACATCCTTTGACCCACTGAGAACAAAAACCATGCTTAAATCTTTTCCACCAAAATCAAAATTAAACATGCTTACACTTTGGTTAGGTCATGCTCAGAGTTTTTTCTTTCTGTAATTCTCTCCTTTCAGCCTCACTTAGAAATCTCTATTAGGAACCTCCTTCCCATGTTAGGGGCGTGGTGACGCAGCAGGTTAAACCGCTGCTGCTGGGCTTTCCGACTGGAAGGTTGGGAGTTTAAGACTGCACAATGGAGTGAGCTCCCGTTGCTTGTCCCAGCTCCTGCCAAGCTGGCAGTTTGAAAGCACCTAAATGCAAGTAGATAAATAGAGACCACTTCGGTGGGAAGGTAACAGTGTTCCGTGTGCTGCAGCGTAGAGTCATGCTGGCCACATGACTACAGAAGCTTGTCCTCGGACAAAACGCTGGCTCTGCAGGCTTTGAAACGGAGATGAGCACCGCCCCCTACAGTTGGTCACGACTAGACCAGACCATTCAGTTGTGGGGAAACCTTTACCTTTACCTCCCATGTTTAGTTCATGCCCCCCCCTTCTGATTTCAAGCGAAGGAGGGGCTTTTGCAGAGCCTTGGAAGTCTGAAACACTCTTTGAGGATGCATTAAAGATAAACACAGCTCTGAGAACTATCCAACTTGCCATGGCAATTTGCAAAGGAGCAGGGGAGACCACTTACTCTGTGTATTTCCCCCACCCATGATGCCCCTAAAACTTTGCCAGTGGGCTGTTTCTGCTTTGCATGCTTTATATGCATTCTCACTTTGCTGCATTGGATTTTTAAAAAAGCAAAAAACAAAAACCTATATGGAAGCTCATACACCCTTACCTGGGAGTAAACCTAATGGATAACAGTAGGGCACACTTCTGTGTAAATGCACACAGGTTTTTGCTGAGAGAAGAGCCCCTGCCCTCAGGTTCACCTCATCCAGGAAAACACAACAAAGGGAATGAAATTGAATGGATGCAAATTTACACTGCCAGCATCTCAGCCTCTCCCCAAAATGTCCCCTAAGGAAAATGTGTCTTTTCCATTCCAAAACAGTTCTGCCTTTTCTGCCACTTCCTCCTTATCACAGGTTCTCCTGCAAATGATAATTAGTACTCACTTCTCATTTACAGATCCAGTGTTCACTCACATTTCAGGGGGCAAAGTTTAAGAACAAAAAATAACAAAACGGGTGTGCTGGGAGAGGAAAGGGGAGGGGGAAAAAGAGAAATGAACAGCACGCACGCATGCACACACAGCCTGAGAGTATGATCTCTCTCTCTCTCTCTCTCTCTCTCTCTCACTCACTCACACACACACACACACACACACATACAGAAGCTTGGCTGCTGAGCCTGGGGCTTAGTTTTGCAAGGCAGCCCCTCCGAGGCTGGACCCCGCCTGTTCATCTGCATATGGTATGCCTATATACATATATGCCAAAATATGGCATAATTTGCATATGCCTCGTCTCTCGGAAGCCTATAGAACTCAGGGGCGGGCGCATGCTAATCTCGCAAAACAGAGGTGACTTCCTTGATGAACTCATGCAAATTGGAAGCGTTGCATGATGGTCTCTGCTCACATGTGGCAATTCTGCCTTGCTTTTCTCCAAACATGGAGAAGAAATGACGTCATATCCTTGAAACTTCCGGTCTGGTCTAACAATATGGCCGACACAATGGGTCTGGTGGTCTGGTCCCATGGTCTGGTCTAACAATATGGCCGACGCAACTGCATGGATCTAACAATATGGCTGACTAATTATGCGGAATTAAACCTTGGAATTGCATATTAACTCATAATTAGGTTACCAATGATGTTCCTCCACGATCACACGTTGTTATTTTGGTAAGTTTCTACTTCAGGAGTAAACGATTCAGTCCTAAACACTACGCGCAAAGCAATCTGAAATGCTTGGAATCAGCATTTTGAGTATAAAAACATGGCCGCTAAGCCCACCCACCCCCTCTGGTCTCACTTCGTTCCTATCTAACTGCATGGGCAGGGCCACCCCCTGCTTTTCTCAGCCACGGCTTCACATGTGTCAAAAGAAACACAGGGATTTCAAACTGTATTCAGCAAAGGGAAAGAGCCAACTATAAAAAGCTAAACCTTTATCTGATAGGAATCTAATCCTTGAAGTTCATATACTCAGCTTTCAGGGTATTTTAAGGACAGGCGGGAAGGCTCGGGGAGTTGGCTTTCTCACACCCTAGCTGAGAGGCCGTGGCTTCCCTCCGCTCCGGAGTCTTGGGCGCTGAGATGGGGGGGCATGGAAATGGCGCCCATTGCTCCTACCCCCCCCCCCGCGATCCCGTAGGAGATTGCCTGCACCCAAGGAGGTACCTCCATGCCTGCACCCAAGGAGCTTTTGCCTGCACTCAAGGAGGCGCTGCTCTTATTCTGGTTCGGGATCCAGGAAAGGAGGGGAAAGACGGTTAGAAAGGAACTTCCGGTCTTGGTTTTCTGCTGCAACCATAGAGATGTAGTGGACTAGAGTGGCTTATGTGCCCCTTGGAGGAATAATGTGCCCATGAATGTGCCCAACAAGGAGCTTTTTCCATACCGGAGGTTGTGTGTCGCTCTGCTCTTTTCTTTTCTATGAACTTTCCCCTTTCTTTTTGCGACGGCAGCTGTCGGTGTGAGTTGTGGCGGAAGAAGCTGTGGGCAGTTAAGGGCTATACAGAGATTGGTAAGCGGAGAACTCGCTGGGCCGGAGGCAGCTGGGCTGCGAAAAGTGGACGATTCGAGGCTTCGGCCTTCTTGCTGGTAACGTGGAACTCGGGCGTCGGCAGACGACCTGTTGTGTAGCCGACCCGTGGCGGGACCCGGCTGTAACGGGGGGGGGGCATGTCGTAAATGCGACGGGTCTGGGAGAATAACCGCATCATGGTGCTGTACCAGGAATAGAAACGTCGTAATGGTGGAGAAGGATAAAGGTCCGTCGCTGCTCTTAGCCTATAAAAGTGGGGCCAACCGTTTCGACAAGCATGGTCGGAGCGCAGTACGCAGGAATAGTGGCAGGGGGTTGCTTGCTCTGGCAGTAGTGCCCATATGACTGGGCTGATCTGTCAGTAGCAGTGGCAGCATCTGGTCGGCCATGGGAGGGTAGGTGGGGGGTACTGGACTTTATCTGAGGGTCCATGGTGCCAACCCTGGAATGATGCCGCCACCTTTCTCAAGCTAAGCATGTTGGCACCTGGATGAATGACCACCTGGGAATCCAGTGTGTTAAGGTGCAAAAAAGGTGGGGTCTAGCTGTAATACGTAATCCAAAACAAAAGAGTGCTGTTCTAGCGTGCCCTGCACACGTGCATATATGCAGTCTCACTCCACAACTGGTTCTTTAAGGCAGTAGTGTAGCAAGTGTGGGATGATCCGACCAGTGTGCGAGGCCAGAAGGGGTGCTTTGTCCAACCAAGATGCTCTGAGCCTGGCTGCTAGTGCTGCAGAACAATTTTAAAGAGAAGTGCCTTGGGCTGAGACAGGTGGGTTTGGAATGGCCGAAGATGGCCAAAGCCAAGCTCGCTCAGTTCAGCCCAAGGTGCCAATTACTTCCGGCTTGTGAGCCATTGCTTGGAGTGACCACTTTTTCCCTCCTAGTTCCCCTCCCCCCCCTTAAATTGAAAAAAAAAAATCTCAGAAGCAACAGGGCTAAAGCAGGGTCACCTGTAGCTGCCTCTCCTTTCAGCACATCTCCATGTGGTGCTTCTTCTCCTCCTCCTCTTTCCCAGCCATCTTGGCAAGCCGTTGAAGGCTTGCATGTGCATGTGAGAGCTCTGTAATTCTCTCGAAAGCTCATTAAGCCTCGTGTAGGTCTTGAGAGAACAGTATAAGCCTTGGCCTTTGTGCACAACTCGGCGACCATGCTTGGAAGTCTAACAGGATATCTCAGGGGCCAGAGAATGGTCATAATCTAAGGTTTGTGGGGGGCAGGCAGAGGGAGGGTCTCAGCAGGCTGCATCTGGAGACCCCCCTAGCCTAAGCCAAACAGTTGTGTAGGCCTGACTCTCTGCCATAATTAGGCACACAGGCTTGTCTAATCCCTTTCAGGTGTTTCAACACTTGTTGCCTGTAGTACTTGTATTCTCTGTGCTGGTTGACTACCTAAGTTGCAATGTAAGTTGTAAGTAAATAATCTTCAATTCTGTGTAACGAAGTACTGAGGATATAAAGTACTAGGGCATAAAGGGAGACCTTGTCCTCCCTTGAAGATTCTTGGAAGTATCTTTGTTTTAACTGTAATTCTCTTTACTGGAAGAAAGCAATCCTTCACTCTTTTCCACTCATCATCTAGGATTTACATTACCCTTAGATGACTGAGAAAGGTGAAGAGCGACAGTAGGAAATGTCAATGGGTGAAGATTTGATGGTGGATAACAAAGGAGGAGGACAGCAAGAAGGCACAGTGACAGAGAATGAGGGAGAAGGCAATGCTCAGCTGAATCAAGAGGGAACAAAAAAAGTTGTGCCTGGCATAATTTACCTTGGTCATATCCCTCCCCGCTTCCGACCTCGGCATGTCCGCAACTTGCTTAGTAGCTATGGAGAAGTGGGACGTATTTTCTTGCAGCCTGAAGGTAAGTGGGTGTGCACACATTGGAGGAGGGGGGAAGCCTATGCTCAGCAAGAATAAATACAGGGGAAAAGATTACAAAGCAAAGCAAGGTGTTGAGTGCTATTGCAGATGAAGTGCTGTTAGTTCTTTTCAAAGGGTAAGGTATTGGTGGATTTGTTTTATATCTTAAGTAACTTCAGTTCAGTCACAATGATATATCTATAAACCAATAGATGAGTGGCTAGCTGGGAATCTAAGCCGAGGTAGTTGTCTAGGTCAAAATGTAGTCCATAAAGCTGAACTCTGTATAGTGGGGTGTGTGCTTCCGTGCTTGTGTGTGGGGTTGAGAGAGAGGAGGAGTATTATGTGTGACTGTATTAAGGAGTAATAAGGAGTATTAAGGTGGCTGTGTTTGGCTTGATGGATCCCAAGTTGTGTCAAAGCATGCCTGCATGTAATGCACTAATATAATTCTGTATATAATGAGTCTGCTTTAATTCTCTGTACCTGTTCAAGCTCCATTGTCCCCTAAGGTTTGGAGTGTAGATTTTAGTTTTTGCTGTAAACTTATTGGCAGTTCCAGATTGCTGCCTCTGGTCTCTAGTAAGGTGTACATTTTCCTTTGCTCATTTTGGTTCTTAAAGTGAGTGATTTGCCAGCTGTCCAGCTCTAAAGGCAGCACCAGAATAGCCATCAAGATTCTCCATAAGGCAGCAATCTCCGTTTCTGTGCCTTTCAGAGCAGTTTATACGGAAGAAAAAGAAGAAAGCTGGCTCCAATGCCAAGAATTTCACAGAAGGCTGGGTGGAATTTCAGGATAAACGTGTGGCAAAGCTGGTAGCTACTAGTTTACACAACACACCCATGGGTGTCCGTAGGAAGAGCCGATTTCATTACGACCTGTGGAACATGAAGGTGAGTATGTTAGAAGTTCCTTCAGGTCAGTAAGGATTATTGGATTTTTTTGTTACCCACTTGTAATCCCTGCAGCCACTGTGCATCATGCCTGATCTTTGCAGAACCTTGTGCTGGGGAGCCACTTCTCCTGGGAAATTGGGGTGCAGAGCCTTCTGGGGTGACAAGCGGTAGAAGTGGCTCCCCAGTGCAAGGGGAGGATCTGCGAAGATTGGTCATGACAGACACTGGCTGCTGGGTGGAATGGTAGCACCTTGCCACTGCCGCCCTGCGCCTGGAATGGCCATCCTGGCAGGCCACGGTTTTGGAGACCGCTATTCTAGCGTATGCCTGGCTGGGTCAGGGTTGGATTGTGCTGGCTTCCAGACTACTTTCTGGGGGAAAGGGCGATTCCCTCAGAGTATAGTAATAGCCATTCTTCAAGTCTGTGCGTGTTTAACAGTGAGGCTGCTAAATTTGCAGATCCCACCAAACTATTCAGGGTGGTGAAAACCAGATATTGTGAAGAGTTCCAAAAAGATCTCCCCAACTTGGAGAACAGGCATCCACATGACAATTGTGGCTCAATTTCAGTAGGTGTGAAGTAAGGTAAAAGGATCCCACAATTCCCTTATACCAGAAGTTCTCTACCTTTGGGCAACTGCAGACCAGCGAACCTGCACTTGGGTCCATTGCAGACCACTGAGTGCGCAGCCACAGGAGGGCAGAGTGATGATGCAATGAAGTAATAGTGCCATCGCCAGTGGCTGCCGGATTGCCCTGATTTGGGGCCAACTGGAGCCAAGAAAGGGCCAACAAAGTGATGAACGCATGCCGCTCTGCTTGACTGCCACACTCGGCCAGCTTGCAGACTACTAGACTAGTTGGGCCTTTGGCCTGATCCAGGGGGACTTTTCTTCTTAGGCTTACTTGAACTGTATTTCTAAGCTGAGGCGGGGAGAAGCTGTGTGGCAATGTCTTGCAAAGCTTTCAGGAGTTCCCTTGTCCTTTTCTTCTCAGTACTTGCATCGCTTCAAGTGGACCCATCTGAGTGAGCGGCTGGCCTATGAGCGGCAGGTGCGGCAGCAGCGCATGCGTGCTGAAGTCTCACAGGCCAAGCGCGAGACCAACTTCTACCTACAGAACGTGGAGAAAAGCAAGCACTTTTCAGAGAAGAACCGTCGAGGAGAACAGGTGGACAAGAGCTGGGGCTTTGTGCAGCGCCGTACCGAGGATGAAATCCAGACCAGTAAGGGAAAGAAGCGTCTCAAGCAGCAGCTGGCCCGGTCTGCTGAGATCCGGCAGAAATCCCAGCCAAAGGGCTCTCTGCTGGCCAGGATCTTCAATGCACAGCAGTAGTAGTGCTGCCCCAGTGGAGTGCAGCATTTGCCTGTGAACCTGACTCCTACAAGACACCATCACCAGGCCTAATGAACAAGCAAGCCTGCTGCAAATGTGGATGTAAATCATACTGTTTTTTCACTGAGCGGAGCTTCCCTTTTAGGGAGCTTTTTGATTTTGTGTGGCTCGCATTAAAGCTTTCCCCTGTGGGGATTCAATGAGGGTCCAGCTCTTTTGGAGTCATTCTATGGTGGCTGGGGTTGATGCTGGCTGCCTCACCTGACAATCTCTGAATCCACTTCAGAAAGGCACCCAATAGAAGAGTTTGCTGGGGTAAATCATGTGATACAGTAGGAGAGGGGAAATTAACAAGAATCTGGTTTCTGGGATGAATTTCAACCTTGAGAGTACAGTCAATTCTCTTTACATGCAAATTTATTTATCCATTACATGAGGGACAGAATTGCTACCTGTCTCTCATTTTCTGGTCTTGGTGCTTGTTATCTGCTATATGTGGAGACCTTCTGGATGGCACCTGCAACCAGCCTAGACCCCTTTAAAATAGAGGAAATGTGCAAAAGATTCCAGCAGCCATCTTAAATGGATCTGTGTTGGTTTAAGGACCCATTCTGAAGGTCCCTGCAGCCTCTAAAATAGCAGTCACCAAACTTGTGACTGCTGCACATCAAGAAAGGTCCTATGCGGTGCTTACTGCTCCATTCAAGCACTGCTCCATTTTCAAGCTGAACTGGTGGCGGGGTGCTCTGGGCAGTTGCATCTGTGCCTCGTTTCCCAGAAGGCTGTATAAGCAGCCTTGCACAGATGTGACTGCCCAGAGCACCCCTGCCACCAGTTCAGCTTGAAAATGGAGCTGAGGTTCAGTGGAACAGTATGCGCCTCTCACAGGGTGGAGAGGTTTCTCCAAACTCTGGATCTGGCCTGTGGGTGGGGTTTGGAGAACCATTCGCTAGAGGATCTCTGCTGCATTCAGATATCTTTTGGCACATCCTCTTGCACTTTGCTGGCTTCCTGAGGGTGTCTGGATGCTTTTGCTGGCAGGTAAGGTACCCTGGATGGTGGGGGGGGGGAGAGGAAATAAAAGGGGACTTGGGAGATTGCAGTTAAATTAAATGAATTCTTTGCATCTGCCTGAACACCCCCCTCCTACCTAAGCAATTAAGTAAAATAGATGTTAATAAAGATGTTCTTGATCAAATTGACAAATACCAATCACCAGGCCCAGATGACATTCATCCAAGAGTTATTAAAGAACAAAGTTGCCGACTTCTTATCTATAGTATGCAACCTAAAACAGCCACTTTGCTGGACTGGAGGATAGCAAATGTCATGCCAATCTTTAAAAAAGGGGGACCCTGGAAACTACAGACCTGTCAGTCTAATGTCTGTTCTGGGTAGAAAATGTGATGGTAGAAAGCCTCATCAAAGATAAACTCCTAACATACATGGAGGAACAAGTGTTGCTGAAGGAAAATCAGCATGACTTCTGTAAGGATACGTCTTGCCTTGCAAACTTTTTAGAATTTGAAAAGATCAACAGGGATGTAGTCCAGTCAATATGTCATCAGACCCCAGACAAACTGCTACAAAAGGTCTGTCAACTGTTCCTGTCAGTACTAGGTGTACAGATTGACAGAAAAAAAGTCCTGCCCAATCCCGCAGTCAAGGAATAAGGTCCTCTTATGGGTTCAAAATTGGTTGAGGACCAGGAAACAGAGTGGTCAATGGGTAGTTTTCACAACAGAGAGAAGTGAAAAGCGGAGTGCCCCAGGAATCTGTCCTGGGACTGGTGCTTTTCAACCTCTTCATAAATGACCTGGAGACAGGGATAAGCAGCGAGTTGGCCAAGTTTGTGGATGACACAAAACTTTTCCGGGTGGTGAAGACCAGAGGGGATTGTGAAGCGCTCCAGAAGGATCTCTCCAAACTGAGGAAATGGGCAGGAAAATAGATGTGTTTCAATGTAAAGTGATGTACATTGGGGCAAAAAACTTCATATTTAGGCTAATGGGTTCTAAACTGTCTGTGACAATGAAATTTAACTGCCAATATTATGCCACTGTACAAATTGATGATAAGGCCACAGCTGGAGTACTGTTTACAGTTCTGGTTGCCACAAAAAGGACATAGTGGAACTAGAAAAGGAACAGAAAAGAGCAACCAAAATGATTACTGGGCTGGGGCACCTCCCTTATGAAAGGCTAGTGTTTGGGGCTCTTCAGTCTAGAAAAAAGGTGCCCGAGGAGGGATTGAAATGTGCAACATTCTGCATGGGACAGATAGGAGGATACTTTTTCCTCTCCCATCACCAGAACCAGGGGACATCCACTAAAACTGAGTGTTGATTGGGAGAGTTAGAAAAGGAAATACTTCTTTACCCAGTGAATAATTAATCTGTGGAACATCTTGCCACAGGAGGTGGTGATGGCATCTGGCCTAGGTGCCTTTAAAAGGGGATTGGACATATTTCTGGAGGAAAAGTCCATTATGGGATACAGGCCATGATGGCTGGTACAATCTTACATTAGAATTGACTACTTCAGAATGCCAGGTGCAAGGGAGTGGCAACAGGATGCAGGCATCCTGTCTCATGTGCTCCCTGAGGCATCAAGTGGGCCACTGAGAGATACAGAAAGTTGGACTAGATGGGCCTTTGGCCTAATGGAGCCGGGCCCCAGGTATCCTATTCCTACAATTTCCAGGCAGCATGGAGAATGAGCAATAAAATGGCAGATGCAATTCAATGTTAAGTATAAAGTGATGCACAAAATTTCATATTCTGTATAGGCCAATGGGTTCAAATGTGATGGTTCAGGCAAAAGAATGTTGGGTGTTGATGGAAGTAGCAACTCAGTGCATGGCAGTGGTGAAGAAGGCCAATAAGATGCAAAATAGAATGACCAAAATGATTATTGGGCTGGAGCACCTCCCTTATGAGGAAAGGCTACTGTGTTTGAGGCTCTTCAGTCTAGAGAAAAGGCACCTTGGTTGGGAAACATGATGAACTGCCAATCCTAACCTGTGTGGGAGTAGGCTGGCCTGTGCTGTATCCCACACAGAGTAGGAGGAAGCTGGAGCTCACTGCAGGGCAAGGGGACATTTGTTCTCCTACCCTGGTGGAAGCCCTATGGAGCTGCTTGGATCTGAGCCGGCGCAATTGCTGGTGCAAGTCTGAGCAGCTTGGAATTCATCTAGTGCGACAAGATACGTGTATGTATAACATGCAGTACGTGTCCCTCACGTGGGTATTTCCCCATGGGTGGGCTCTGGTGACCCATTTGTAGGAGTTGCCAAGAAGGCACCACTCTAAGGCATACAGGTGAAGTGCTCTGGGCATTCAATGAACGCAAAATATTTTTCCTCATAAAACAAGCACAGGGCAACCAAAATATCCATTTAATGACAGGCAACAGAAAGGAAATCTAGAGAAAACAAAGAACCAGCCCAGCTGTCTTAGTGATCTTGCAGGGTGGTAAGCATTTATCTTTTTCGCTACATTAACAGAAGATAGAAATACAGAGGTGATATTTCAGTGTTAAACAAATTTAATCCATAGTATATTGACCATTTTTCCAATATCTGAACCCACTCCAAAGACTCCCCTCCAGCAGGCCAGACGACCGGATGAGTGAGCAGCCACAGTTGCCTTTTCTTTTCCCACCTGGTAGCGGCCATCAGTGTGGCTACTGGGTCTTTTGACCCTGAGATTCCTGTTAGGCTGCCGAGGAGAGGAGGGCCTACGGTGGCATGGCAACAGCATGCCCTTAACCTTGGGAGACTGAGGGAAGAGAAGTGTGCCAGCAGGGAAGAGCAAGCAGATGAGGGGGAGAGGGAAGGGCCTTACTGAAACTGGCCAAAGCAGCCTCCTCAATGGCAATGTCTCTGGGGCTCTCATCATCCAGGACTCCTGACCCTTGCTGCTGTTCACCCTTAGGAGGCTATGCATCAAAATACCATGGCAAAGATTGTCATGACACACCTGAGGTTGGATCGCAATCTACTGCTGATCAACCAACACTAGATTCCGGAATGCCTGCTATTTTCCACTGTATTTAAGTTCACCTTGTGGTCTGAGTGTTTAACACAGAATGTTTCACAGACAATTATTAATCTTAATATCAGGCAATTTTGCCCAAGAATTCTCATGCCACGGTATAGGCACAGGTTACAATCCCTAGCTCCAAAGGTTTGCTGGGCCTACATTCTTCGTGACAATTCTACCCAGGTGGGCACATGGTCTGCCAACAGTTTTTTCTGTGACCTGTATCCTACAGCCACAGGTAAGAAGGCAATTGTCAGGATGCCTTCGTGTTACGCAAGATTCCCAGGTTTCTGTTGCTCAAAGCCTACACATTTATAGAGAAAGTCAAAGACATTTGCCATTATCTTTGCATTGCTGAATGTATGAAGACACTACAGAACAGTGGGGCTCATAGGCTAAATGGGCTGCAGAGATGTGCCAAGTTATTTATGAACTAATCTGGACAAATGTGCCAGATACACATGTCGGTCGTTGCAGTTGCCTAGAAACTGATACTTTTAATAGGAAAGGGAATTTTGGGCTGAGCTTTAGCATGCGGGTCTGAGGAATAAAGAAGTTATTTCACTGCAATTCCTTTTTGAATGTCATTGCTAAAGGTAACCTTGTTGTCCTCTATCACATGTGACCAAGCACCTGCATGACCAAAACAAAAGCTCCTTTTGGGAAGATTCTGTGATTGAGGATCTTTCTCAAATTGAGGACCATCAGTAGCTCCTTCTCAGGATCTTTTGGCGGGCTTCATCTGAAAAACAAGAAAAAGGAAGCAGAAAACGTTTGGTCTTCAAAAAGTCAATCCATCTTTCACAAAGATTGCCCCTTTAGGACTATTACACCCCCTTCTTTTGCCCTCCCCTTCCCTTTCCAGCCTGCATCAGAAGTCTATCAAGTGTATCTTTGGCATCACTAATAATATAGGGAAAGACATGATTACTTTCTTCCAGCACTTCTTGCACTTTCTTGTTTTGATTTGGGGCCAAGGTCAGTAACAGCATCAGCATTTCAGCCAGTGGTTATTTCTCATGTCCCTGGTCAGTGCAGGAAGACACTAAAGCTATATATGCCGCCTATTAGAGCCTTCTGTAGCTCCTTATCTGACAATAGTTCAGTATCTCATGCTCTGTCAACAAACAAAGCAGTAAGCACTGAATTCTCACCCAGGTTTTCAGGAGGAAAAGTAGGTTAGATATGCAAGAATGTGTACACAATGGAAATCTCAGCATTAAGAGATTACATTGACAACTGTCACAGTGGATTGCAAAACAGGGCTCAGGCATTAGAACGAATTGGCAGCTCTAGAACAAAGACAGTAGGGAAAAGACTCAAGAATGCTTATAGCCTAACACAGACTTACCTGAAGTCTGTCACCACAGAATTACCTGAAGCTCTAGAGCAGAATGAATCTCTTCCCAGAAGACCACTCTGTAAGACTAGCCATCCCTCCTGGCCCTTGGCACTGGAAGAAAATGATTTGTCCCCCTGCTGGCACTGGAAAGGGGTGTTTCACTGAAGCAGCATTTGCTCACTTGTTAGGGGCTGGTATTAAGGCTCTAAAGTCTGAGAGAAAATGCAGAATGTAATTTTAGATGCATATCCTAAAGCAACATTGACAGGAAAATTATTACGTTAGAAGTGGGAAAACTGTTACCCCCTCCCTTTTCTATTGCATCCATTCAACTGCTTCTAAAAAAGTAAAGGTTTCCCCACGACCGAATGGTCTAATCGTGACCGACTGTAGGGGGCGGTGCTCATCTCCGTTTCAAAGCCTGTAGAGCCGGCATTTTGTCTGAGGACAAGCTTCCGTGGTCACGTGGCCGGCATGACTCTACAATGCCCTTACCTTCCCCCCGAAGTGGTCCCTATTTATCTACTTGCATTTAGGTGCTTTCGAACTGCTAGGTTGGCAGGAGCTGGGACAAGCAACGGGAGCTCACTCCGTCATGCAGTCTTGAACTCCCAACCTTCCGGTCAGAAAGCCCAGCAGCAGCGGTTTAACCTGCTGCACCACCACGTCCCTTATAAAACTGCTTCTATAAATAGCTAAATTCATAGCAACATGAACACATCACATCTCAATGAAATGTATTAACTAAGCAGTGAATGTATTAACTAAGCACAGTGTCAAGGTTAGGATGGGCCTGCAGAGGATTTCAGTGAGACGTTTTGTCTTTAGAAGCTTGTGGTATACCTGGCGCAAATCTGGGTATTGCAGCACTTTCGCGGCAACTGTTGCTGGAGGGCAGAAGATAACATTACCTTGTACTTAGGTTGTCATCCAACTGAACGAATCCTCAATCAAATTTGTATACAGGCGTGCCCCAGTATCCACCGATTCAGTATCCACGGATACCATGGGTACTGGAATGCCTATTAAAAAGATAGGGGAACATTAAAGAAATCTTTTTTTTACCTTGTTGCAGCAAAACCATAGATGTCCCCATCTTTAAAAAGGTGTCCCAGAATCCACGGTTTCAGTTATCAGTGGTGGGGTCTGGAACAGAACCTTCCAGATACTGGGACATGCCTGTATAATACAGTATTTCTAGAAAAAAAAGTTTCAACAGTCCATGTATGTCTCATCAGGCACCATCTTGAGACACATTCCTGTCTGTGTGATGGGAGAATGCGACCTGCAAGATGGTTCTTTTAAATAAGTACTTACTCTAATCTCAATTTAAAAATTGTATTACCCAGTCAATCAAGGATTATTTTTACACTGAAGTGAAAGGGTTTTAAATCTGCCAGGATTTCATTTTCTTCATCATCATCATCATCATCATCAACAACCACCTTTATTAGGCACAGAGTCAAATATAAAGAAAACATATAGAGCACAATGTTGATATTAAAATTGAACGAAAGTATATGATAAAACAGTACACATTACATTAAAATACGTGGGAGCACTCGGGGATCAGTGGTAAAATTGGTCTTCGCCATTCCGCGTCTTGATAGTACAGTGATAAGAAAAGTTGACACTTGGGTTAAGACTGCCGCATTATTTGAAGCAAGCAGCCAGTGTACTGTGGTAATGTCATGGTTGCACTTACTTAAGTCTGATCTCCTCATAAAGAAGACAGTAAATTATAATATGAACTAATGAGTCAACTACCCGCATTGGACAGATACACTTTGAAGATGTCAGCGGCTGCTGAGAAAATCTAACCTCCAATTCATGGGAGAGAAAAACATTACATCGAGCCAATGAAAGGGCACGACGATTTTTTGGATCATGCAATAGGACCAAGTATCTAGGGCAATGACCTAAGATAAGTGGTAATTGAAAATTAAGCAGGGAACAAGATTTATTCGCTGCCGCATTAATTACTTGGCTTTCGATATCCTGAAGCCTCTGGATGACAATTTGCTTTGACTTAGGCAAAGTATTATTTCCTAATATGGAGAAAGCCCAACAGAGCGTATCTTTTCAATAAAACGTCAAAAGCCTAATGATTGCCAAGAACCGGCAAGTAGAGCTTGTAGAAGGGGAGCTTGACCCACGTTGAAACAGACATTAAGCCAAAATTTAACAAAGCTGCACCATGCAAGATGTTCTATTCTATACTGGCCAGCTTCTAAACACAAAGCTGCGTAAGGGACACAGTGGGTCAGGCCAAAGATCTTATATAGAAAGGTGGATTGAATTCTTTCAACTTCCAGGTTGAAACTCATCAGCCAGATTAGAATTCCATAAAGAAGCTGGGCCAAAATTTTCGCATTGAAAGTGCGTACAACTGCTGGGATATATGATTTGCCTCTCAAATAGAAACTTATTTCATTTTCTTGACTGCATGATGGCAGCATTTTAATTTTGCCACTTGATGAAACTTAAGTGCCAATGTGTACTTTTTACACACCTGGTGTAACCCATGGGGAAATTTACAAACTGCCAGCATAAGCAAGATCTCACATGATCTAGCCTGGCTTAGCTTTCCAGGTATGCACAAGAGAATTAGCACTACTGAATTAGCACTCTCCCCTGGCCTCCCCACCCCCTCCCCCAGTTGAGAAGGACTGCATTAACATACGCACAAGACAGAAGATCCACAGGAAGTACCCAAAGGGAAAGTGTTCTCAACTTCAGCCTTGAGGTAAACCAGGATGTAGCGATGCCCCTTCCACCTGCCAAATAAAGCCTTGTTATAATTCTAGCTCAGTATTTGTGGTAGGATCAAATCTTGTCAATGGTCCCTACAGGGGGGAACTCTGATGTCTTAGGGGTCCACTGATATTCATTCATGACCCCTCCAACAAGGTATATTAATTCTCTATCTATAGACAGGTAATAGCTGCAGCTTAAATAACTCAATATTAAGGACTGCAGATGCAAAGCCACAAGAAACCAGTGCATTACTAAGGCTCCAGAAGCAAATGGGATATACAACAGTTGCCATTGTCAAGTCAATGGATTTGCACCTACCCTCTCATATACCACAATTTAGAAAGATGCATTCAACTCTTATACATCAGATACTTTCATTGTGGCTAGGGTGGTAAAAAGGTCCAGCCCATGAAACTAGAGCAGGTATTTTGCAATCACCACTCCAAGGCCTAGAAAACAGCATTTGCAGTGGTCCTGGCTTTCTTCACATTATTATTTATTTGAAACTGTCATTGTATTAATTTGCAAATACTTCTTCAAATAGAAATGTATATCCTACTAGAGGTTGTGTGTGCGTGTGTTTTGGCTAAGAGCACAATCCTAACCAACTTTCCAGCACCAGGGTAAGGGCAATGCAGCCGAGGTAAGGGAACAAACATTCCCTTTCAAGAGGCCTCCATGACTACTGCTGCACTGCAGGATATAGCATATGCTCCATTGGCACAGCTATGACAGGGCTGGAAAGTTGGTTAGGATTGTGCTCTTAATTAACTTCACATTTTGCATAAAGTTTGCTTAAGTGGCAAGAGAACCTAGGCCAAGGATGAAAAAAGACCTGTCCATCAAACCAACTCTTAAAATATGAAAGCAGCATCTACCTAGGGACCACGAAGACATTGAAGTAGCTGGAGGAAAACCCTGAAGCAGCAAGCATTACCTCAGCATGCATTAGATATAGCAAAATATTATCCCAAAGAAAGCACAAATAGGGTGCCAAGAATCACAGCAAGAATCCTTTACAAAGATATTGGGTCTTGCTCTAAAGTCAAATTTGGTCTGTTCTGAAATTGTAAGAGTGCCATTTGGTTTAAATTTATTTTTATGTTAAGGGTCTATGCACAGGGCTGTGTGTTCTTTACCATAAAAACGTGTGGTACTAGAAGCTTGTACAGAGACAAGTTGAACTTCATTATCTAGGTTTACCACTGAATGATTTGTCCATTTTGCTAGTTATGGGAAGAGGCAAAGGGCTCCTGCTCCCAATGATGGGCTTCAGCAAACACTACCCACATACATGAAAACATTTTTTTCCAGTCCTAAAGAGCAAACAAGTTGCTCTTCCCATCCACTTTACAATTAAACTAAAAATGCTCAGAAGCCAAATGGGCATCCAATAAATTCTTGAGGTGTCTGAATTTCCCACCACCACCACACAAAAAAAAAATAAAAATCAAAGCATACACATATCCCTGAGTGTGTATTACTTCAGTGGTTGCCACAATTCAAAGGAACACTTGAGTTCTGCACCTTATCAGGAGTTACTCTGAAAATATTCCCTGTAGGACAGTTTGTGCAAGGAAATCAGTAGTAGTAGGCAAAGTTCCACTTGGGACTTCTGGCTACATCCTGGGTGCACCTTGTTCACTTGAGGTGACAGCAAAGCCACAGGCCAGGCTGGTGTGCTGTATGCCAGACTTGTGTGCAATTGTGTGCACACACAGATGCCCTATGACAGACAAACCAAAGTGGAAAGGATTCTTCAGGATAGACAATTTGAATGCCACAGCATTACCTGTATGAGAATATCCACATATGGTTTTAGTTTACCCAATGGTACACTAGAATCCTTCCATTTCCCCTCTCAAGAAGATTCCTCTTGGATTTGACCATGCGTGGCTTTAGATTGTGCAAATGGTAAACGTCAAGAACAGAGCTTATTTTCAGAAGGGCATTTAATAGGCTTCGTGAAGCCAAAGAACTGAATACAGGAATTCCTTAACCACTTTTAGTACAATATTGAGTTACATGTGTGTTTTCCAGTTTAAAAAAAAATATAAACAAACAGTTTTTCAAGAACAACTTGCAAGGTCTGCAAGCTTTAGTTCTAGGTACATCATACAGTATAAATTCTGATTTCTCAAGATCAAACACACAAGTCTCCCTTTATCATCAAGGGTGTTCGCCTTCCACCATACCCCTTCCTTGCTACACCATAGGACTTTTACAAAACTACAAGGTATTAATGCATTTATAAAAACAAGGAGGATCTTCACACCTTGCTCAGACTTTGAGGAATGGCAAGTGAAATGTAGGCCAGAGCCACTTCTCCCCGCCCCCACCCCAATCTTGACTTGTTAAAAGAAATCCAGGGGGAAAAAGAAAGCAATAGAAGTATGTATTCAAAAATGCTTAAACACATCTGTAAAAAAAAACTGAAATAAAAAGGCAAATGAAAATGTTTCCTCCAGAAAGCTCTAACAGGCCATCTTGTAGTAGAAGCTGTTGGGCTACAAAAAGGGAAAATACAGGTAGAGAACTAAACAAGATTCAGCGAAGCTCCAAAAATCTTTATAAATACGGCCATTGGAAGGACGATCTTGATTCAGGAAGGATTTATGCACGGTGCAAGCTGAGGACAAGAAGCAGGTACAAATCGTAAAGCACGCTGAAGAACAGTGTACATTCAACTAAACTAGTCTCCCTCCTCCCAGCCCAGGGTGGACTGTTCTCAGCCTCAGCAGTAATTGGGGGCAGGAAAGAGAAAGCTGAGCTTCCCATTTTGTTTTTTCCACTCTTCTTTTAGGACATATCGGCCACTTTGCAGCTATCTACACACTTAGTAAGTAAAGCAAGACCCTATTAAGAACACAACAGTTGAATTCCACAATCATGTGATTCAGTGGAAGTTTTTCATGCGTAAAGGGTGTGGATTTTTTAGAAGGATGACCCAAAAGTGTCCCTTGAAAAAAAATCCAAGGATGCGTTTAACTGACCCTCGCAAAAAGATAAAAACCACACACACTCCAGCAACAGGCCAATCTTCTACATGCGTTTATGCTAGATGCTGATGAAAACAAGAGTCTTGCCGGCAGAGTTAGACCGGGTGTTTAGAGGATCAAAGTCTATGCTTCCATAGATACAACAGATCAGAACAGATACGGATTAAACTCACTGGAGCCTTTGAAAAGACACACTTACCTAGTTATCATAGCTGTCTCTGTAGGAGCTCCCAGAGTAACGGTCTCCATAGCCTCCTTGATTCCTGCAGGGAAGAGTGAAGAAGACTCATTTAGGCAACTGATAAGTTCCAATTAAGTTCTATATAATATGTCACAATTGGGCATGCGATCTTTATACGCGCAACGGAACTGATGGTTTATTCTCTATAAAACATTTACTATGAAACCTCAGAAGCGTCTTATACAATCAAGAGAGGCCTGATTTTGTGATAAGCCATTCCTATGAAAGGTTTGAATTTGTCACTCAATCTCACTGTACCTCATAAGTAGCTACAAGAGGGCAAGACTTCCCTGCTTATCAGAAGTGCTCATTAATGCTGTGCCTTTACAGATAACCTCCCTTACTAATTTAGTTGAGAATAAGACGTATCAACAAGAAGCACTGGGTTCCAAGGTAACTTCATGCAACTTATGGAAGTTCCAATAAACTAGGTTTTAATTTGTATTTTTTCAAAAAAAATTAGCCTGGTAACCATCACGACCTTAAGTGCAAATATCAAGTGTGTTGCAATGTGGAAAACTGCATTTCCTGTGGTGTAGTACTGCACTCGTTAAAACAATCCTCTTTATATGCAACCTGCAAGGGACAGCACTGCTACTTGTTATCTGCACCTCCGTCCTCATTATCCAATAAGCAGAGACCTTCCAAAGGCTGCAGGGATCTTCAGAATGGCACCTGCAACCAGCACTGATCCATTTAAAATGGCTGGCGGCTGGCAGGTGCTTCTACTGGCTATGTTTAAGGGGTCCATGCTGGTCACAGGTGCCATTTTGAATATCCTTTCAGCCTCTGGAAGGTCACTGCAGCATTCAGAGATCTTTTAGCACTTCCTGCTGTACTCTTCTGGCTTTCTGAGGGTCTCTGTTGGATTCTTTTGATTGCAGGTAAGGTACCCTTTGCACCTAACCCCATTGATCCCATAGGATCAATGGCTTGTTATCTGAATTTGCTATCAGTAATGATTTCCAATGGATAATGTGGATTGACTGTACTTCTAAACAGTACTAAGCAAACAGAATTCCAAGCACACACACTTGGGCATTATAAGGCAGCTAACGCTAACACCATGCACTAGAGAGTTGGGCATAAGTAGCATTAAGGTGAACAATAATTGTCCTAGCAGCAGAACCATATCCAGAGTGTTGTGCTTGGCAAGATACCATACTAAGAGAGATACCTCTCTGCCACAAAGAGAGGGGCGTAAGGAGGAGAGGTCATTCACATTATTCAAATGGCCAAAATACAATTTCCCCTTAGTAATGCTGAAATTCAACAGAGTTCCTGAAGCCTGTGGAGAAAGAATGGTTCTGTGGTCAAAATTTGTAATGATCTTCCATGTTATTCTGAGGCTGAATGAAAGATTTAATGAATGCCATCCTTATGAAAACCAGACACTTAAACTATGTGTTTTAAAATTCCACACCTCATTAGGCACAATGATTAGATGCCTCTCATTTGTGCTTTTATGCATTATCTGGTACCTGGAGCTAGAGCTCAACTTTGTAACACTTTCACTATACATCATAACCTGCCTTAACCAACCCCCCACCTACTAACCTGCTGCCATAGTAATCTCTGGATCCACCATAGCCACCACTTCTGTTGTCGTAACGGCCACCTCCATATCCTCCACCTCCTGGCAGCAAAAATACAAACACATATTAAGCCAGGTAGTCCCCAGGTGGCTGAGCAGTTAGTACCAAAAAGACAAGCTCACCTCTAGAGAATCCACGCCCACGTCCTCTGCCTCCAGAAGAGCCACGGGATGATTTTCCAGCCTGGTCAACTCTAATCTGGCGTCCATCCACAGACTTGGAGGGAAAGAAAACGTAAGAGCCAGTGTTTTTAACTAAAAAGCTACTCTCAATCCTTACTCAAGGAAAAAAAAAAAAAAAGAACTGGAGGAAACTTCCTGCAGTATCATGAAGACTAGAGGGTATTTTTGGAGTTCTCTATATCATCTGAAACTATAGAAAAACAAGCCCTTCTGCTGAATACTACTTAGACAGGGAACTGTAAATCACAAGCATGGGTTTGCTTTCCATCTTGCCTTCTTAGAGGTTCAGGAAAGCATTGGGAAGCTTACCCATTAAGGGCCACTTCAGAAAACCAATGAGCTATAAACTAGGAAAGCATGTAGCACAATATGGGCAGAACCACAGATGATACAGCACTACCCATGGCAGGAGGGGGAAGTGCAAGAAGTTGGAATGGAAAATCAGTTGTGAAGGAAGTGGATGCAACAAAGCAGAAAACAATATATAGCAGGCACTTCTGCTAAGAAGCTCACCTCTCCATTCATGGCCCTCATGGCATCCTTGGCATCCTCAGGACGGCAATAGGTAATAAAACCAAACCCCCTGGAACGTTGGGTCTCCCTGTCTTTCACCACAACCACTGAAGAGAGAAAGGGGGAAGGGAGAGTGTAAACCATAGGCATGTTTTAACTATCAAAGATCACAGAAGGTCTTAATGCCTCCACTGCTTATGTGTGACACAGTCATTGGCTCCTTCTCTAGTCCTCACTTTGCATTGACAGACCACTCAGAGGATCATTATACTGCATTCTTGAAACAAACCAAGAATTAGCATTTCATAAGGAATGAAATTGACCAGATGACTACAGTAGGTAGGATGTTGTTGACATATGCATACAGGTAACTAGTTAAACTCAATCAGAAGAATTTGCATCCAGAAAGGCACAGAGCTACACATATGATTTTCTATTGCACAAAACCTCTAAAGAGCTTTCATTTACACATTCTGGATTACAACCCTCTGCTTGTACATAAAAAAGAAGCACCTGGCTATTTAATGACCCCCCAGGTTTAAGTCTGCTCTGTGTTTTGTTGCAAACTGCGCCTCATTTTGTTACTTTTGTTTGCAAATATGCTCAACTAAGGTTTGGTGTGACTCATGAATATACAAGCCACAGTTAAGGCCATTGTTCTTGAACCTGGACATCAAAATGCAAAGCAGATGGAAAAACAAAAGTAAGCCATGAGCTCTAGGTTATGGTCCATCATCAAGCAGGCCTTCTGTGAAGCAATAAAATAAAGGACGGGTAGCTTGGGGGTGCTGGTGTAGCCCAGAGGCTGTCATCAGAATTCTTTGATTTGCATCTCACTGTTAACTCTATTATTCAGGACAAAGTGAGAGAAGTTGTTAAGGAGGCTTGAACGTGTAAAAGTGAAAAAAGCACAAGTGAATGAAAATACTTTTCACTGAAACTTTAAAAATAATTTTTAAATGAGCCTGAGGGCAACCATGCAATTTGAATTTACCAAATATGTACTGGTCTGTTCATAAGCATGCACACAGGGGGCAAATTGTTCCTCCCTCCCACAGTGGCAGCCACCAATGCACTGCATATAATACAGGACACCATGTGTGCAAGGGGCTGATGGCATAATATTTGTGTATTCAGTGATTCTCAATCTTTTTAGCCTCATGACCCAAATTCAGGGCAGAGGTTGACAATTTTGAAGTTTTGGCGATGATGTCATTCATGTCACCACCAAAACTTCCAGGTTGCCAAGCTTTAAATGTGAAAAGCCCACCTCTGGAGCTTATTTTTGTCAGTGATAAAATGATGTGACTTGGCCTGGAGTGGGCACTCTGCTTGGCAGTCTTGAG
>JAJKFI010000114.1:1141049-1191084 GCA_029204185.1 Lerista edwardsae | reverse complement strand
TGATCAAGGTCAGGTGATATTACTTGCAGAATGCTCCCTCAGTTAACAAAAAAGTGTGCTCAAAAGCAGCATATCACAGATAAGGTTGGAATAGAACCTTCTCCACTAAATAGATAACTGAGCATTTAAACCCAACCTACAGACTGAAGTGATGCACCAGTTGTTGGACTGTGCCAAACCTATATACCAGGTTAAAAATCATGTACAGGTATCTGGTCATAACCATTAAGAAGTGCCCTATGGTTGTGCCCCCCTCCATTGTGAAATAATAAGAGAGGATCCCAAGATCCTATTTCAGGTTTCCTCCTGCTCCAACCTAATGCAAGACTAAAAAGTCTTTGTTTAGCACATCTGATGCACAGTGACTAATGTTGTTACTATCTTATTATATGTGCTGCATGTGGTCAAAAATCCACAAGCTGACTGAATTCCCAATGCTGAAATACTCCAGAATACAGGACTGTCAGTTTTCCTCACCTTCAGCAATGTCTCCATATGGAGAAAACAACTGCTCCAGATTCTGCTCATTGGTGTCAAAACTGAGCCCTCCAATGAAGAGCTTTCCTTCATCCGATGCCATTATTGGAATGATCTGTAGACACAGAATTGCTTATTTAGAGTACCAGTAACGCTTACACCACCCTGACCAGCCCACTACTATTCCTCTCCTCTCACAAGACCTGAGCTCTTCTTTACCACCCAGTTTCTTTCTTTTGCCCTACTGACTCACACCAGTGGTGCAAAATAAGGCGTCTTATCAACATATCTGTTGTAAGAGACCAGGCAAAACCATCTCTTTGCAACTTTTATTCAGCAGCACCAAACCTTTTAAAGAGAAATCTGTGGACAAGTTCCAATATCCTTGTGTGAATGAACTTGCAGTTTAGGGAATTCCTAAACACCTAGAGCCTCCTGCTTTGTTTTATTATCAGTTTGTTTTGTACCAGAGACCTATAATTTATGCTAGTTTAGTATTACAAACTTACATAGCTTATATTCTTGTGCGTATCTCAAGGCAGATACATATGAAGCTGTTTCTGTTTTGCATTTTCAGCTATTTCCCTTATAGAAAGCAACAAACTTGAAATATGCTTATTTGATGCAATTTATTTCCAGACTCTCTATTTCTACACGTTTACTACGCATGCTTTCAGGGAGGTTTATTCCCAGAAATAGCCTGGCTGTAATCCTGTACACACTTACATGGGAATGACACACTGAAAATAATGACCCTTATTTCTGAGTAAACATCCAAACATAGTCTGTATTACAGGTAGATGATCCCTTATCCAAACATCCAAAATTCAGACTACTCTGAAATCCAGACATTTATGTCCAGGACATTTTTTAAACTTTCTGTAGAAAGGTTTTGTGCTCATTCTCACGCAGGCTGTAAGTTCTATTCTTTGCTTTGTGGTGCAGAGACATTGTTGAAGAATGTCAGAGGCCAGGAGACACATTTGTGGGAAACAGTGAAAAGAGCAAGAGGAGTCATTTTCATTATATGTAATTATTCCAGAATCCAGAAAAATCTGAAACTGGACATCTTCCCATCCCAAGCAGTCCCTTAGATATAGATATCCCTTGGATAATCAACATGTAGTCTGAGTTAAAAAAGGGATTTGTATTTGTGGTCTTTTGCAGTAGGTGAGGTTTTTGCTTGTAAGAATCACTTCATGGTGAGACAACTAATTATTTTCCCTTTTGGTTTTTAATCTTAATGCTACAAAATGACAGCAGGTGTTTTTATGCCAGAACCATGAATGGTACAGATTTTTTTAAAAATGTTTTAACTCATACATGTGCAGTCAAGTTTTTTAGACTCATAACTATTTACAAGACTGTGAAATGTTCCTTCAAGGTATGGGTGGCTGGTTTAACATGCAGTTAGCTTTTACTGGACATTTTAACACACGCAGCAATATGCCCAATTGGGGACTTTTGTTGCACATGCATATTCGGCCAGCAATGATCTAGGGAAGTCTATTTCTGCACTGTGGTTTGTGCAAAGATGCTTATTCTTGCTTAATTGTAAACTAGTAAATTGGAGGTAGTAAACTATCTCCAATTAAATGTACCTAGCAGTTCAAGAACAAACATCTTTGCACAAACCACAGTGCAGAGATAGACCTTCCCAGATCAAGAGGTGTTATTAATAAACTGCTTTATTCTTAGCATCTGATAGAATCTCCACTCAGTTACAAGTCTAACATTTAAGATTAGGATTTGTGGGGGGGGGGGGCTCTAACAAGCACTCCTCCATTTTCTCCAATCTGTTTCAGGAGATTGAGTATGTCCGTCAAGAAACACAGTGGAAAAGTTCAGAAGCTGCTGTTCACAAGCATCTGTGAGCAAAGGGTATTTAAGAGGACATTTTCAACTGATATTTAATATACCATTGTTATAATTCATGTTTTCTGTATGAACTCCAAGAAATGCCTCTATCACCTGCTGGAAGCAAGAACATTCACATACATCAGTAACTCTTTCAAACATGAAATTCCATTACTGTTAGTCCAACTACAGAGAGGGGATCTAAAACTGTAGTTCTGTGCCTTGGGAGTAAATCTTACTCCTATCAAAGGGATTGGACTACAGGAAACACAATAGTATGCCCATCCAGAGGCGGATCTACAGGGAGGGCAAAGCTCTAAGTGTTGCAAGAAGCCTTACCCTGTCATGTAAATCCCTCCTCTCCCTTGCTGCCGTAGCCAGTAAGCAATGCCAAGATGTTGCTTTTCCCTGTGAGGATTGGCTAAAACGGTGCAGGAGAGGAGTGATTTCCACTAGATCTGCATCTGGCCCCATCAACTCAACTAAGGATATAACCTGCAGATCTAATGTCATCTTACGAAGTCAGATACCTACACCAGCCAACGTGCCTACTAGGATGCTGTGACCAAGTATTTCTGTAATGTACATGAAGGTGAGAAACCGAGGTTCCCTTTATCTATCAAGTAAGCAAGATAATACATCGCAAACACATGGTACCTTAAATCACGGTACAAGTATATTGTATTCTATAGTTTCTCCATAAGAACTGGTGGGATGAAGTGTTGCTATCGGCTTACAAAGACGGGCAAGAAAAAAAAACACTATCTCAGGATAGGGCAAGAACTGCCCTTTAACCCTCACCCCCTCAACGAATTCTCTCTTCCTCCCCCCAGGGTAAAATGGCCGCGAGCACGTGGTCAGAAGAGAATGCGGGAAGTTGAGCGCAACGCGTCTCACGTTTTCCAGACAAGAACGCTACCGAGCACGCGCAGAAGCCTACTCGCTGCCGTCCCGCGCAGTTAACAGCCCATGCGCGTAAATACAGGGCTTTCCTCCCCCGCCCAGCATTCGCTACTGCAACGTACTAAGACTTCGGCCTTTTCCCAACGTTCTTAGTTTCTCCTCAAGTCTTGTATCTCACGGTTCAGTCCCAAGGATGTTGGATGTTCAGTCCAACCACATATGCCCCAATACGTTACGGGGCGAGAGGGTGGGGGGGGGGGGTATGGTGCGTTTTTAAAACTAGAGCATGCGCACACTGCCTCACTCATTCTTTATGGGCAACCGCAACCGCCATTTTGTGAAGCGTCTCTCCCTTCCTTGTCTCCCTCCGCGGTGAAAAGACTACCCAATTATTCTCGCCTCGCTTTTTCGGAATTCGGTGCAAAATCTCTTGTCTACCCACCTCCCCCTAACAGCCTAAACGGACGTTGAACGAGAAACACTCACCAAAATTGGTCTCAAAGAGGCAGATGTGCAAAGAGCCGTTAACCGGACAGGCAATAGGCTATCGCGATGGCGGCAAGAGAGAGACAAGCGAAGAGAATGAAAACGAGGCTGAGTGGAAGCCCCGCCCGCCGCGCTTTTTCCGAACAGATTGGCTGAAAGTAAACGGGGCGGGGCCGAGTCACAATGCGGCCCACGCCCATCTCCCCCTTAGAGTCCTGGGGGAAAGGGCGCTTCTCGCGACGCCACAGTCCGCGCCGTTTCCCTTTCGTCCTGCATCTCCCCCATGCTGCATTTCAAAGATCACGGACAAAGGCTGGCATCCGATGCACCGACTGGCGTGTAACCGAACGCAATATGTGGCTTGCTTCCGCGCAAACCTTGCCAAGGGGTCAGGCCTGAATTCTTAACACACGTGGAAGTGGGGGATGGGGAGAAAGGTCAGACCACACAGGCGATGGCCCACTTGCCATGATTAGCTTCAGGCTTCCTTATTTTCATATAACGGGGAAAGGCCTCCAGCGCTCTCGCCTACGTTTTATAGAAGTGCCAGCCCCTGTGACCCCCTATCCAAGATAATATCCTAAAACAGACCAGGTGGCCACTGTTGGGAGGATGCTGTAACTGGGGTTCCGTCCTGCAAGATCAATGGGAATGCTAAATGATGCATTAGTCATTCTACAAAATACAGACATTTGGTTTGCAGTGCTACATGGCCCAAGACAAGGTGACCTAGGAGGGCAAGTTTTGAATTTAAATTGTATTGGATGGAAAAAGCTCAATCAGGACTAATTTCCCGTTTGTAGTTGGGAAAACTGAAATTTACTTTGTAAAAAACATTGGGTTTTAACAAGCCAGTTCTGTGTGTTGTCACTACAATAATGAAAACATCATTAGGGTCTGGCTGTATGGATTGCACACATTTTATATAAAGCACAGCCTCACTCCTCCATTGGCAAGATGCAACCTTGAACACATTGCAGCTCTCACTTTATGTACAAATAAAACTTGCCGAACAGTGATCTCAGTTACTAATATTCTATGTAACCATTTATTCCATTACTAATGGAAAATCACAAGGAATGAAACAAGCTATGAATACTTGTTTCTTGGGTATACTGGTTGCCGTTTTATGTGATGGAAAACTGATACATTGATTACTCACATTTGCATACACTACATCCAGAAGTTTTAATTTAAAACAGTCGAGTTAAAACATAAATTGCAACTTGCCAAATTCCCAGAAGTCAGACTCCATAGTACTAGAGATGAAAGCAAAACTAGTCCAAAATGGACTACAGCAGGGGTTCTCAAACTTTTTAGCACCAAGACCCATCAGAAGTGAGGTCATGGGCAGAAGTGCTGTCATTGTGACACCAGTCTGCTGCTTTCCTGAGTAAGATTATTTCTCAGTCATTTTTCAATAGCAAAGTGAGTCAGAGAAAACCCCATTTACAACCTTGACATAAGCGAAACCACCATGCTGCCCACCATTTCCAGTGTTCCATCTTTTCAATATGGCTACTCTATGTGCTTTGCAATCCACCTGAAATTGGCTCATGACCCACCGGTGTGTCCAAACCCAGCATTTTGGAATGGTTAGACATGGGACTGTCTCAAAGTCCATACATGAACCCTAAACTAGTTACCAATTTAACTATACAAGATGCTATGAACCACTTCCTTTGTTCCAACAAAAAATGCAGAATACACACCAATTCCTACAGTAGACTGATCTAAACCCAAGAACCTTACTAAATAGATAAAAAACTTGAGCTCCATTAAGAACCAGAAATGCTATATGTTAAGGTAAGCCAGATATGGATAGTCTAAGGAACCTCATTGCAAGTTAGATTCCACCACTCTTTTAAAGATATCTTGTTGATAAAGGCTAATTCAACAATGATAGGTATGGTGGTGTTCAAGAGAAGCATCTTGATCAGGAGGCAGCAGGGTCCAGTACATTTGATCATGCGATCACTCAGTGTAGGAGGCAGCATTCAGCACATTATGAATCTTAGAGACGACCAATGAAAGTGCTTATATGTAGCAGAGCTCTCATTTTTGGAATCTGTGAAAGGCATATTCTCATACTGAACTTGCCTCCGATCTAGGACTTGTGTTGAATATTAAGGTTGAACCAATGGAGAGACCGCAAGTTCTGCAAAGGTGACTGCAGTTTGGACTTCTTGGATCTGCATTTGGAAATGCTAGTGGATTAGAAAGCTCCTTCAATTTTCCAAGCCCACTCTACATCTTGCTGAACAGGTGGAATACAGTTTAGTTTGAAATCCCACCTTTGTCTACTAGTTTTTCTGTGACACCACACTTAATTGCTTTACAGGCATTGTAATTACAGGAGCTTTATGGTGAAATATTGTCATCTGTACCTAAAAGCTTTGAGGACCCATCATTCAATACAGACAATTCCCAATGCTATACAAGTTTTCCTTCTGTAGGCTGGAGATGTCTCAATTTGTGCTACAACAGAAGAAAGCCGACCACAGTGCTAAACTAATAGTACATTTTTATTAGAAGTCTTTGAACAGCTGAGCTCAAAGTGTTTAAGTGATATCCTTAGTTTAAGCCACTTGAGAAAGGCATTTTATGATTTGCATATGGCAGCATTCCTCTACTCTTGCAGCCCTATACCTAGGGCAGGTTTCCCCAATTCCTTCTTCCAGGTGCTGCTGATCACAATAATCAGTGATGGCCTAAAGCTACATATAGCTTTAGCAAAAACAGCTCCAGGCATAAGCTTGTGTTCCAAGGGCATGTACGATCCAGTGAAAGTTGTCTTGTTCTACTGTGCTGATCACAGGTTATCAGCAGTTCTAACAGGATATCTTCTTTAATTGCATCCTGTAGTACCATCAACCTGATATGGAAAGCAAAACAGAAGTTAGTTCCCTGCATCTTGATTAAGAACAAATTCACAAGGACTATAAAATGGATTTTGCATGGAAAACCTAATGAAATCTGGAAAATTTAGGAAGCTATTCCCCCCCCAGTTTGATACATCTTTACACAAATAACAAACCTGTTGGAAGGCATGTAGGTGTCTCCACAAGAGGCATCTTCCTCTTGTCAGTTTAGCTGCTACAGAAAATTCTAAAGAAATAAAAGCACTGCAGGTGAGTCAGTATAATTTCATCTGGTTTTGACTGTCACAGTACTGTACTTTCTCATTTTAGAAAGAAACTGAGACTACATCCATTTGAGTAAACAATTTGTTAGTGCCTGGACAAGTAATGGAACTAAATTAACAGCCCGGGCAATTTACAAGAACACAGGATACACAATTCTCAGATAGATTGAAAGGACAGTGTCCATAGATATGCAATGTCTCAGCACCACCACTTTAGAAAGGCACCATTTTGCTATGCAGTGCCTGTGATCATCCAAAGTTGAGGATAAAACAACTAGTATCAAATCCTTCCCCCTGGGTCTCCAGTCATTGGCTTCCATTTAATCTTACATGAACAAAGTCCAACTCCTGTTTCAGTTTAGGCTTAATGTTTCATTAGAATCCTCCTTACTTAACATTGATTCAGAGTCCCAAGAGAAGCAGTCCATGCTATTCCGGTACTTTAGTGCAGTCGATGCTTACTCAGGACAGAGTAGCTGCCACATCTTCTCACCTGCCAAAAATAAGTCAGTGTAACTAACAAAGTTTGTTCATATTCACTGCATTCAACATATCACAAGTCTCAACAGGATACTCCAGGGCTAGGTGATGCTTTTCAACTAGCCCTCAGGATATATAGTCCTCCCCAATATAGTCAAATTTTCTCCCATATTTAGAACCATGTCCAGAGCCACCATACACTAAGAACTTCTATGAAATGGGAACGGAGAACTCCACACAAACCATGGTGCACTGGGAAATACCTTCCCAAGCAACAGCTCAGGTTCTTCATAAGGCATAGTTACAAAAACTTAGATAAAATGGAGGCAGCTGGATGAATATTATGTAGCAACTGCCCTGCCCTTGTTTTTGAGAATGAAATCTCAAGTCACAGGAGGTAGGGAGGCCCTCCCCCCAGGATGAAATAACAGATTCAGTACAAATTCTCCTAGGATCCCGGGAGATCCCAGATTTGTCCATTAAATTTGTCAAGAATAAGAACCAGTGGTTTGCTGTGGCCACAAGAGTGGAGCTCTGTGGGAGAGAAGATGCAGACATGAGCAAAAGAGTTACCTCGAAATACAGGACTATTTCCACAAATGAACTAGCCAAGAGCAGCTTTCGTCTCACATGGATCGCACTGAAGGAGGCACAACACACTTCGGGGTCTCCAAGGACACTTGCTTCAACATGCTAGCAGAGAATTCTCACAGTGTAAGAACAGGACAGAGCTAACTACAAGTCAGCCCATCTAGGCACCAACATCAGTTCAGCCTTAGCCGACCAAAACCCTCAATAAAACCTCAGGCCCCCCAATTCCTTCCTTCTCCACCAGCTCATCTAGACAAAGCTGAGTTTTTCCAAATCAAGTAGAACATGCCCACAAAAGTTGAAAATTGTGAAGACATGGAGGCAGGTTCCTTTCCAGATCTTCCTGCCTAGCAACAGCAATACAAATGTATTACAATTGCAGAAAGAGGTAGCAACCTCTTGAAACCATCACTGAGCTTTTGTAAGTTAGGGCAACAGAAACCCCAGTGCTACCATGCAGCACAGCATTACCACATAAGTTAATATTCAGCATCCCGTGTTTTGTTCCCTCTTGGTAGTACCAACATTCAAATGAGAAAGTGATTTCCCTTCAAATACAGAATTAACTGAGGGTTGATTATTGAACACCAAGATACAACACGCCACATCTTAAGTTGCTCCTATATTGAGGAAACTCCTCTGGAATCCTCAACCGCAGCTTAAATTTCACCACCAGTCCTTAGGATGTGAAATTGTTCAGCCACTATTACTTAAGAGGCAGCAGCCTCATTTTTACCAGGACAGTACTGAAGTGTTTACACTGAAGAACCATAAGACATTCTCATACATTGGAAGCATTGGCACATGCCAATTTGAATGCTTTGACAGTATCTATTTGAAATTAAAGAGCTGAGAAAACTAAGGTATGTGACTATCAAGACTTCCACAGGAATTAAATATAGTATACATCATGCTATGGTCTTCCTTAACCAACCAGTTTGAAGAACAAGCAGACACTTCCACCTAATTTGCCTTCTGTTGCAGAATTTTAATGCTTCATTCACATCAGCTACTGTTATTTGTCTATCACACTTGTTACATGGGCACCCATCTTGGGCTTTACCTAGGCAAGGCCTGACACTTTTCTTACTTGCCACTAAACTATCTAGGTTGTGCAGTGCAATATGATGTCAAACGTCAAGAGCAGAGATTGTTTCAGATGGGATTTTAATGGGCTTCGTAAAGCCAAAAATTCAGTACAGGAACTTCCTTATCCACTTCAAATACAATGTCAATTGAATTATGCATGTTTCTTCCAGTAAAAAAAGGACAATATAAACAAACATTTTCAAGAACCTCTCAAAGCGTTTAATTCAAGTTCTGGGTTTACTTTACAGTAAAATAGCTTTTACTATGAACCAACGTGAATCATTTAACTCTTTTGTAATACCAAGGTGGCTTGTTATTTTGTCACCCTCCCTTGCTATGCTAAGAGTTGTAGTGCATTGCACTTTTCAAAAAGTTCGCTCAGCTTCCAGCTTTTTTTTCTAAGTTGTAGGGCCCCCATTTATAGAGTTAAAAGAAACCTTGAATTGAAAAAGCAAATAAAACTGGATTTCAAAAATGTTTAAAAACCACTCTTGGGGAAAAAAACCATCTCTTGAGCAAAGTCTAAACAGGCCATCTTGTAGAGGAAACTTTCAGGCTGCATGTGACAAGCTATATAGGGGAAGATACAAGTAGGTAACTAAACAAGATTCAGCGAAGCTCCAAAAATCTTTATAAATACGGCCATTGGAAGGACGATCTTGATTCAGGAAGGATTTTTACTCGGTGTGAGCTGAGGACAAGAAGCAGGTACAATCATAAAGGCACAAGCATACGGACATGTTGCAGCATTTCACCACTCCTACTTTTTAGATTAGTGAGGCTAGGAATCACAGGCCCTCCCCCAGTTAGCACTCTGACAGCTGTGCAAATTGAAGTTAAGAGTTTCTTTAAAGATCCAACATGCATTTAAATTACATAAAGTAATTGGAATGGAGACCTAAAGAGTTTAGATTGAGACACTGGCACATATGCTGAAGACCATCTTTGGTACTAAAAACTTAGTAGCAAGCTGTTACTGCTGCTACCCAGCAAGAGTTGCAACTCTGCAATTTAACAGAATTTCAACAAGCCAAAATTTTCAATCCCTTCCAACAGCCACTTACCTCAGTTGTCATAACTGTCTCTGTAAGAGCCTCCTGAAGAATAGCGGTCATTATAGCCTCCCTGACTTCTGAAAACAAAGCATTTGTTTTACATCTGCTCGCTGAAACACAACTATTTTAAAGTAGAGCATACCACCACAATTACCTGCTGTAATCTCGGGAACCACCATAACCCCCACTTCGGTTGTCATACCGTCCACCATAGCTTCTGTCTCCGCCACCTGCAGCAGGAAGAGATGTATTAGCAACAGTAAACCATTAGCAATCCAATAATCCTTCTGCTCATCCAACATACACAAGCATTTACAACTAGCCCCTTCTAAGATTCACCTCTGGAATAGCCACGGCCTCGCCCCCTGCCTCCGAAGTAGCCACCTCTGGATCCACGGGAAGATTTCCCTGCATGGTCAACTCTGATCTGTCGTCCATCTACAGACTGAAACACAGATATTTCAGTTACAACTTCCAGCGAGTTAAACATCAATCCATGTAAATGCCAAGATGGCAAAGGAAAATACTTTCTCAATTGGTGAATTTGTCAAGTACACTTTGTCAGAATAGAAAACTGCCTTATACTAAACCAGATCATTGATCCCTCTATCAGTAGCTCCCTGCTTCAGATAGGAATTCATCCAATTTCCAACAACTTCAAAAGACAGAGAAACTACTTTGCATGTACAAAATCCTATCACTGAGCCATTATTCAAGTTCTAAAAACAAAGCATGGTAGCTCTGATTTTAATGCCTTATTGAGCTGCCTCAAGTGCTTACAGTGGTCAGTACAATTAAGGTGGAGCAAACTGCATCACTGAACATCAATGTTGAAGTGCTCACCTCTCCATTCATGGCTCTCATAGCATCTGATGCATGCTCAGGATTTGCAAAGGTGATAAAGCCAAAGCCTCGAGATCTCTGGGTCTCTTTGTCCTTGATCACTACAACTAGAATACACAAGAGAAAACAGGGACAATTATGTAACCCCTTCTGTAAATGCAAAGAGTTCTCTACTTTGCCACTCAAAACATTTTTACCTTCAGAAATAGGACCAAAAGAGCTGAAGTGCTGCTCCAGGCCTTGCTCATCTGTGTCAAAGTTCAAGCCCCCAACAAACAGCTTTCCTTCTTCAGAAGACATTTTAACGAAGAGGAGTCTAAGTAAAGAAAAGAATCAGAAAGATCAGATCAGAAGGAGATACATATTTAAATACATATTGTAAAAGCTGAAGCCCTCCATATATATTAGAGGGAAATATAGCCAATGTTGTGTGTACTTTTCATATTGCTGTAACATCAACAACTGAGGTTTTGCCACCCCATGGGGTCCTGACCTGCTCTATTCCATCAGACCACTGCTCTCTAGAAATAAGATCTTCAGCAGCTGTAAATGTAAATTATTTTCAATATTTATACAATGTGTACTCTGCCTTTCCATTTGCTCAAGGCAGTTAACAAAGAACAAAAAATGAATATATAAAACAATTTTAGAAATGAAAAAGCAAAAAAGGTGGGCAATAACATTTTAGAGAACTACAAAAATAATTTCTACAAGCATTCTACATGGCTTTAGTTATTTTACAAGTCATCCTCAACAGGATTCTGTAATGCTTGCTCAAACGCAATTTGTTGCAATTTGTGCTATGGGGCTGAAGTCTCCCTTGCTTAATAACTTAGCCTCTCCAGTACCACATGGGGGAGAATGTTGTCTTTAGGACTGAAGCCTCAGGAATCAAAATCCAAAGCTTATCAACAGATCTTGGCCAGTGCCATCCCGTTAACCCAAATGGGATCTGCAGAAAGGGTCTATGAAGCCACACCCTTCACGGTATCAATTTCCTGCAAACCTGTTTAGTTCCCACAGCCACCTACACTTCTCAGGGTGCCTTGGGAAATGCGCGTCTTAAGCATACCTGAAAGCGGAAGGACGCACCAGGAAAAGGCGAAGCAGCCATTCTTGTCTCGGAGAAATCCGTGCCAGACCTCAACTCTATGGCCAGCCCCTATTTCCCCGCCTCAAGCGCCATTTTGTTAACCCCCAGATTAGACTCGAGGGGCATCTGAAGAGTCAAAGATGGCGGCTGCCGTTGCAGAGCCTCGCTCTCAGCATGCCGAGTGTGGCCATCCACACTCGCGTTTCCCGCCAGCTCCACGGGAACTGGCTTTCTTCCTTCCATCCCCCTCCCCCTTTTTTTTTTTTGCGAACACGCCGTACACACCCGCCCAGCGTGCGCGCCACTCCGGTTGTTTGCCCCCGCCGCGCAGCCAAGAAAAACCTGCTTCTGTTTTACCGCATGCGCAAACCGTTAACATTCTAAAGGCTGCTCCAAGAATGCGCGTGCGCTCTGAGACCTTGACGGGACGCTCCCCCTCCAATTATCTAACGCCGTACTGTGAAAAAAAGCGGCTACCGCAAGCTCCCCTCCCTTCGCACGCCCAAGCCCAAACCAAAACCAAATAAATCCAACTCCAGAACAAAGAAGGCCTCAAAACCATTAGCACTGACTTACTGACAGATATGCCCGGAGCTAGAGCAGTTGAAAATGCGGCCGAGACACCGCCCGCGCAACGCTTATATAGACGCCCGCCCACAACCGACGATCACGTGTTAGCCGTCGTGCCTTTAAATGGACAAAGGTAAGCACGCATGCGCCTATCCATGGTCATTGTTCATTAGCCGCGCTTGGGTGGGGGGGGTTACTAACATCCGGGTATTTGGGCTACTTTCTCCCTCCAAAAACCCTTTACTTATATATCCGGGGCTTTGTGTCTCTGGTGCACGCTTGGGTGCACGCAGAAAATTCTAAGTATCTATCACTTCCGGTCTTGATTGGACTCTTCCATATTCCGGCTCTTAAATTAATCAAGAAAGAAAGCGGGAAACTTAGAAGCAGTCATTTGTATGCGAGTATAAGTTGCTTATACGTACAAGTAATAAAGTATAGGTACTTTCTTAACGCTTTAGAAAGACATGACTTTTCTCGGTCCATCCGGCAGAATTCAGAGCAACATTGGCAGTCCCATAGAGTAATTTGTAATTTGGAAAATGGAAAGAACTACAAAGGCGGGAGTAGGGGCGGTTGAACGTATCTTTTAGGAGTACAGAAAAGAAAACAACAGCATGCTAGTTTAGCTTATTTTATTTGGGAGGGGATGGAGGGCTTGCTTTGTTTCCAAACGCTGCCGACCCCACTAACTGCTTTAGCTGAGTTTTACACATATAGCCTTTTACGACACGCATGGAGGATGCTGCCTACCTGCAAACGGGAGCCGAAGTTTTGACTTGCCCTACGTTCCGTATCAGGACCGTGTAGCCACCTACTGCACTTTTTCCATCCCACGCCCCACCCAATCCTGAGATTTTTAAGGGCGCGTTAGGAGACTATGAGCCCAATTCTAAGCATGGCTACTCAGAAGTAAGTCCCATTATACTCAATGAGTCTTATTCGTTTCCCAAAACCTTTATTGGCATACACAAAATACATAAATACAACAACAACAACAACCAGAATATAGATACAAACAGTGCAGCCATTAAAAAAGGGAAGAAGGGGTAGATTTAAGAATCTCATATAGATAACTTGCAACGGCTGCAGTAAGAAAATCACACTCATCACTCATAAAAACAGAAAGTGTAGCATCAGTTGGATTAGAAAAGAATGAGATCCAGGGTTCAAAAAAAATATTTTTGAGATGGTGGTGTGCTGGGCACTGAAAAAGAATATGAAACAAAGTGTCAGGGGGCCCATGGCAAAATAAGACCTTTTTTCACGGGGAATGTGGAGAAAGCGGCCATGAGTCTTATTCAGTAGTGGGATTTAAATGATTTAGCAAGGGGAACTCACTTTTGATTGGCACTTGTGTCAGGACCTGCCCACCGGAAATGATGTGGCAGGAAGTGAGGTCATAGCTGGAAGTGATGTGGCAGGAAGTGAGGTCATAGCCAGAAGTGATGTTGTGGCAGGAAGTGACATCGTCAAGCAAGAAGTGCTGTCATTGTAACACAATAAAATGACATGAACTATAAATTGGCACCGAAAAAACTAGACCAATCATTCCACAACAGTTTCAGCAGGCATCTGTGCATTTTTAGGTGGGCTAGCAAGCCCAAAAAACTAGACCAAACATTCCACAACATTCTTCTTTCGTACTTCTGCGGGAGGGAGGGGGGACGAGGAGAATGATGGGGAATGGGGAGAAGGCAGGCCACGCCGCGGAGCCAGCTGGCTGGGTTGTTTTTACTGCTGCAGGAGGGAGGGGGGACGGGGAGAATGAGGGGGAACAGGGAGAAGGCAGGCCACACCGCAGAGGGAGCCCAGGCCTACCTGCAGCCATTTCCTGCCGCCGCTGCTGGTCTCCTGCCGTCTCCAGTTCAAATGTTGCAGAACTGGGGGCGGAGCGCGCGCACAACCGAAGAAAAACAACGAAAAAAAACAGAGAAAAAAATAGCCAGAAGCCAGCCGATGTCAGCGAGTGGGCGGAGCCAGCCAACATTCCAACAAGTGGAACTCCGTCCCCCCACGTTCCCCCTCAATCCCACCACTGGCTATTCCCAGGTAAGTGAGGATAGGATTACAGCCTTCCGGAGGCGATTCTCCCCTAGTTTCCACAACGCGCCTCCTCCCTTAGGTACTAGGCAACCGGGACTTAGCGCGCCCCCTGCTGAAATCCCACTAGGTCAGTAATGGCAAACCTTTTGGGCTCAGTGTGTCAACACTTAGGAAAATGCTTAACTTGACTCAGCTGGTGTGTCAACCGCCTTCCCAAACAATTCTTTATATTCATTTATTTAAATACAGTCTAATCATGTGTGGTGCTATGTATAATAATAATAATAATAATAATACATGTATTTATATACCGCCTTTCTTAAGATCACTAGATTTCTCTAGTGACTGTAACTCAAGGCGGTTTACATAGGCAGACTTTTATTCACAAACCCAAAGGTTTTTACAATTTACAGAAATGTTCTATCTTTCAAGAACAACACTCATACAGATCTTTTTTTCTGGATTTAGCCTTCTTTCTTAGCCACCCGTCTGTCTTCTGCTGGCTGATAAGAGGCTTCCCTGCTGTTTCTTTATATAAAGAAACAAATAATTACAAAAATGAAAACTGAGTAAAACAAGCTCAGTTTTTGTCAGGCATTGGTGAATGCTGGTGTGTCATCCCAAACGTTGTGGTGTGTCAGCTTTGACACGCGTGTCATAGGTTCGCCATCACTGCACTAGGTGAATGTCACTTGCTCTTTAGTATAGGAAGTGTATTCAGGGTGGCAGCGTTGAAATCAAATTCTAAGCATGCTTATATGAAAATGAGCCCTGTTTTATGAAATGGATCTACAAGTAACTGTCGACCAAGAAAAAACTCAGGGTTGAGATGCCTTGTGGATTTGTTGTGGAATAAGGGCAGTGTTCTTTTCTGAACTAGAAAAAATGCAGATGTGACATTTCTAGCTTGCTTCCATTAGTGTGGTTTATTTAAAAATGGAAGTCAAATAGTGTGCTTGTACTTGTGATGTTTTTATAAGTCAGTGGTGAAATTCAGCCAGTTCTCACCAGTTCTGCAGAACCAGTTGCTAATTTTAGGTTGGGAGAGGGAAGAAAGGCAGCGGATGACCCTGAAGGCCGCCCTGAAGGACATAGAACCAGTTGTTAATTTATTTGAATCCCACCACTGGTTTAAGTCATTACCTCCAGTCATTAAAGGCACCTTAATGTTATAGGTTCATTATCCCTTACCTGCACTCCTTGGGACGGGAAGGTGTCTGGATTTCAGATTTTTGAAAAATTGCATAAATGTAATGAGAAATGCTTCTTCTTGCTCTTTTCACTGTTACCCATTTGGGGTATCTCCTGGCCTCTTTGACTTTTTTCAACATTGTCTGTATAGGCACAGAGCCGAGAATAGAACTTATAGCCTGTATATGAGAATAAGCAGAAGACCTTCTTTCTACAGAAAGTTAAAAAAAGTCTTGGACAGATACGTTTGGATTTCGGTGTAGTCTGGATTTTGGATGTCTAATCCTTTTACAGTCTCCAGAACGGCTGTCTCCTTGTGTGCGCCCTCCTCTTTCACTGTCTCTCTTATGTACAAGATCGCTCTGCCCCATAGTTTCCTCGGAGCAGGGCCATTGGATTGCATTGGATAATGCAAGTTGTTGCAGTTTCACATCTCACAGTCCAGAACTGGCTGAAACTGGCATTCCGTCTCTCCGTCTCAAGATCAGATAAACACCTGTGTGTCCTTCAGCAGGCAGCTTCCCAGCTTGTTAGGGATAGTAGTTGTACTCCCTTTCTGATAGTGTAGCACAAGCAGGCAGTTTCACACGGGAAGCCCTGGCTGCAAAACACTGCTCATTCCCATGAGATCATAGTGTTCTAAGGGTCACCCCATTGGGTAAGATGGGGCACAAGGGGTCTTCAGGTATCCACCTACCAGATATACTCTGGCTGCATCCCTTTGTTCTGGTGTTGGAAGGAGTTATTCACTGTGTGTGCTTAAGATGTAAAAGCTGCACTTAAACGCCGCCTGCGAGCGGCAAAAGCCTTCACCGGCTTTCCTAGCCGGCAGATTGAACCTTTGTACCTTTCTCACTTTCGCTACAATAAAGAGACTTTGTTATGGAAATGTGGCGTTTGCTTCCATCCTTCGCTTCGGAGCGCTAAGGCAAGCGCTGGAATGGGTCTCCAAGCCCCCAACTCTGCTGCTATTTACACAAATTCACAACACAAGTGGCCATCTTTCTTGTCTCCGATCTCGCGAGGAAAAATTATAGCATGCTAAAAAAGGAACATGACATGAGTGTGCCGGAAGCTTAAAAAGCCCCAGCTCTCTGTAAAATGTTACACAGCATTAAATGGCAGCTTCAGGGCGCAATCATAACCTGCGCTGGAACAGCCAGGCTGGCCGGCCTGTGTTGTATCCAGCGCAAATTGGGAGGCCGCTAGAGCCTCCACAGGGCAAGGGGATGTTTGTAAGCGCTAGCCACTCCTCTAGGGCTGCTCAGACCTGTGCCTGCTATTTAGGGGAGGTGCATGCCCAAGCAGGTCATCGCGCCCTGAGTGGGGCTGCGCAGCTGGGGTTTGGATCCAGCATATCTGCAATATCAGGGCCCCCCCCCTTGGCCGGAATGCCCTCCCTTCACTCTGTTCTGCCCCCATCCCACCTTCCCCTTCATCCAGCACCAGGGCAGCTTACCTCTCCCATACTCGGTGCAGCAGGGCCGGTGCTGCTGGCAGTGTCAGCCCAGCGCCACTCACACTGACACGCAAGGCCCTTATCACGACAGTGCAGGCCCAACGCAACACACTGGTGTCGGCCATACTGGGCTGTTGGATTGTGGTCCAGCAGGTCCACCAGGTGGCTCATCACGCCTCTCAGCCAGGGCAGCTGAAACAGCTACACCCCCAGTTAAGTACAGCATCCGACAGTCTGGAATATATGATAGATCTGTCAGTCTGGAACACGCAAGGGGACCAGCAAATAAAATTAAAGTGATCTACACAATTTAAGAAACACTTTGCTGGCAATCCCAGTTGAAATTATATGATTTTGGACTATTTTGAATCGACTGGGAGTGATTTGAGACATTTGGAATTGCGATTTAAAGGGACGTGTGGCAGAGATGGAGATGGTGATTTTTGAAAGACAGGTGGAAACCTGTCAGAGAGGTGGTCGGCCTGCTGGACGGTGAGGGAGGGAAAGGAGAAATTGCAGAGAAATAAAATTAGTTATTTGCCTTTGTCTTCATGGCAGAAGATCTTGGGCAGATACAGCTGTCCAAATGCCACCTCTTGACTATGGAATTAAGGGCGGAATTAAGTATGCTTGGACCACTCTCTGAGTCAGAGAGGCCAACACACAGTCATGAGCCATCCTCCCTGACTCGGAGAGTAGTCCAAAAATGCTTTATGGTAGCCCTTTATGGCCAAACTTTGCTGGCTTACCTTATGCCAGCCTAACTCCAGTTTAGGATTGTGCTCTCAGTCAGATAGAGCAGTGGTTCTCACATTTTTTAGACCAGGACCCACTTTTTAGAATGGCACTCATATCCGGACCCACCAGAAATGACGTCATTGACCTAGAAGTGATGTCATGGCAGGAAGTGACATTCATCAGGAAGTGCTGTCATTGTAACATAATAAAATGACACTCTTGAAATGCAAATTGGCATTCTTGTACTGCAGCAATTGTACAACCATGACACATCCCTGACAGAAAGCAATATTAGGACAAAATATTATGTAAAAGCACTAAACTGAAAACAATTTAAAAAAAAAACGCTCACTTGAAGATTCTAACTGTTAACACTTAAAAAAGGAATTATCAAGAGTAAGGTCTGCAGCTTCCAAGATGGCTGCTCCCAACTCTTCACAACCCACCTGACATGCTGCAACCCACCAAGTGTGTCCCGACCCACAATTTGAATAACACTGAGATAGAAGTTAAAATAGAAGATGTATTAGACCAGGCATGTCCAACAGGTAGATCGTGATCTACCTGTAGATCACGGAGGGGTCAGAGGTAGTTCGCCAGCCCACTTGGCTCCATCTCTCCAGCAGCTCGCCCGTCGCTAGGAGAGAGCTCGTGCTGGCAGGTCGTCTGCTGAGGGCTTGCCGCTGCCCCGCAATGAGTCACCACAGGCCCGGCGACAAACCTGGTCTCCTGCCTCTCAGAATCACCCATTCCTGCCCCCGCCCCAACACCCCTTAGAAGTGTGTTTGAGTTTTTTTGATGATTGTTTGGTGGTATTTGATTATCGGTGCCAATATGATGAATTCTTACTTTTAGAATTGCATGTGTGGTTTTGGCATCTCCAGTCCGTGTATTGCACATCATCCAGAGGTCTTCAGTTCCTGTTGATCTTTAATACTTTGGGACAGTGACAGTTTTGGACCAGATTCAGCCAGTGTTTATACTAACTTTGTATATTTGGCCTTCTTACATCCAGCCGCCCCAGTATGACGAAGATGAGTGTTCCAAAGAAGAGCAAAACCTACCACTTTCATGATGAATGGGAAATGGCTACTCAGCAACAGTTGATGGCGAAGCCAAGCTCACATTTGGTCAATGCAACCATAGCATCCTTCAAGGTCAGCAACCTGATCGCAAAGAAATGCAAACCTTTCACTGAAGGGGAATTTGTAAAAGATTGTTTTCTTGAAGCAGCTGACAATCTTTTTGAAGGATTTAAAAATAAGAAAGAGATCATAGCTGCTATTCAAGATGTACAATTGTCAAAAAACACCGTCATGGGGCGAATAGAAAAGATGTGTGGAGACACAACTGAACAATTGTTGGAGGATGTTTCAAATTGTGTTGCTTTCTCACTCCAACTGGATGAATCTACAGACATAGGAGACATAGCCCAGTTACTAGTCTTTATCCGGATGGTTTTTGAAGACTTCAGTGTTAAAGAAGAACTACTTGGAATGATTTCTTTAAAAGGGAGAACTACCGGTCAGGAAATATTCAGTTCTTTCCATTCTTTTGTGACAAAATGTAATCTTCCATTGCATAGACTTGTTTCCATCACTACTGATGGAGCAAGAGCAATGACAGGTGAGGTTAATGGTTTCATAGCCCTCTGTAGACAGCATGACGACTTCCCAGATTTCCTTTCTTACCACTGCATCATTCACCAGCAAGTTTTGGCAAGCAAGAGACTCAATACAAAGACTGTCATGGACATCACTTTCAAAATTGTAAATTCAGTTCATGGAAGATCACTTCAAAGATGGCTTTTCAATTTTACTCCTGATGAAGGGGCAGCGGAAATAATTTTGCACACAGATGTAAGGTGGCTAAGTAGGCACAAATTTCTGCAAAGATTTCGTGATTTGCTGAATGAAATAAGAAGTTTTTTGAAGGAGAGGGGAGATGACCAAGCAGAGTTGGAAGATGAGGAGTGGTTATGTGATCTGGCATTTCTCGCTGACTTTACAAGTGAACTAAGTGATATGAACCTTGAACTACAAGGTAAAAACAAATGCATTGGCGAGATGATGAGTACAGTTTCATCCTACAAGAACAAATTTGAGCTAATGATGACTGACCTTGCAAACAACACTTTTGATCATTTTCCTAATACGCAGGACCATCTGGGACAATATCCAAATTTTGTTTTTCAGAACGAGAAGTATGTGAAAGAAATCTGTTCTGTTATCCAGGAATTCAAAAATAGATTCTGTGACTTCCAAAAAAATTGGAACAGTTGTGAAGTACTTGTCATACCCATTCAAAGTAGATGTGGACATTAAAGAAACTGCAGCTGCTATCAGTAAAAATTACTCATTGAACAAGCCATCTCTTGAAAACGAAATATTAACCCTTAAAAATGACATTTTTCTCAAGACCCGTGCTGAGCAAGAATCATTTTGGAAGCTAGTGCCTAGAGACAAATTTCCCAACTTGAGAAGATGCTGTGAAGCTGTACACTCCTGTTTTGGTTCAACTTATTTGTGTGAATCTGCATTTTCCCATCTGAAAATGACAAAGAGTACACAACGTTCCAACATGACGGATGAACATCTCCAGGATTCCCTGAGACTGGCCCTCACGCAATATTCACCCAACTTCAAAAAGCTGGTGGATGAAATGCAGGCTCAGATGTCTCACTAATGAGCAAGAGCAAAATATTAAAGATTGTGCAAGATCAGCCTGGATCAATACTCGATCTAAATTTAACACAAATTACTCAATAAAAGTTAAAGAAAGTTATTAAGACAGTTAAAGAAAGTTATCTATATATATAAAAATGGACGTGGGTCTGTCTATCTGTATGTATGTTCCGAATAGGCTTCCCCACGCCTTGACCGAGTGCCACGAAACTTGGCACACACGTACCTTGCAGCCTGGCAAAGAACACTGTGGGGGTCAGACCCCCCTACAGCCCCCCGTTTTTTGGGGAAGGGGGCCAGATCGTCAGGCACCAAGGGGATTGCATTGGGCTATAGGTCTGCTGCCACCCTGTGGTCACAGACGATTCTGCAGGTTATGTGATTCACAGGGACTAACCCAAAGCGAAACCGAAAGTACTTTGCACTGCCTGGTGGCAAAGAGTTGCAAATGATCCAGAGAGTTCCAGCACCCAGTCGGATCTGAGAGGGACCTATTTCCAGGGGGCTAATTCAGTGAGTGTGACAATTTCATTACGCTCCTTTGCTTGATTCTGTCCCTGTATTCATTCCTTCTCCTAATAGAGGCTGGGGATACTTTGTCCCCCGGGCAACGCCGGGTAACAACAGGCTAGTTACTCAATAAAACTTTAAGAAAAAATGTACCTTCCATTTCCCCTCGCAGTTCTTACTGGATCTTGGTCTCTCTGTTTTGTTTGTGCTTAATTTGCTTAACATCTGATCACATCCAAGTAAATGACAGAAGGTTCATTAAAAACGGGGGGGGGAATCCTCCAACTTTATTGGGTTAAAATTTCATTTGAAACTAATTTGAAACTTAATTTTCATGGTGGTAGATCACTGGCGCTTTTGGCCAGAAAAAGTAGATCACGACCTGTTCAAAGTTGGACATGCCTGTGTTAGACAATTGACAAAGTAAAGATCAATAAGTCACTGGGCCCAGATGTCATCTATCTAAGAGTTATTAAGGAATTGAAAAATGAAGTTGTTGATCTCTTAACTATAACATGCAACTTGTCCCTTAAAACTGCCATGGTGGCAGTGGATTGGAGGATAGCAAATGTCACGCCAATCTTCAAAAAAGGTAGAAGGGACCTGGGAAACTATAGGCTGGTCAGCCTAATATCTTTTCCAGGAAAGATGGTAGAAAGCCTAATCAAAGACAAAATCTGAAAACACATAGAAGAACAAGTCTTGCTGGGGGAGAGTCAGCATGGTTTCTGTAAGTCTTGCTTCACGAACCTTTTAGAATTATTTGAAAAGGTCAGCAGGCATGTGGATGTGGGTAAACCTGTGGATATTGTATATCTTGATTTTCAGAAGGCATTTGACCTGGTCCCTCACCAAAGGCTGCTGAGAAAACTTCACAGTCAGGGAATAAGAGGGCAGGTCCTATTATGGATTTAAGAATTGGTTGAGGACCAGGAAACAGAGAGTGGGTGTCAATGGGCAGTTTTTACAGTGGAAAAAGGATCTCAGAGGAGCGAGGAAGAGCACGTATGAGGAACTGGGTGGGGTGGGTGGGCTGGTAGGTGTGCTTGGCCCAGGGAGGAGGTCAGGGGTGGGATGCGGCCAGTTTGGGATGATTTGGGCCACACATCTTCCTTGGCTCTGCACCTTCTATATAGCAAGCGCAGGTCTGAGGAACCCATATGGGAGGCTGGAGCCTCCCCTGGGGCAAGAGTACAAATGTGCCCTTGCCCCAGGGAGGCTCCCCAGCATACCAAACTGTGCTGGATGCAGTGCAGACCCACCGGCCTTGTTGTCGGGGTCCTTATGGATGACCTCAAGAGGCCCCCGGCTGAGAGTCCCCACTTGGCATGCGACTTGGAGAGAAAATAATAGAAAATTCCTAGCTGAAAGAAGGTTAAAACAACATCAAAAACCTAAGATGACAGAGACCAGTGCTGGATTTTGATGGTAAAAATGGTCCAAGAGAAACTTTATTAATAAAATGACACAAGCAGCAAAATGCACAGCCCTGACTTGTGTAATGTGTACATTTAGGTTTGATAAATTATACAGTTGAACATGCAAATGTAAAAAAGGCAGCAACAAATGAAACACTTTTGATAAGTTGGCAATCTGCTATTGGCAATCTTGGTGATGTGGGACATTTGATTGGTGGTCTTCCTTCGCTGCTGCTGCTGCTGCTCCCCCACCCCTCCAGTGTGGCCCCAATCAAGGGTCAGAGAAGGGAAGGAGGGGTGATTACAAAGAGTAGGCAGATGCAAATACGGGTACATTTAGCAGTAGCAATGATACCAATATTAAAACAAGATAATAGGGTTGGCACATTTAAGCAGGAAGGAGGTATTTACACAAAAGTAGAAAGGAGACATTTAAACCAGAAGACTATTTACAAATTTAGCCACCAAGCCACCACATTTGATTGCTTGATACATTTGATCGGGTGGTTATCAGTGTGGTAAGTGCTTACACAGGAAGATGCAAACCTTAAGAGTTGGAATCTTCCCCTCTCCACCTTCCTCCTGACCCAATCATCTTGACAAAGGCCATTCTAAGGTGGCAGGAAGGGAGTCTGCATCTGAATAGCCCTTACCAAATCCTGGTATACAGTAGTGGTGATAAGATTGACAATAGGTACAGAAGATAAAGGCGGGTACAGTCCTTAAACCTTCTCTGCAACATTTCAACACCTTTCCCTCCCTTCTTGCACGTTCCAAAAATCCTTCTTTCTCTGTACTTATATTTATGCTTTTGGAATAAACTGTGTGGTCCCCTTTTAGAAACTCTTAAGTCTTTCATCCAGCTGATCAGAGCTTTTTCCTTGACCCAGAGATAGAACCTTCCTGATGCAGCTGCCAGGGCTTTTTAGCCGGTTTGGCACACGCCGTGGTTTTGGATTTGTCCAAGCTGCATGCTCTGCTTTTTATGGCAGGGCTCAGTTTCTTGGGGGGGGGGGTCAGAGAGGTGTACTGGGGGGCAGTCCACCAAGTTTGCCCTTGATGTTCTTTAATACAGCCTTGCTGTTCCAGCGCAGATTAGGATTGCACTCTAACTGGTTGCTCAGCAGGAGGACCAGGTAGGATTTTTTTCCCTGTCACCTGAATTGGCCGTAGATGGCAGTTTTTTTGCTTAGCCCAGACTGGTGAGGGAGGGACAGTGTTTTCAGTAGTTTCATGATTTAAAAATTGGTCACTTGTGTTTAATAAAGCTAAACCCAAGCCTTAGTTTGATGTCTTCATTGGGGGTGCGAGGGTAAATAGGGTAAATGCCAGATGCAGGAGAGTGGCAGCGAGATGCAATTATCTGGTTGTCTTGTGTGCTCCCTGAGGCATCTGGTGGGCCACTGTGAGATACAGGAAGCTGGACTAGATGGGCCTTTGGCCTGATCCAGCAAGGCTGTTCTTATGTAACCATTTTTCATAGTATTACTCATCAGTGAAGGCTCCTCTCCCTCTGCTGTATTTGTGCTGTGCAGTACTGTAATTTGATCTGCAACCATTTGAAACTGCTTGTTCTGCAGAGGAGCATAACTAGCTTGTTGTCAACCAGTTCAACAAACCTCAACTGCTGAAACATAGGAAGTGGCAGGCACTGGCAGTGTGCTACCCACTGACTTCAGATGCAGATTGGTGGGTACTTGCACAGAATGTATGCACAAAAGATGCACACATTCCAATACTTCTGCATACTGACCATGGATAGTCCCTGTTATCTATGTGCACCTTGTAAATCACTCTTGCCTTTAAATGTTTTGTTAAATTATATTAATGTACTACCATATATTCCTGCCAACCTAGCAGTTCAAAAGCACCTAAAATGTGAGTAGATAAATAGGTACCACTTTGGTGTGAAAGTAATGGCGTTCCGTGCGTCTTGGCATGTAGTCATGCCGGCCACATGACCATGGAAACATGTCCTCAGACAAATGCCGGCTCTTCAGCTTAGAAACGAGATGAGCACCGCCCCCTACAGTCGATCACGACTAGACAATTCAGTCATGGAGGGTGGGGCTAAGGGGTCACTGTGTTCAGACAGAGTTCGGAAGAGCTCCGCTGGCTGTTATCTCAAATCCCTCAGCCCTGGGGGAGTCTTGTTTGCTCTAGAAGAAGGGCACGAAGACAGGAGGCTTTTATCCAGTTGGACAGACTGCAAACCTGGGGAATAGGCAAGGATTGCCTCTAGCAGAGGAGAAACAGCACTCGCGCGTCGTAAATGGGCTGCCGCGGGACTAGCAGAGACCCCTCCTTCCTCACTGTCGGTTTACAGCAGAAGGGATTTGTGAGAAGCGCACAGCTGGTAAAGAAGATCTGATATATGCAAGCTAAGTGTGACAAGCAAAGGTAAACAACTGCAAGTGTTATATTTAAATATCAAAGATGGGGAAACAGCAGGAGGGAGAGTGTGAACTTTGATTGAATTCAGTGGCTGCTGGATATGCCTGTTAGGACGGCTTAGAAAAATGGCTTCAAGATTACAGATACGTCCGCGGGACTTCACTATAAGCAAATTTGGGGCTAGATAACTATATAATTTGGTTTAATTTATGTACGAAGATTAAAAAGGACAGTACACCGAACTATATTATAAGGACACGGATGAAAAAGTTTGGAGTTTTATAAAAGAATTACAGGAGATCTGACAAAGGAGGGGGGAGAACCGGAGAAATAAAGAAATTTTGAACTTTTTGGTGGAAATAAAGCCCAGGGTCATTAAATTTAATTACAAGGGAAGAATTATAATCATGATGACACAAATAAAAAAGGACTTTCTGGAGGATTCAGAGATGATGGTAATTTTAAAAGGCTGAAGAACCGAAACAAATTGCGAAGTAGGCGGGGACTCCAGCATGGTGGTTGCTCCTTGCTGGCGAGCAGGAGAGCAACTGAAACTTTTGTTCTTTTCCCGAATCTTTGCATAAAGATTTGGGCCTAACTCAGCAGGAGAGCTGGGATAGGGGTGAGCATTTGGTATCTAGCCTCCAAAGTGGCCGATTTGGAGGTGAACGATGCCTCGCTTGTACCGGAGGACATAAGAATTCCTGCTTCGTGCAGGCTATGTTGTCGGTTTCCGTTTGAGAGGGATAACATCTTGGAATGATTTGATATTACATCTCTGAAAGGTCTTCATGGGCTCCAGTGGAGACAAGACAAGACGTCTGGGAAGAAATGGCAAGGAGACGCGAATGATTTATGAGGATAACAACGAGGCGCGAATTGCACATGAAGTTTGGCAGCGGGCCAGTGAGAGGTCAGTGGGGCTAAACCTAATTAGTTTATATTACAAGATCCCCACTGAAGTGCATTTTTGTTTTTGTTTTTGATTTTCCTTTTTTCTATGAAGCATGGGAAGTTTGGAAATATATTGAGTACTCTGTTTCGTGCTGCTTTGTGCTGTTAAAGATGGAGGAGTTTGAATTTTTTACTGCGTAGCTGTTTTAAAATGGTGACAGACAACATGTTATGGAGGAAAGGCGAAAGATTTACAACCAGATTTTAAGAACAATTAAAGAATTTTCACAGATTCGGATGGAAGAGATATTAGTTGGAAGGATTGGAGGAGTTTCTAATAAATCAGGAGAATGAAACTTGACGGTTTAACAAGGGAAATTGATCCTTTTTCCATTTCAAGATGGACCGTTTTGCTTTATGTGTGAAGAAGAAGATTATGAAGAAGAGACATTTTAATGTTGGCTCACAGACACTGGTGGCAGAGGGGTCTGTTCAGCTGACCGTTTCCCTTGGTGGCAGCAGGGGAACAACACTTAACCAGATATTTGTTTTTAATAATTTGTAGTAGTTTGGTTCTTTGTAATAAAAGTGATAGGGAAATTTGAAAAATGGAAAACTTTTGTTTTAAAATATTGAACAGATGGTTATAATGAAAGTTGGTGATGTAGAGAGGCTCCTTCCTTCTTTTGTTATTTGTGGTAAAGAGAAGTATTTACCATTGGGTTTTGATTTTAGAAGCGTAATAAGATTGTAAGCTTGTATTTTTGCGTCAAGATGATATTACAAAGCGGATTTTTTTTAATTACTTTTTTTTTCTTTAAGTACGTGATAATTCAAGCTTATATTTAAATATATTATTTTAGAGAAATTGAAATTATTAAGACCTAATGGAATGTTTAAGAATGTTTAAGAAAGCTATGGGATATTTTTTGTTTTATTTATGTGTCTTTTCCCAAATCATGCTGTCTTAATTCTAATAAATATGTTTTTGTAACAGAAATATTAATGTTGAATTATGGAACAAAGGCAGAACAGAGTACTCTTATCTATTTTTGGCAGAGTTAGAAATGAAAGATTAAATAAAAGTGCTAGAAATGTGCAAGACAGAGATATAAAGAATTATTTTACAGTTTATATAATTTTTAAATAGTAATATGTTATTAAGATATATTTCCCAGCTTCTTTCTTTTCTTACTTTTTGATATATTATGGTCTTCCCTATTTGCTTTTTACTTTATTTGCTTTTTAGTATAAACTAATGATATGCTTTTATATGTACACTATATTTTTGGTTTCTGATTGAGTTAGCTTACTGTGAAGCTATTGAAGATTTGAATTAATAATGAAAATAGATATAGTTGTAACGTGGCTGTAGTAACTTTATCCTTTCAGAGGGAACATATTGAAGTTGTGATTATTAGTTGTCTATGCTTGTAACTCTTGAACTGCCTCCAATTTTCCCTATTGTTTAATCCTTTGTCTTCCTACCCTATGTAATTTACTATCCTTACCTATATCTTTATAGTTATAAAATTAATAAAATTATCTTCAAAAAAAGAAGAAGAACCGAAACAAATTAAAGGAGATATATAATTAAAGGCGATATAAGAACATTAGAAAAAAATATTATCAAACGGATTGACCAATTGTCAGACGAGATGGGGGAGATGCATCAAACATTGAATGGAACTCAAAAAAGGGTCAATAAAAATGAAAAAGAAATGGGGAAGATAAAAGAAGACAAGAGAGGACTTCAGCATGGGACAGAGAAAGTGGAAGAAAAATTTGGGAAAATGGAACATCAAGATTATGAGTCAGAGACCAGTGCTGGGAGATTGGAGATGGAGAGATCACTTTTGGTGGTTAGAGTGCAGAGTTTCCCAGAACAGAGAGGTGGGAGGATCAAGGAGACGACTCAAGACTGGTTGATACAGGAAACAGAGGGTGACGAAGAGTTTATGGTCGGGGGAGCTGAAGCTGTTTTCAGCCAAAATTCAGCCTATATTAGATTCCACAAACTTTCTAGAGAATTGATGGTTACATTTACACAAAGAAGAATTGGAGGTATGACTCTGCAGATTCATGGGGAAAGATCTGGAATTGCTGATCAAAACCTGATTAAAAGATTTTCTATGGTTGGTGAGGGAGAAAAGAAAACCATATAGGGATTTTGTGGGAATTCTAAGAAGAAAAGAATGGAAATATACTTGAAAAAGGAATTGTTAGAAAAAGGGATTAAGATAGGTTGGTTTTTTGAAGTACAGATAAGATCTAGCTGGTATGAAGATAAGAAAGTGGGATTTTTTGCATAATATACAGATTTTGATGAATTGTTTTGTCAGAAAAAGAGATTAAGATAGATTGGTTTTTTGAAGTGCAGATAAGATCTAGTTGGTATGAAGATAAGAAAGAGCGATTTTCTGTACAATAGACAGGTTCTGATGAACTGTTTTTAATGGACAAACATCAAGAAAATGTATAGATTTCTATTAGATATGAACATGGAAGATGAATTAGTGAAGGATATAATGATCCAGTGGGCAAAATATGTGGGACATATGAATGGATAGTTGGGAACAAATTTGGAAATGATTACAGCAGTATCATTTAAAGAAAATATTTACAAGATGTTCTATAGGTGATATACAGTATATTGCCAGATAAACTAGCTAAGATGTACCCTGAAACAAATAATAGTTGTTGGAAATGTTAAGAAGACTTTCTATCATATGTGGTGGACCTGCAAGAAGGCAAAAAGATATTAGGATAAAGTGTGTACAAGAAATAAAGTGTGTTACAAGAAATGTAGAGATGTGTTACCCTTTTGGAACCAGAGTTGTTTCTCTTAAATACTGTATTATACCAAATAGTTATAGTAAAGAAGAAAATATTATGATACATGTAAACATTGCAGTAAGGCTTACCTATTAATGGAAGTGGAAAAATATAGATATACTTTTAGTAGAAATGCTAATACAGAAAATACCATATTTCCCCAAGTATAAGAAGCAACTTTTTTCAAAAAATTGGGGGGCTAAAAACTGGGTGCGTCTTATACAAGGGGGTGTGCTGGGCAGCGCTCCGTTCTCTGTGCTCCTGCATGCCTTAAAGAGCTGACGGGAGTGCGGAGAACAGAGGGCAGCGCTCCCGCTTGCCTTAAAGAGCCGGCAAGCTCCCGCCGGCTCTTTAAGGCAAGCGGGAACACGTGCTCCTGCTTGCTTTAAAGAGCCGGCAGGAGCGCTCCCGCTTGCTGGCTCTTTGAGGCAAGCGGGAGCACGGTTCTCCGTGCTCCCGCTTGCCTTAAGGAGCCGGCAGGAGCGCTCCCGCTTGCCAGCTCTTTAAGGCAAGCGGGAGTATGGAGAACGCAGCGCTGCGTTCTCCGTGCTCCCCCCGGCTCTTTAAGGCAAGCGGGAGCATGTGCTCCCGCTTGCCTTAAAGAGCTGGCAGCAGCGCTCCCGCTTGCTTTAAAGAGCCGGCGGGAGCGCTCCCACTTGCTGGCTCTTTAAGGCAAGCGGGAGCACGGAGAATGAGCCTTAAAGAGCTGGCAGGAGCGCGGAGAATGCAGCACTGCCTAGCACCCCCTGCCGCTTCTAAGAGGGGGGTGGGGTGCTGAGCAGCGCGTTTTCATTGGGCGCCATGGGCGCGATTTTTCATTAGGTCCGCCCCTGGGGGGGGTGGAGGCATTATTTCACGCTTGTTGGCAAATTGTAACCTAAAGACACGTTCTGCCCAGAAATGGCTCAGAGAAGATTTTCGTACAGTGCTGAATTCAAAAGTGATCCAGTTTGCAAAAGTGAATGGAAATCGTGCTGCTGAACCTATGTTTGGTCCTCCTCCAACTGAGAAAACAATCCGAGACTGGCTACGGGAAGAAGAAACATTACTCAAAATGCCATGGCGGAAGAAGGCCATGAGAGGCAAGTCAGCAAAATGGCCTGATTTAGAGAGGGAATTGAAGATTTGGATAGAAGAGCAAAGGGCAATTGGAATTCCTGTGTCCACAAAGATGGTTCAGCATGAGGCAAGAAAAATTGCTGATGAAAAAGAAGTTACTGATTTCAAAGGAGGACACAATTGGTGCTTCAGGTTCATGAAACAGAATAGACTAAGCATTCGCACATGCACCAGACTTGCCCAAAAGATGCCTGAAAGCTATGAGGAGAAGGTACTCAAATTTCATCGGTTTGTCATTTAATGCCTAAAGACACATCAGTTTGAGTTGGGACAGATTGCAAATATGGACGAAGTCCCCCTTCAGTTTGATGTCCCAAGTAACAGAACTGTTGATAAGAAGGGGGTGAAAACTGTAATTGTGAAGACAAGTGGACATGAAAAGAGCCATTATACAGCTGTTCTAGCTTGTTGTGCCAACGGAACCAAGCTGCCTCCTATGCTGATTTTCAAACACAAAACAATGCCAAAAGAAGACATTCCCCGAGGAGTGATTGTCCACATTCATGAAAAGGGTTGGATGGATCAGAATGTGATGAAGATCTGGTTTGAGAAAGTTTGGAGCAGGAGACAAGGTGGGCTCTTACGCAAACCTGCCCTATTGGTGCTTGATCAGTTCAGGGCACACATAACACCAAACACAAAGCAGATTGCTGCAGAGCAAAAAACAAAACTTGCCATCATACCTGGAGGCTTGACATCCCAGCTCCAACCACTTGATGTCAGCATTAACAAACCGTTCAAAGCTACCATGAGAGACGAATGGAACAAATGGATGAAGTCTTCTGGGGACAATTTGACACCAGCAGGAAGAGTGAAGAAACCAACTATAGGAGAAGTTTGTGCCTAGGTGAAAAGATCCCGGGATAATATTAAGATCGAGATCGTTATCAAATCATTTAAGAAGTGTGGCATTTCAAATGCCTTAGATGGAACTGATGATGATGCAATATATGAAGACAGCGATTCATCATCAACCACAGATGAGGACAAGCTAATGGATGAGAGTTTTGACAGTGATGAGTAGTTTTAATAAAACTTCAGTTCAGTAACTTTATGTGTGGTGGTATATTTTTTTTTCAAATTTCTGGCCCCAAAATTAAGGTGCGTCTTACACATGGGGAAATACGGTATATGAAATAGCTGAAATGGATACATTAACCAAAAGACTTAGAAATGGTGAAGTAAATAGAATTAAAAATATATGGAAAATATTTTGTGTTTGGTTAGATGGATAACTAGTAGTAATGTTAAAAGGATTGGTTAGTTTAAAAATTTAGAAAAATGATATACTGTATATACTTGATTTCAAGATATGATAACCAGTTGTGTAGTTTGGAAAATGAACTTGCTGTTAACCGACAGATTCCTAATGTATCATCCTATGAACGCTTTACCTATGTATTTTCCCATTCCCAACCCCAAGCTGTAGATATAGATATGAATAAAAATTTCAATAGACAATTCAGTCATGGGGAAACCTTTACCTTTTTTTTACTACCATATATACTTATGTATAAGTCAATCTCATGGATAAGTCAAGGGCATATTTTAAGCCAAAAATAATGGAATTTGCTATAACCTGTGGATAAGTTGAGGGTAAAATTTAGGGGTATATGCAGTGGTGTCATTCAAATGATTTAGGAACAGGAACTCACTTTTGATTGGCACTTGTCGGGAACCCGGAACCAGCCATGGAGCCTGTTAGGATCCAGAACGCCCGTTCTGGTCTGTTCCCCCTGAATGACATCACTGCCTTCGCCCCCCTAGGAATCCGGAGTTGCTCCCTTTAACCCTCTGAGTGCCGGCCAACCAAGAAGAAAAGCTCTTTGCAGAGGAATTGGGAGGGGGGAGGAGGGAGAGTGAAGTGGGCGGAGTCAGCCCTAATTTTAACTAGTGGAACTGAGTTCCCCCGCGTTCCCCCTGCATGACATCACTGGGTATATGCTTTTAATTATATAATTTTGTCTGATATTACATTACTCCAGATCCTCACAAATGACCTATTGGGAATTGTTATCTAAGAATTGTACATTTATTGAAAAGAAGAAAAAAATAAAATTGTAAAGTGCATTTTCATTTAATACAGAATAATAAAACAAGCCTGTGAGCCAGAAAGTGCCTGTCTTGTTGCTATAACCAGTGGTTTCCAAACTAGTGGGTAGTGAGTGACCCACCAGCCAGGGAAGCACTTCTCCCTGCCTCTTTAAGGGGGGGAGGGGGGATGGCAGAAATGTGATCCCGGGATAGCACTGCTCCTGGGGGCGGGAGGGGTGTTTGCACTTACAAGCCTTCAGTTCTGGGGTATCCTGGGGGGGGTCAAGGAGTGCTCCACAGGGCTCCCCATGTCTCCAAACATGTGAAAAAAGGGGGGCTTCTGGTTTTATGACAAAAGGGGGAAGGACCCGGGTTTTTTGTTTGCTTTTTTCACATTTGGAGGCATAGGGACCTCTGCAGAGGGTTCCCTGACATCCTAGGTCACCCCCGGACCCCAGTGCTGGAGGCTGGTAAGTACAGTTCCCACCCACCCCATCCAATCAGCTCCTGTTTGAGGTTGAGGAGGTCTTATGAGCTCTGGGCAATGCAGGACCTTTTGGATGTGTTCAGCTGCCCCCCTTTTGTAGACTCCCCCAAAGACCTGCTTGGAGTAGTCTTTCCTGGCAGTATAGCACTCTAAAAACATTTGGAGAGGGTTACAGGCCTGTTCTGCAGCCTGCCTTGCTCCAGTAGGGCCTTGCTTGGTCCACCATGTGACTCAATGCATTTACTGCATTAACTCATGTAGAAGATGAGATAGGGTTTTCTGGATAATTTTAAGGCATAAACCTTCATATACAAGCATATACAAGTATATATGGTATTGAATTAATGCACTAGAATCCTTCAAGTTTCAGTTCCCTCTCCCAAATATCTAGAAGTTAAATTCCTAAGTAAGTGGGTGGATGCATCTTGATGTTCCTGCATCTAAGGAACATTAATATACATTCACACACAGACATAAAACCCTTGCACACTGTTTCCCTTGTGCCCAGTGTTAGTGTTCCCCATTCCTTTGATGGCACATTGGATGATACTATTGCCACCAGCATTGAGGGTTCAGAGGTCAGTCTGATCAGGTGGGCCCTCAGATGGGAGTGGACATGTGGCCATTGCCTGACTCGGCTAGCCCCTGATAATGCCCATTTCTGTGTCCCCAGCCCAGCTCAGTAGAAAGAAAATAGGTATTGTTTGTTTACTGCTAGCATTGTTTACACTATTGCATAAGACAGGCAGTTGCAGAGCCAATGATACAATAAAGCAGGCAGAAAAGAGTTTTCAGCAACCTGTAATGCAGGAGGTGGGCACCTGAGCCAGTGATTCTTAATGTGATGCTGGAAGTATGTTAAAAAGTACACAAAAGTATCCTCCTTTGCATCCCTTGAGCTCTGGGGCAATTCATAATGTGCAATGGGCTCTTTCGGTCCTTGTTTCTCTTGTACACAGAGACTGGAGAACTTTGGGGTTCCTCAAAAGCTTGTGAGAGGCCACCTGAGAGACTGCACACCACTGAACTCCTGAAGTGCGCAGACACTAAGGAGTTTTGAGCTGTACTCTCAGTTCACGTGGTGTGAAGGTAAACAGGCCTGACCAGCATCCTGCATACACATTCAACATGCCCAGGAAATCCTCTGAAAAAGAGAAAGGCTTCCTCAGAAGGCAATGTGGGTTGGCCAGAGACTGAAGGAGGGTATGTTCAAGCATTCCTGTTCCTCCATTGATTTGCCAAAAGTTGGCCATGTGTTGCCTAAGGATGTTGTTAGGAAGTTTTTTCCTGATCCCTTTATCCCAAGAGGTAGCTGCATTTCACTGAGTCAAGCCTATGCTTGACATTACCATGGAATGGGGCCACTGCTGACTGAATAAACAAGACAATAGCATACATCATTGGATATCTTTATGACCATCTTCCCCCACCCAAACATGTCTTGCTAGAATCTGTTCATCCCCAACAGATGAACAAAAAGCTCTTAGTTCCAGTGGGCATTGGGGTCAAGACTCAATGAGATCATGGAAGGTGGTGGAGGAACTGTGGGGGGACCCATGGTGCGCAATGGGCCGTACCAGTCTTCATGAGTGCGGGAGGTTTGAGGATGGTGGGAGGCGGAGCAGGGAAATGGGGCGGAAGCAGCAGATGGAGGAGGGGATGGCAGAGAGTAGGTGGCAGGGAAGCGGGGAAGGGAATGAGGTGGCCCGAGGGTGGGGGGGTATGGGTATTGTCGAGGTGGAGGTGCAGGCATGGGACAGATGGAGAGCACGCCAGAGGTGCCTGGTTTTAGCAGAGTCCGTTCCTGCTTTCGCTGCTTTGCACGGCGGTTCTGGAACCAAACCTGTTCACACAAAAAAGACAAGAGAAAATGCATGCTGTGAATCATGTTCCCAGGGCAAGGGATTTTAGCTTCATTAGATACATGGCAGAATGGAGCTACTCCTGAGAATATATACGTGATGAAACAGCTATGCTTCATTGACCTATTGTGGTTTCATAGGCTTTGCCTATGTTAAAATCAAGCAGGTTATCTGACTGGAGTCCGCATGCCTGTAGAATTAATAGGAGCGAATTGAAGCCAGGGGGCGGGCTTAGCAGCCATGTTAGTTGACTCAAAACAATCCTATTCCAAGCATTTCAGATTGCTTTGCTCGTACTGTTTAGGACTGAATAGTTTACTCCTGAAATAAAAACTTACGAAAATAAAAACGTGTAATCGTGCGGAAACATTATTGGTAACCTTATTATGATTTAATATGCACTTACAAGTTTTAATTCCGCATAATTATATTACTGAACATACCGGACGAAATGCTACTTGCTGTCTATTTAAACTCGGATTGCACTGTTTTGACAGACTTATTTTTTGAAATCTACACAAGCAGAAATAAAGTGTGAATGGGAAGGAAAGAAAAAAAGGGGAGGGTGGGCAAAAATTAGATAAATATGTAGGAAAATTACATTAAAATCTCTTCATAACACAAGTAGTTGTCAATATGAGAGTAATTCTTTTTTACTTCTAGACTATTAAGCGTTTTGTTTAAACTTCTACACTCACCCCCCCCCCAAAACAAATTCTGTTAATGATCAGAATTTCGAAAATATTACCGTAGAAAATGGAAGGCGGGAAAAAAAGTGTAAACGGGAAGGGGGGAAAGGAGGGGGAAATTTTTTTTGTTTACCTTCTAGACCATTAACAGTGGGTGTCAGAAAATGGTGAAGACGACTGCTAGGAACAACAAGAAATTACACAGCTTCAAAAATAAAGCACTCACTGTTTCAGTTAACGGTAGTTTTATTGAACCGATGTAATGTGAATACATGAATCTTTCCGTGGAAATTAAATCCCATTTTTTGTACAGCGATTCGCACACCCGTATGCAGAACACGCAGGCATGCTTAAAGACGTTGAGATTAACTTTTACACACGTGCAGGGAGATTTATATTCGTGAGTTCGCGGCAATCCTCCTCCTTGGCAGGAAAGATCTGAGTCAGCCACATTTGTTGACCCTTGGCTTCAAAAAAAATGACGTCATGCTGACTCCAGTCAATCTAACCTTTTTGGTTAAAATGTATTTCCAAGGGCCTGGTTAGGTCTAAAAAGGATATCCTAGCTGGGGGGAGGAGGGAACAACTGCCAACCAATCAGGTGTGTTCCTGCTAAGGATCATGGGACAAGCAGAGTCCCCCTCTCTCTTCTGCTGGCTTCGCTACAAGATGGTTGCAGGGAGAGCTGCTCTGTGAGGAGGCAGGGTGGTTGCTGCTGGGAGAGGCCTAGCAGTAGGAGATTGAGGAAGGAATGAGTGGAAGCAAGACCCCGTCAGGTTTATACTTATTTTGACTCTGTATTTTCCTAGGCTGTGTATAACAACCCCTTTTATCATTATATTAGCAAACTGTTAATAAAATCTTTTTCATAAATCAATCTGCCTTGTTCTGGATTCCAGTGGAGGAATCCCAGGAAACTCCTCTGGCAACCTGATACCTCGGCTGGTGGCAGCGGATTCAACCTACCAAGGTATTTCCCCACTAAGCTGCGCGTCCAAACCAAGGGGGCACGTGGGGGGCATCATAGGTTACAACCCCCCTTTTGTTCATGACAATATAAATTGGCCATCTCAGTATCATTATTGGGTATCTAAGTATGTGTCCATTGGTAGGCCATTATCACAGTTGCATCTGTGCTGGAAAGTTGGATAGGATTGGGCCCCAGACGGCCAAGCAGGGATTCCTAGCAACTGCATAGACTTTGGACAGTTCGCTGATTCCCTAGTTAATATTAAAGAGCAAATACTATACTATTGGCTTTCACCATGCCAAAGAGCTCAGTCCTCTAGTCATTTGGGTTCCTCAGTTTCTCATATAAACTCAAAATATCTACTTACAATATGTGGCACAACTGAGTATTTAAACATACACAGTTTTCGGGGGGGGGGGAAGAACTGCATTAGTATTTTGCAGCAAAAAGAACAGGCTTGTGGCATCTTAAAGCATCTTAAAGCATCTTAAAGCAGTGGTTCCCAAAGCAATGGATTGCGACCCACCACCCTGGGAGACACTGGGCTATGCCCCTTTAAGGGGCAGGGAGAGGGGAAAGACCTTGGCCAGAGGGGCTCGTTTTTTTACCCTGGAATTGGTGGCATCCCGGGAGGGTGGGGAAGGACTCCCCAAGCAGCAGAACACATTTACAGTGCGATTGTGGCTCACTTCCAGTTTTGCTATTGCAAACCTGAAGTAGTTGCGGATTCCAGTGGATGTTGCAAATGCAGAAACGTTCATGGACTACTCGCGGAGCTCAATCCTATCCCCTGCCAAATGCATTGCAAAATGCAAAAAGAGGAGCATTGCTTGTAATGGTGGAGGGGCAGGGGTGCCCTGAAGCCAAACAGAAGTAAAAAAAAATAATCTGTTTTACTTACCTCCATGAAGCCCTCAGGCCACCTATGTGACATAGGCCACCTGCTGATATTTTATGGCCTATGTCTGAGGAGAAAAGGGGCGGAGATGTTTTCAAAAAGGGGTAAGATATGATGTGTGCAACTGCTGCCAACCCCCCCACCCGCCTCCATCCCACAACTCATCCTGGTTCATGCCCTGAAACACCCTTTTCCTCCTCTTTCACCCCCCCCCCCCACTCATGGCCTGCCCCACACTGACTTACCGGTGCTAGGGGATCTGGGAGGGCAGCTGCTTCACAACCAGCGCCACTCACTGTTTCCAGCAACAGAGTACCATGTTTTGCAATGCCATAAGTCAGGATGTGCTGTGAGAATGTGAATTCTGGCTGTGCAGCCCAATGATAGGGTTGGGCTCCCAGTCTTCAGATGCATACAGGGTTATCAGTTGGCAGGTATATGTGTCTGATTTGGCCCTCAGTCTTTAAGGGCCATAAGACTCCTTGTTATTCAGACATAGGAAGGCACAGAACTTCAAATACATAGTCTCACAAATGTAGGTAATAAAATAGTGGCTTATAAGGAGGAATTCAACTCATTTAGAATGCAACACATCAAAGGAAAGAATGTGGTTCTAAATGTGCTAAGAAAACACATTTTTGTCCCATGATAGTATTAAGGGTCCAGGAATATAAATGCTTTACAGGGCAAGCCTATACAGGTTTACTCAGAAGTAAGTCCAGCTAATTTGCTGTGGGATTTATTCTCAGGAAAGTGTATAGGATTGCAGCCTAATTACCCAGTTTTTGAAAGTCCTTGTGGAGGCCATTTGGTTACATGTCCAGTATGGAACCAGCTGCACGTTCTCTGAGCTCTAGCTAGAGAGCAGGTACCTGGATACGAGCTTCATTGAGCTTGGTGGCCCTGGCCAGCTCCTCCCGGCAGTAGATATCAGGATAATGATTTCTTGCAAAAGCTGCTTCCAACTGATCAAGCTGGTCCTGGCTGAAGGTAGTCCGGTGCCGTCGACGGGTAGGAGTGGCAGTTGTGTGCAGGGCGGAGGAGGCAGCAGCAGGTGAGAGTAATGAACCCCCAGGAAGTCCAGAGACACTGGGGAGCTTCCTGTAGAGGGAAACGTCAACATCTGAAAGGAAATAAGAGGATCAATTGACACCTCTGACCTGCAGCTCTCCTACATCCAAGCTTTTGGAGTTTCCATCATCCCTGTCAATGCCCCTGCTGGCCTAGCCTGACTTGCTCTCTTCCCCCTGCATGCATCTTGGAGGGCACGTCTTATAGCATGATCCTATGCGCATCTTGAAGACCAAACTACATATCATATTTCAGGCTTATAGCCCCGATTGGCTTGGGTTTAGGGCATAATCCTAACCTTCATCAGTACAGCCAGGCAACGGTGGCCTGCCCTGTATTCAACACAGGCTGTTGGGATAAGAGGGCATTTTCCCCCATTGCCGTGTAACAACCCAGCCAGCCCCCCGGAGCTCCTCAGATCTGCGCCAGCTATTTAACTGGCACAAATCCAAGCAGCCCATATAAGGCTGCCTGGGATGGGGATGGGGGTTAGGCTACGGTGTGCACTGCCGCCATCAATCCCACTCCTGGTCTGATCCTCTCCCTTTTACACCTCCTTTTTCCCACCCCGAAACACCCTCCCATCACCCTCTCCCACCTCCCACGCTGCCTGGTGCAAACCTACCTTCCTTGGCCAGCAGTGGGATGGAATCTGGCATTGGCAGGACAGTGCATGTCCTCACACCGACACGGCCAGATCCCAAGTTGACGCAAACTGTGCTATGCAACACTTGCGAGCCAGTGCAGGGGGACTGTACCAGGACACCCATGTTGGGATTGGGTGTCCTGTTTTTCCTCAGGGAATAGCAACTGGATCAACATGCCCTCCTGGATCATGCCCACAGAAGCACCAGGCAGGACAGAGTTAAAACACACCTCCCTCCCCGCCACTCCTCTGCTCCCAACTAAGTCCTCCCACAGCAGTGGCTTTGCATTTTTGGAAAAAGGGCATGGGAGTTCTGTTACACAAGTTTCTACATCAAATGTAGTTTGGCCTTTCAAGAGTAGGCAAAAGATGGGCTGCAATTGAGAAAATGGCTGGAAAGGAAACATGATTAACCCATCCTTCCCTTCTCCCCATCACAAGATGAGTGGTGGCCCACATGTAGTGAGTTTCTGCGCAGAGCAGTGAAGCCAGCGCTGCTTTTCCAGTGGCCTGCTGCCCTGAGACTTGCTGGAGCCACCTGGGACTGAGCATATTGTGCTCAAAGCTGCAACATCAAGGCCATGATGGTCCTCCTGCTCTCTTGTCTGTGAGCAAGATTTTTCTTCAAAGTGCCAGCTGGGAGCGTCAGGTATGTGAACCTTTCCTCCCAAGTCCCATACCAATCATGAAATGCTATGATGGTAACAGTATATTTTTTTCCAATTCCCTCTTGAAATCCCCAGGATTAACAATGGGGAATATGATGCTCTGGCCCCTTCTTCCTGGAAGAACCTGAGATCGTGAGAGCAAGGGAAGCACAATAGCCTTGTCTAAAAAACTAATTAATTTGGGACCCCAGTGTGTGTGTGGGGGGGGGGGGAGGGGGAATGGACAGGATTTAAGCTGCCCGGATCTGAGCCAAACAGCTTTCTCGTTAAATGTGTGTGCATCCTGGTATTTGGGGAGAATGACCAGTTCTCTAGCCTGTTTCACTCACACTTCTCAGTAAGAACATAAGAAAAAGCCTTGCTGGATCAGGCGAAAGGCCCATCTAGTCCAGCTTCCTGTATCTCACAGTGGCCCACCACATGCCTCAGGGAGCACACAAGACAACCAGATACTTGTGTCCTGCTGCCACTCCCCTGCATCTGGAATTTCAAAGTAGACTATTACCCTTGAACCACCCTCAAGGAAGACATCAGACTGAGGTTAGGGTTTAATTTTATTAAGCACAATGTAAATCATGTAACCTACTGAACACCCATCCCTCCCTTGCCAGTCTGGGGTAGGCAAAAAAAACCTGCCATCCATACTTGGCCAATTTGGATGACAGAAAAAAATTCCTACCTGGCCCTCATGATGAACGACCAGCTAATCTCAAACTGGACATACCCATCATAGCTTGTAACATGTAATGGAGTTTTCCTCCATAAATTTAATCAATCCCCTTTTAAAGGCATCCAGGCCCAATGCCATCACCACATCTCGCGGCAAGGAGTTCCACATTCTAATTACACGCTGGGTAAAGAAATACTTTGTTCTAACTCTCCTAACACTCAGCTTTAGAGGATGTCCCCTCGTTCTGGTATTGTGTGAGAGGGAAAAGAGATTCCTTTTATCTACTCTATCCACTCCATGCATAATTTTGTATGTCTCAATCATGTCCCCCCTCAGGCGCCTTCTTTCTACACTGAAGAGCCCCAAATGTTGTAACCTTTCCTCGTAAGGGAGGTGCCCCAGCCCAGTAATAATTTTAGTTGCTCTTTTCTGTACTTTTTCTAATTCCACTGTGTCCTTTTTGAGATGTAGAGACCAAAACTCAGTATACAATACTCTAGGTGTGGCCTTACCATTGCCTTGTACAATGGCAATACAATATTGGCTGTTTTATTCTCAATCCCTTTTCTAATTATCCCTTCTTCACTGCTGCTGCACACTGGGTCAACATTTTCAAGCACCTCTAGCACCTCAAGATCTCTCTCCTGGTCTGTCACTGAAAGCTCAGAACCCATTAACCTATATGTGAATTTTTGATTTTTTTTTGCCCCAGTCTGATTACTTTGCATTACTTTGCACTTATTTACATTGAAACACATCTGCCATTTTATTGCCCATTCTCCCAGTTGTGAGAGATCCTTCTGGAGCTCTTCACAATCCTTTCTAGTTTTCACCATCCAGAAAAGTTTAGTGTCATCTGCAAATTTGGCCACCTCACTGCTTATGCCTGTCTCCAGGCCATTTATGAATAAGTTAAAAAGCACTGGTGCTTTTTAAAAGGTAAACAGCACCCTCCTTCAGCTCTCATGTAGAAAATACATTCTACAACAGTGGTTCTCAAACTTTTTAGACTGGGACCCACTTTTTAGAACGGCACTGTTGTTGGGACCCACCAGAAGTGATGTCATAGCCAGAAGTGCCATCATCAAGCAGGAAGTGCTGTTAGTGTGTAATCAAATGACACTCCTGGAATGCAAACTGGCATTCTTGGACTGAAGCAAAGGCACAACCATGAAACATTTTTGACAGAAAGCAAAATTAGGACAGAATATTATGTAAAAACTAAAAAATAAATTTAAAAAAATCTCACTTGAAAATTTAAACTGTTAACACTCACAAAAGGACTATAGCAAGAGTAAGATCTGCAGTGTCCAAGACGGCTGCTCTCAGCTTTCCGCGACTCACCTGATATCAGGTCACGACCCACCAAGTAGGTCCTGACCCACAGTTTGAATAACACTATTCTACAACATCAAACAAGCCCTCCTGGATCAGCATAAAGGTCTAGCATTCTGTTTCCCACTGGCCAGCCTGATACCTCAGGGAAACCCAGACAAGCAGGTCTTGAAGACAACCATTCTTTCCTATTGTTGCCCCTCGGCACTTTGGGTATTGGGAGGTATACTGCCTCTGAATGATAAGTTCCATCTACGTATCCTGATTAATAGTCACTGATAGATGATCATGAATAAAGGAGTGGCGCTAACAAATGGAAGTTGAACCAGCCCTTCCTTAACAAGTGTCCTTGCTTTTGTGAAAAAAAGTGGCAAAGTCTCTCCTTTAGAAAGCACTCCTGGCCAGCACCACACTGAGGGCACAAACCCAAACTGAGTTAGGCAGGCATGAACTAAACCAGCAAAGTTTGGCCAGCACGAGGGACACCATTAAGTATGTTTGGACCACTCTCTGAGTCAGAGAGGCCAACACACAGACATGAGCCATCCTTCCTGACTCCGAGAGTAGTCCAAACCAGTGGTGTCATCTACTCTAGTGGAGACGGAACGCTGGGTGGGATGTACGTTTGATTGGCAGCCCAGTCCGTGTGGTTCCGCTGCCTTCCCCCCACCACACGGGCTGCCCTCGGTCGCTGCTCGCCCAGCTCCGTGATGGACGCGGGTCGCTGCTCGCCCAGCTCCATGATGGACGCGGGGGGACAGGTGGGGGGCGTGCTGGGTGCCTGGGCGAACAGGAAGGACGGCGGAAGCGAACGGGCAGGCAGCCAATCAAACATAAGTCCCGCCCAGCGTTCCGTCTCTGCAAGAGTAGATGACACCACTGGTCCAAACCCACTTTACGGTGGCCCTTGTGCTGACCAAACTTTGCCAGCTTAGTTTATGCTGGCCTAACTCCAGTTTAGGATTGTGCTCTGACAATGTCAGAGCCACAGACTGAACCCAGGAATTCTGACTCCATAATTAGACACCCCTCTTTCCCATGGTGTGAAGGATGATATTTCTTGGATAAGGGTGATTTACAAGATGCATTATAGGTATGATGTTTTGGTGGTAATGAAATAAAAACACATAACGCTTTCTGCACTTCTCATTTGTGTAAAAAGAACACAAAATCAGCAAAAACAAAAATCCACTCCGTTTTCTAATTGATCCTGCAATGTCTGTGACTGTATCTGCTGACACTATACCACCTATATCACCTACCCAGTACACTTCTAAAGTGATTATAAGATTATAATTTATAATTATAATTAATAAAAATGCACTCTTGGAATAAAAACACATAACATTGCTTTATTCACTTTTTCCTTGGGGAAACAATAAAATCTGTAAAAAAAAAATGTTTAAGAATGCCTCATACATACTCATTGTTCCCCAGCATTTATTTAAAGCTATGATGTTAGCTGCCCATGCGGTTATTACATATGGGTGGAAGGATGCTTTAAAATGGACTCTGGAAAGATGGAATTTATATTTGTATCATTGGATACAATCAGATATAGTGTCAATATTGAGGCAGGATAGGGCATGGGACGAAAATAAGCTGGAGATACGAAAGAAATGGTTGGGATATATAAGTTGAGTAAGAGGAGGGGGGGCAACAATGTTATTTTAGTGAAGATCCAAAAGGTGTGCTCGTGGCTGCAGGTATAAAAATTAGAGGGTCGCTTTTTCTTGCTTTAAGGGGGGGTGGGATTATAAAGGGGGAAAATGATGTTTATGTTTCATGATGTTAATATAAAAGAATTTGATATGTAAATATATATATGCATCAATAAAAATTTTTTAAAAAAAATACTCATTGTTCCCTACTTCCATTGCAAATATATAACAGGAAGGAAACAAACTAGGAACACAAAAGGTTCAAGTGGCACCACCTGCAGGTGGGTTTCATGAAATTTGGTTTGCGAGAATCCATAAGTCTGGGCTAGACAGTGTTGTGAACAGTGTTGGGAAGGGAAGATAAAAGAGTGGAGATAAATGCCACAAGCAACATACAAGCAAGCATGTTGTCCAGTTCTGCCTCATAAATCCCACTGTCAGAGCTAGATACACAACGTAGGAATATTTCCTGTTTACACCTCTGCCGTCTTCACTCAATGTGATTAAGTAATAATTTAAAAATGGGGTGTATATGTATTTACATTACATATATGCACCAATAAGTTTTCAATAACCTAAAACCGACAAATTATTGTCTTATATTTTAACTAGTAACTATTTTAATTCTTAAGGAGGTTCTTGTTATCCATATTTTAATGCTGAAAAAGCTTTAAAATCCCATAAAAACAGTATATCTAATTACATGTATAAGATGTACCAAACCAAAATAACTTCACATCAGCGTAACCTGGGCTGTCAGAAACAAGCCCCCTACCCAAAGACGTCCTTTATCAGTTCCAGAATACCTTGATGTATCTCTACCCATTAGACTCCATGGTCCCTCCCAGATGAGTAGCGTGCTTGTTTTCAGATTTCCCAACCTCGAAACCCCCTGGTAATGTGGTGTATTCTCACCAGCTGCTTTTGCCAGATTGGATTATTATATTTTCTTCTTCCCAGCTGCTTCCTGCCATCCAGGGCCCCTGCCGTCTAGATGCCCTCCCTGTGCTCTTGGTAGGTCAGAGCTTTCCCACTCACCAGCCGTGGAACTGACGGTCTCAGGAAATGCATCAATGAGCCCCGCACTCTTCCTCTTACCTACTCGTCCACCCTCCATCTCCCTTGATCTAGACTGCGCTTCCCTCAAAACTTTTAAGCTAGTTCTGACGTCAATCTTCAATTCTGGATGGGGGTGTGGCTTCGCCAGTCACCTCCCGCCACCCACCCACATACGGTGGAGATGACCAGCAGAAAGGAGGTTGGGATCAAGGGAAGGGGGGCAGACATGTCTAAGGAGTGCTGGGTGGAGGGATTCTGGGCCTCTGTACCATCTGGCTAGTGATTTTGTGCAGCCGTGTTGTGTTAAGATGCATCTGTCGTATGCAGAGGTTATAGGTGTGTGAAGATGCTCTGTGTATATGTTATTGCAGCATTGATGCATGTAATTGTATGTGCAGGTGACTGATGTGTAGGTGGTGTGAAGTTGTATTGCTTTGGTGTTATTTGTGTGTGTGTGTGTGTGTGTGTGTGTGTGTGTGTGTGTGTGTGTGTGTTTGTGTGTGCACCTGCTAGTGTGTTTTCATAACTCTCTTAGATTGGAATGTGAGTGTTGAGGTCCGGAGGAATGCCAATTGCTTTGTGAGTGTATTGCTTTGGTACCTGTCTAAAAGCGTACCAGAGGGCCTCTGTGGGTGGCAGCCCAGACTTTGTCTCCTGGGATAAGGTTCCAGCAATCATGGCTCTCTATTGTGAATGCAAATCCCGCAAAGCAGCACAGCAGCAACATGGGAATCGACAGTGGCCAAACTATCCATCTTACACTCTCTTTCGGGTCTGACTCACGACCTCAGCAGCCCCACCAGCTCTCCCTATGCATCAAAATGCTCAGATTCACAGCCCCCTGGTGCCGCCTCAATGGGTCACACCAAGCCATTCTGTGGCTTCTCATTTTGTCCAGTTCTTCCGGTCAATGCTTTGACTTTATGACATAATTGCAGAGTTTAAGAGCAAATCCAGAGGAACAAAAGGGGCAAGCAGGCAGCAAACAAGTCTGGCAGGTTGGGGGGGGGGAAGCTCTACATCTAGGCAAGTATTCCAGCTCCGGTATTCCAGCTCACTAACCCTCACGGCTTGCAACCCTTCTAGGTATGACTTCCCTGCTGTGAGAATCCAGAAAATCTACCCCTTAGCCACAGTTCTAAAAGAGAGAGTTGCACTCACCTTCCTCTCTCATTTTGCAGAACTTCAGAGCCAGTTGATGGGAATGTCAGATTGTATTTCTTCACACAGCTCACAGTTAGCACGTGTAACAGATTTCACTACTGCATGATGTGGTGATGGGCACAAAAGCCACTAAGGCTTTTGAAAAGCATTTTGAAACTCATGGAGAAAGGCAGATCTATCAACAGTTGTGATGACTCAGAGGAGCCACCATGTTTGGAATCAATTTCTCTCTGAAGGTTGTGGGACTGGATGAGATGGACCTTGGTCTGATCCAGCAATGCAATACTTGCGCAATGCTGCTCTTTGTTTCTGCTCACCATGACACTGGGGGTAATTTGGAGCAGGGTAAGCAGAGGGTCCCAAAATTGTGCATTCACAGGGCTGCTGTGCTGATTGCCCTTCGATTGATGGCTAATGCGATTAAGCCACCCTGATTGCTGAGGACTCCCCTGGGCTCCAGTAGACCATTTTCCTTATTATTACTAATTGGGAATGGTATGCGTAATGGGGAGTCTATGCCCTCAGGACATGGCATTAAGTGTATGTGGGGATAGCAGATGGCAGCACAGAAGAGGCTTTCGCCTTCCCATTGCACTACATGTCAATAAGCTTTTACAAGACTTTTACTAAGTCTTAACTTTGGATCTGAATTCAATGGATCGGCCTAATTGAAAAGCCCCAATCTCCTCTTTCAGCTGAGAGAAGAATCCAAGAGTCCTGGTCAATAGCAACCTTCCCTCTAAAGTGTGTGTGTGTGTGTGTGCGCGCGCGTGTGCACATTGAGAGGTTCTAGCAGTATTTGAAGACCCACTCTTGGATATTTTCAACTGCAAAAAGTAGTGTACCTCAAGGGCATTTGTTGTGGTTAGATTTTTCCATGATCACTAGCAATGTTGTTAATGCAATCATCACACTTTTTCAAGCAAAAGATTTATGCCTTCGGCATGGATAGGTAGTAAAGACCTGTTTAATTATTTATACTATTCAGTGCACAGGATCAGTGAGTTGACCAGAAATATACATTATATAGTAGAATTATATTCTATATACTATATAGAAATAATTATAGGTGATCTGAAACCTATGGGGGTGAGATGTCACCTTTACTTCCTAGATGGTGCCTCTGTTTGCTGCTCTATATCAGTGGTTCCCAACCTTTTTTTGGCCATGCCCCACCTAAGCATCTCTAAAATCCTTATGCCCCCCTTATATAATTCTTATTATTCAAAAAGTGAACTACTATTCACGTGGAGGAAGCCTAAAAGGTCATTAACTTGGTTTAAACAAGGTTCCAAAGAACATGGCATCCATGAAAGAGAAAAATAAAAGATGGCACGGAAAGAGGGAAATTTAAAAAAAACATTCTTAGCAATTTATGAATAATATATAAGAACAATTAGCTGGCTTTCAAATTCACTGTTAATAACTCAAAAAATTTCAAAAAATTCACTATTAATAGTTCATTCTTGAATTGTCCCCCTTAAAAATCAAATTGCCCCCCTGTGGGGCATGTGCCCCACGTTGGGAACCATTGCTGTATATGGTGGCATGCTATGGCTTCGTTCACCTGCTTCCTCTGAGCTTGTTTTCTTTCTATTGCCCAGTCAATTCTTGATTCATTCTTGAAATCTTCTCCTAATCCAACATTCTATTGCTGTGGCCATCTCCTGGGGAATGTATCTCCTTAGTCACAGCTCTATGATGTGAATGAGAGATCCCATTTGTGTTGTTGGTGTCAAACGGCTTGAATGTCCCAGCCATTGCTGGTTGACATGGATATCACCAGCGCTTTCTGGTTCAGAGTCACTGAGTTAAATGGCTGGGACTGCACGATCCATTTGGTGGAGGACATTCAGTTCCAGCTGTTGTTTGCACTTCACCCATGTTCAGTCCATAGAGGTCCTCTACCACATTGGTGGGCCCAGTCTAATAACCTAACAGCCCAATCCTATGTGTTGGCAATGCTGTCAGAATACATGTTCCAACGCTGTAACATGATTTCCAGCTGTTGCAAATGTGACACACTGCTTGGCCACCATTGGAAGTGGCAAGTGGCTGGGTCCACACAGTGACAGACCAGTGATACCTGCTGCCACAGTTAAGAATGTGCAGGGGCTGGGAAGGAGGTAGAGAGGGGGTGGAATGTGGCTTGATTTGGGCAGAATAGGATTGGAGATAAAGGCAGATGGGGCCTGGGAAGGGGGCTGGCTTGGCAGAGCTGCACCCACTGAATCCTAACCTCCTTCCCAGGGCCAACCAGCGATATCGCTGGCACAGGTCCAAGTTGGCCCATGGGAACCACAGGAGCTTACCCTGGGGGAAGAGAACGCCGTTTCATTCCCGCGAGGAGGCCTTCAGAAGCCAACACTTCCCCGCAGGTTGCAGAAGACGCCACATTGCCACTACTGCATCATAGTGTGAGGAGTTAGGTAGGATTGGGCTGCCCACCTTCAGTGGCAGCCACAGGCTGTGATATCACAGGGTGACCTCAGAGCTCAGGTTCTAGAACCCAGCTGAACTGCCGCCTTTGGGTGGGATATGTTGGCAGGTACATCTTGATCTTTGGCACTGGAGAGGTTCAGGCAGATGTGAGGGCACAGATAGGCTTTCAGTAGACTCAGCATCCTGAAGGAAAAGGTTTGGTCTGACCACATTACAAATTTCTTACGCTATGCTAAAATTAATTTGGATTGCATCCACAAGAGGCAATCTGCGTTGGTTTTGGCCATCTGTTTCCAACCTTTGTGCCCAGATAAATCAGTGTGCCATTAGAAATACATTATTTAAATAAACACCTAGAGTTCCTGTTGGAGTTCCTAGGAAAGGTTGCCTTCAAGTCAGCAGGTCTAGGTGCCAGGATCGCCACTGGGAAGTTGCCAAGGGCCCAGAGTCCTCAGAAGGGCCAGCTTCTGGTCCCTGAGACCACTTCTGTGACCATGGCCTTTGCGTGGTGGTGGCAGGACAGCCTCTCGGGGCCCACTGAGGTAGGAGAAAACCCACAAGTGGCAGGCTTCCAAGGGCCCCCTGAAATCCAAATGCAAATGAAAGCAGCATCTTCTGAAGGCTCCCAGTTGCATGTAAGACCCTGTGTGTGCATGGAGCGCTTTTGTTCAGGCCTTCTGCCAAACACACTGCGACCAGGGGCAGGACCAGCCCAGAATATGTGTTGGGGGGAGGAGTGAAAGACAGTAGGCACTCTGGGGAGGGGCGGTGGAGCAAGCTGGTTGGTTCTCTAAAGAGCAGCCCTTTTTGTCACTAGTCTGTAGTAAGACTCAGCAAGCAAGATTTAGACGTCTGAAGTTGGTTCGTTACAGAATCTGTCGCGGGTCTTGTACTGCTTTCTCCTGCCTCTTGCCGCTCAGTCTTTCCCTCCCTCTTTCTTCCCCCACTCACTGCACCTCCTCCTTTTCTCTCCCTTCTAGGGCCCTTTGTGATTGAACTTATAGGAATCTGAGAGGGAAGGATGGGGAACTATAGGCTTCAGCCCTCCCCTCACTTTAACTCTTTGTTCAGTGGCATTTGCTAATGTGAGGTAACTGTTCACATGACTATTTAGAAGATGTCTGAAGAACAAAAAGTGTGAATCATTCTTTTTGAGACTGTATTGTTGAATGCTTTCTCCTCCTACACCCACCCACCCCTTCCCAGACATGGATACCTTGTTTGTCAAGGCTCTAGTCTAGCCATCTTTGTGAGGTACTCATTTTCTATTCATTGCCCAGAAAGCGTCTGGCTTTCCATTCAGTGATGATGACCTGACTGTGAGGGCCACTCACGCACGCAGGCCACCAAAGGCCAAAGTGAGAAGCCCCAAATTGCCAAAGCATTGCCATAGGTGGTGTGCAACAAGACTTCTTTCACATACTCTTCATGCGGGGAGGCTTCATGTGAGGAGGCTTCATGTGGTAATTCCTCGGTTTCTCAAGTACCATGGCTGGGGCAGTATATTCAGGAGTACTGAATACACTAGATGTCATTACTGAGCAGCAACTGGAATTACTGGAGAGTGTTGGAATTTGCCAGGGCTGATGATCACTGTCCAGATGACTGTCCCTGACATCTGCTGTCTCCAAGTGACTCTGTCCTGTACTTGCCTGGGTCACTGAGCTGCTGGCCACTGGTGGCAATTTAACAATGCCCTCTTCTCCGCCATCATTTGCACCACCATTAGTCACAGCAGTTCTTGTCTCCTTGCTGTTCTGAAATACCTTTCACAACAAAAAGTCTCCTTGTCTCACTGTCTGATCTCCAAATGCAACTTCTCTTGTTACAGATTGGTCCTCCTGAAAAGATCTCTGCCTTCTACTACTTAGCAACAGGGTAGTAAGATCTGGCCAGACCACCAAGATGAAGGTTCTTCGGGTGATAGCCATTGTCATCTGTCTTGCAGTTAAAGCTCCCAGCAAGCTCTTCAGTCGCTGCGAGCTGTTGCTGACCCTGCAGCGTTCAGGAATGGATGATTATGCAGGCTACCGCTTGGCTGACTGTGAGTTGTTGCCCATATGTGGGTGTCAATCCACTTATTACTGTTTGTGGAAGGGAAAACATTTAGCTGCACTGAAACTGACAGGGCCAGTCCATATGAGTATAAGGAAAGGTTTGCACAAAGCTTCAGGCTGTGTGGAACTTAAAAGGGCCCCCAAGCCACCAGCTTTCCATATATCTGAGTGTAGATTTGCCAGCCTACCCAGAGATGGTGGTCTCCAGTTGACTACTGAAAGCAAGATTTTAACAGGGCCTCCAATCATGCTTTGGGGAAAAATCTCCAGGATCAGTTCTGTCATGATTGGCAACCCTAACCAGTTACAGCCATGATGTATGGCAGGTATACATGGCTGGCTGTATAGCTACTACATAAAGAGTGAAGTGACCTGTCAGTCTTGCCGCTGCCATGAACGTGTGTGTGTGTGTGTGTGTGTGTGTGTGTGTGTGTGTGTGTGTGTG
>JAJKFI010000114.1:1129193-1141039 GCA_029204185.1 Lerista edwardsae | reverse complement strand
TGTGTGTGTGTGTGTGTGTGTGTGTGTGTGTGTGTGTGTGTGTGTGTAATATAGGGTGGTTATAAGGTTTACCGCAAAATGATGTGTGGAATGCTTTGAGCACCCCAAAGCATTATATAAATGCTTACCATTATTGCTTACCATTATTGTTAGCACATTGATACCTTATTGGCATTATATTGTACTTTGAAGAAAAGGTTAAATGTGAAGTATGGATTCCTTGGGTATTTCTTGGGCTGTTAGAACATACAAACAGACATATCATTGAAGTGAAATGCAATGTACCATTTTCAAATATATTCTAAAGCACAGTATAAAGTTCTAATCAAGCCTTGACAATATTGATGCAGCCTGTGGAGTCTAGCAGCACCTTGCATGGTTGTTGGGAGCTTTGGCAGGAAAAAGGGGAGTTTCTTGAAGTGTCTGGTAAATGCCCTGGAATCAATGGGCACTGGGAAGCATTTCTATTGGGTATATAGGAATAGTCCCGCTGGATCAGGCCAAGGCCCATCTAGACCAGCTTCTTGTATCTCACAGTGGCCCACACCAGACGTCTCAGGGAGCACACAAGACAACAAGATATTTGCATCTCGCTACCACTCCCCTGCATCTTGCATTCTGAGGTAGCCTATTTACTCTTACACCCTCCAGCGAAGACACCAGACTATGGCTTGGGTTTAGCTTTATGAAACATGTGACCATTTTTAAAAAACATGAAACCTACTGAATGCATTGTCCCTCCCTCAACACTCTGGAGTAGGCAAAACAAAAAACCAAAAACCTCCAAGGCCAATTTTGATGACAGAAAAAAATTCCTACCTGACCCTCATAATGAGTGACCGGCTAATCTGGAGTTTTCCTCCATAAATCTGTCCAATCTGTCCAATCCCCTTTTAAAGGCATCTAGGCCAGATGCCATCACCACCTCCTGTGGCAAGGAGTTCCACAGACTAATTAAATGCGGGGTAAAGAAATTCTTTTAAATCTGTGCTAACTCTCCCCATGCTCAATTTTAGTGGATGTCCTCTGGTTCTGGTGTTGTATGAGAGCATCCCTCTATCCATTCTATCTATCCAGGATACAGGATGGGATTTTAATGCCTTTTTCACTTCTTGCCCTTTTTAAAAAAATCACCAAAACCAACCAAACACTTTTCTTCCCTCCCATTTTCTGCAATGGTCATTTGTCCCCATTTTCCAGGCAGAGAAAATTTGAGGATGCCCAAGTTTTTATAATGTTTTATTACCATATATTTTTTTCTGTGCAGTCAGGAGGGCCAGAAACTTTGTCAGATAGAAACTGAGAAAATCACAGGAATCCTTTGCCATATATGAGATTCGGTGCTTGTATGTCAAACCTGTGACTGTGAACACAAATCCTTTCCAAACTCATGTTCCAGTTCTGATTCCAGTCTTATACTACACCCAGTGGCGTAGCTGGGCCATTTTGCACCCGGGACTACTTAATTTTTTTACACATACACATACCCCAGCAAAATTATTTATTCATTCATTCACATTTTATACCTCCAAAGAGCTTTCTCCAAGGAGCTAATGGCAGTGTGCACTTCTTTGGTCATCACAACAACCCTGCACAGGAGGTGAGGCTGAGATAGTAATAGTCATGACAGGAAATGAATAATAATAATAATGGCCAGAAAATAAATGCAGTGAATATTCCCCCACAAGCAATGGATGTACATATGAACCCCACCCACTGCTATTGCTCCTCTGCACAAAGAACTCAATGACATACTACCTCTGCATCTGGAGGTTCAATGTAGCCAACATGGTTAATAACCAGTGATAGACTATAGTCCACCATATTTAGAATCCACCTTAAAAGTCATCTAAGCCAGTGACCAACACCACCCAAACATTCCACCAGCGACATCAACTAAGGTTGAATACATTCTTTCATTACATTCTGCCTTAAATTACACACTGAACGATATATAGCGTATTATTATTATTCCTAAAAACCACAATTGCCACAATTTTGATCATTAGTGCTCTCACTCTCTCTCTCTCTCTCTCTCACACACACACACGCACGCACGCACGCATACACTCCTCTGAGGGTGTCACTAACACCTTTTGCGTTAAGAAAATCTACGGTTTGTTACATAAGACCAGGGGTGTCAAAATCATTTTGTACAAAGGGCCAGTTAGCATTCATTGTGGCTGCTGAGGGCTGGAAGTTAGCAGAAAGTGACATCATTAAGCAGGAAGTGACAAGAAATAAGCACTTTGTTCTTACCTAGAAACGCTTTAGATATGGAAAGCCCAATTATCACACAAACTGCCTTTCAGCAGCACCACTTCTTCCAGGAAGGAGGACTGAGCTGGGGATGGCTGCCAGGGAGAGCCAGGAAGGAGGCCTAAGTGGGTTAGGAGCAGCACACACACTAGTTTCTTAGTATTTTTGCTCGCTCTGCATTCCTGCACTGGCCTCCCTCTGCGCCTTTGCTGGTAAAAACTTCATTTCCTACTCTCAGCACCCGCTGCAGGCTCAGATGACTAATTGCTCTGGAGTTGCTTGTTTGCTACAAGAGGTCAGGAGACAAGGCAAGCAACAAGGGGGAGGGGCAGATGAAAAGGTCCTGTGGGCCTCATTTGTGGACTCATCATGCAGGCCCACAGGCTGTGTGTTTGACACCCCTGCATAAGAAATGTGTATTTTGGGATGGGGTTTTTTTGGCCATAACGTTTGCTAGCATTAAGGTATTACACTCTGGGGGTTTTCATTGAATTCCTGATGAAATTCTGCATCCAATGGTATACAGCATGATGGTATTATTCCTTAAAACCACAATTTTTAAAATCGCGATTTGTTCAAAAGAAGTTTAATTTTTGGTTTTTACTTCTTTGGCCATAACTTTTGCTAGAATAGAGATATTACATTCGGGTTTTTTCCATTGAGTTCCGGGTGAAATTCTACATCCAACGGTATGCAGCATGGTGGTATTATTCCTTAAAGCTGTGATTTTCGGAATTTGGGGTTCAGTGGTGAAACTCCCCTGAAGATGGCACCTGGGGTGCTGTGCCCTCCGCCCCATAGGTAGCTACGCCACTGACTACACCCCCCTCCAAACCTGTTAAATACCCACCAGGCCAGTTGCAAACCTCAGCACCAATTACAAATCTGGCCTTGGGTAATCTGGATTGAAAAGTATCACTAACATGTTTTCTTCAAGATGAATCTTATCTCTGACAGGCTCTGCCTTCCCACCAGCTTCTCTCCAACCCCCTTTGTAAACTCCAGCAAATACAGTGATCCTGTGGATTGCTCTCCTCCCTCAGGGATCTGCATGGCCTACTATGCGAGTGGCTTCAACACGGCTGATGTGACGCACAACTCAGATGGCAGTACTGATTATGGCATCTTCCAGCTCAACAGTGGCTTCTGGTGTGCTGACAGCTACAGTAAAACGAGGAACCTGTGTGACTTACCTTGCCGCGGTACGGGTTTCTGCCAGAAGACAGGTGCAAGAATCTGGTCCTTGAAGGTGCAGCCTATAGGCTTGGCCTGGCAAAGCCACTGAGAGACAGATGATTGCCTGGGGAAGCCAGCACTTTCCTAATCGGCCTCATCCTAACTGGCCTCTCTTCCCCAGAAGGTGACTCTAGGTCTCCTGGTATTTGGCTGGAATCTGCCCAGCAATAGCAGTAGCCACTGTAATTGAGAGCATAGGGTAGTGGTTGTTGCCTTATTAAAGAAACTTCAGATCATTAATTGTGTGGGAATTAATTAATTGATCCATTAATCCATTAAATCTGCCTTACACAACTTGCATGACGGTTGCTGAGATAACATGTGTCAAATGCTAGGAAACATACCATAGTAATTCTATGTATTATGGGGCCAGGGCGTGGTCAGAAGGCACTAGCTGCAGGTACTGTACTGAAGCGAAGCAATGCCCCATGGCTCTGGGAGTGTGGCTATGGAGAAAGATGTCAGGAGAAACTCCTGCACTTCAAAATTTAAGACTGCATCATTTGCCAGCTGTGATGCAAGTAAACAACAGAATACCCAGACCCCATTCTGTTCAGATTGAATGAGGAGTACTGATCAGAAACAGTTTGTGAAAAGGACCAACCTGGCACACTAGTAGTACCCAGAACCTCATGTTCATCTACAGTGACTGAGGGCGCAATCCTAAACTGAGTTAGGCCAACATAAACTAAGCCAGCAAAATTTGGCCAGTACAAGGGCCACCGAAAAGTATGTTTGGACCACACTTGGAGTCAGAGAGGCCAGCACACAGACACACACCATCCCCCCCGACTCCGAGAGTGGTCCAAATGAACTTTATGGTTGTCCTTGTGCTGGCTAAACTTTGCTGGCCTAACTGTGCCAGCCTCACTCCAGGTTAGGATTGTGCTCTCAGCCAGGGCAATTTTGTAAGACCAACTATGTTACTACTCTCTAATCACTAATCACTCCCTCTGGTTGAGCGATTTACAGCACAGTCCTAACCTGCACTGGAATAGACAGGTTGGCTGACCTGCACTGTATCCAGCGCAGGTTAGGAGCAGGCTGGAGCCTCCACAGTGCAAGGGCACGTTCATCCTCTTACCCTAGGACAGCCATCAGCTGCCCTGATGGGCCTGCTCAGATCTGTAAGGCACAAGTCTGAGCACGCTGCGCAGTCCGGGGACAGTGGTTTGGATGTGGCCTAACGGCTGCATCCAGGCTCCACTCCCTGACCGCCCCATCCGCTGGAACACCTTCCCCCTGCTATGATCTGCCCCCTTCCCCTCCTCACCCAGAAAAGCCCCTGTGCTGGCCAAACTTGACCGGTGCAGAGGTGGCTTACCAGCGGCTCGCTTTGGTGCAACTGTGCTGACACAGTGTGCCTTGCACTGGTGCAAAAATACCGTATGGCACTTTCACGACAGCACTGGGCCAACGCAGACCACATGCACCAGCCCAGCAGGTGCCTTGGATTGCACCCTTGGAAACTTTGAAAATTCAGGGCTCAATCCTAACCACCTTTCCAGCACTGACATAGCTGCGCAATGGGGCATGTGCTGCATCCGGCAGTGGAGCAGCAGTCATGGAGGCCTCATCAAGGTTAGGGAATCTTTGTTCCCTCTCCTTGGAGCTGCATTGCCCTTACTCCAGTGCTGGAAATTTGGTTAGGATTGCGCCCTCAGCAACGAGTGTTTGAACCTTCTCATAGCAAGGCCTTCCTTTTCGTTTGTACCACACGCCTGCATTGGCAGAACAGTCTCAGAATCCATCCTGCAATTGGTAATTGAGGATAACATCTGCAGCCATTAATACACATATCTCGTTGAAGGAATATAATCTAAACCACTCCTGATTATTAGCAAGGGTGGTTAATACTTCAGTTGGCTAAAATGTTCCAGTGGATGATCTTTCAGGGACGGGGGCAGTTAGGGAATTTGGGGTAGTGGTGTCAGGGAAAAATCTGTTTGTAATCGAGGATTTGGCTTTCTGAAATTTCAGATCATATGAGAACTTCAGTCTTCTTTCTCTCAACTACTCTTTGTCAAATACAAGTCTCCAGTCTGCCCAGTCTCAATCTCGCCTTCCCTTCTCAGAAGCCTCTTCCTGGCCATCTCCTCATTCCTCTGGTGCACTTCCTGTTGCAACTCACCTGTCTTAGCCCCACCACACTTCTTTTCCCTCTTCCCACTTTGTTAGGTTCTTCTGCCTGTCCTGTCCACTCCTCTGTAGGATCTCAATGTTTGTTCCCTGCCATATCACTTTGCATGGTCCATCTATTGGAAGTACCACCAGAAGTAACTGGTGACTATGTCATCACCAGTTACTTCCAGATTCAAAGGCAAGATTCAGTGCAACAAACACTGGTGAGAGGCTCAGGATGGATGGGAGGGCTTTTTGGCATGCAAGAAAAATGCATGCTGGAGCTCTGCCCACTGAACTGAGCCTTCCATCGCTGCTTGTTGTGTTGTGTAGCTGGTCTTGCTGCCAGGCAGCTGGGATCTGGGGGTCCCACAAATACCATTAGACACCGTCTCAAGTAGCCTCAGTGGTATGAGTACCACTGGTTGAGGAATGCTGATCTAAATGACAGGCTGTGATTCTAGGATCAGAGCAGCTCAGCCAATGACAGCCAGAGAGCCTTCTGCCTGCACTACCCCTCTGCAACATTAGAGCAGGTCAGCCAGTCCCAGCAAAATGATTCATCAATACCATATCTTAAAGCACCTGGTCAAAGCTGTAATGGGCTCTAACAGGGGCTGGGGTGTAGTGATGTCACCCCCCTGCATCACTGTGCCTCTAGCACCACTGTCCTGCCCCCTGCATAGCCCCGCCACAACTCCAGAGCCTGTAGTCCTCCATTTTGGAGCAAACCAGACATGGGCGGGTGGGCGGGCGACTGTGGGCAGCAGCTTAGATGCCCAACTGCAAACAGCACCCGGCCAAGCGCCATGTGTCGCCCCCACAGATGATCTGCCTCTGCATCTGGTGCTTTATTTAGGCCCCTCCCTCCCCTTCCTCAGTTTGCACCCGGAACATGGTCACATCTTTAAACAATGTTTAAGCTCACCCCAACAACTTTATGTACCTCAAGCACTCCATTTCTTCTCCCTGTATCTTTCCTCCAACCTCCCTTGCCCTTTCTCCTCCCACCCCATATCTCTTGATGATTCTGCTGCAGTGGTGTACCTAGGACATTTGGCACCTGGGGCCCATAAATTTTTGGCTACAAATTTATTTCTGTATTTATATTTTCATTCATTCATTCGTTCATTCATTTTTATACTGCCCTTCCTCCAAGGAGCTCAGGATGGTGCACATGGTTCCTCACCTTCTTTTGCCCTCACAACAACCCTTTGAGGTAGGTGAGCCTGAGAGATAGTAATAGCCATGGCATGAAATAAATAATAATAATAATAATAATGATCAGAAAATAAATGTAGTGGTTAGGGTTGCGCTCTCAGTGACATACTGCCCCTGCATCTGGAGGTTCATTTTTTGGTCATTACTTTTGATAGAATGAAGTTATTATACTTTGGTTTGTTTCATTGAATTCCTCATGAAAATTCACACTGAATGATATATGGCATGATGGTATTGTTCCTAAAAACTGCAATTTTAACAAATCACAATTTTTACAGAAATTATATTTTTGGTTTGTAGGTTTGTGGCCATAACTTTTGAGAGAATGAAGATATTATACTTGGGTTTGTTTAGGTGAATTCTTGGTGAAATTCCACATCAAATGATTTATAACATGATGGTGTTGTTTATATAAAACTGCAATTTTCACAATTTTAGTCCCTAGTGGTGACACCCCCCTGCGGGTGGCACCCACCCCTGGCCCCCCTTTGTACACCACTGTTCTGCTGTCATTATCTAACCCCCTTCACATGCCTCTCTTGACCTTCCTGATCCCCCCAACTATTATTTCCTCTCTCTTTTCCTGAACCCTCTTCAGGCTCCTTTCCCATGGCGTTCAAACATGTCACCTTCTTTCCCATTCAAAAACAACAACTTTAAACCCTAAACACTTTTCCTGACCCTTCCTTGCTAGGACTGGCCTTAGACCAAAGGGCACCCCAGGCAAGTTGTGCCTTTAGTGCCCCTTTCCATTTTGTTCAGCTTTTGTATCTCTTATTCTTGTACTTCCTCTTCCTGTCTATGATAACAGTATGCTTGATTTATTACTGTCATGTAATGATAAAGTGCACACATGGATCCATATATCTGAATGTTATGCCATAAATGCATGAATTTGCATTTGTTTAATTTTAAAAATAACTGAAATGCCTGGATAGCCTGCCCCCAAACCTGGCCCTGTTCCCCACCTACTGGCTACTCTTGCTTCTTCCTTTTTCTGCCAGACTCCTAAAGCCGCTGCTGTTCATGTGTGCTGTCCTGCCTTCCTCTCTCCCGGGCCACTCTTCATGCCTTGCAGTGTGCCCGCCACTGAACTTGCTCCACACTACTGAGCTCACTATAAATAATGACAGCATGTATTACTCGACAGAACATAACACTTGCTGTTTCCTCTGTACCCACTAGATCTGCTAACTGACCAAATTGAGGATGACATTGTGTGTCTCAAGAGAGCTGCAGTGGGCCCAGAGGGCTTGGAAGCCTGGTAAGGGGATGAGTTCATCTTTCAGCGGCCTGGTCCATCTGCTCCATCCAGCCATCCTGTGTGATACTCCTTGACAATCACCCACCTATTCACAGTCTTATCTGCCTTAGGCACCTGAGCCAATTCTGTTTCCCGACGGAGGAACCGACTTGAGTTCAACGTTGGGGCCCCCGTAGCCACACCCCTTGACGCAGCCACGCCCCTTGACGCAGCCACGCCCACACAGCAGTAAAATAGCACCTTCAATTTAAAGTACCTCAATCATATGCAGAATCTATTGAACACAGATAGTATCTGCATCATTTCTGCCCCCATCTCCTTTTCCAGTTGTGAATAGTGTCAGTCCTTCTAGGCAGTCCTTCTAAAGCAAGGATTAGGGGTGGGTTTTGGGGTTTTTTTTCTTCTTCCAAACTTTCCAAACTGAGTTTGCCCAGTGCCCAAAACAGAACTGAACTAGGAATCAATCAGGAGGCAAAAAACCCCAGAAGGTGCCCCTTGGTGCTGTAGTGTGAGAAGGCAGGCTGGGCTTCAGGGGCTGGGCTGTAGTGTGAGAAGACTTCAGTGGCCCCCCTCTTTGAGAGGGACTTCCTCCTCCTCACCACCATTCACTTGCTAGCCAGACCCTCTGCCTGACACCATTCCTGCCATTTGCTTGTCTTCTTCCTGTTGGCCCAATGGACGATGCTGTGGAATGGGACAGGGCTATTGTTGCTGCTGCTACTCCTTGTCCTAATCGTTCCTCACACACAGACGTGGAGTGACCAGAAAAACCAGGGGGCTTTGGCAGTTGGCAGTGGGGGACCCCTGCTGTGGGCATTGCAGGTATTCAGTGATGCTGTTCCCCAAGGCTGGCCCATCCACAAGGCCAATGGAAGTGGTCGCCTCAGGTAGCAGATTGGTGGGGGAAGGGGGCCCCTTTCTGTCCACCTACTGACCCACTGCTCCTCCTCCTCCTTTGCATTGGAAAAGGAAGAGGGGACAGAGAGGAAGTGTGGAGGGGAGGAAAGTGCAGAGCTAGGAGGGTGGGAGGAGTAGAGGCTGTCACAGCACAGGCTAAGGGGTCAGCCTTTAGCATGCTGCCTCAGACATCAGGAGGCCTTGGGCTGGCCCTGCTGTGCAGTTGTGTCCTAATGCTCACTTGCAGTTTTGAATGGCTCCACCAGGGTGTGCTGTGTGCATTTCTTTCTTTTTTTTCTTTTACCCCTTAGGATGGAGTGGAGGGATCACTGCCGCAACAGGGATCTGGATCACTGGATAGCTGGCTGTAATCTATGAACTTTCAGCACCCATCACAGAATATATCTTGTGCTTGCGAGATCTTTACCTGATCCTGCCTGCTGTTTCCAAATGTGGTCCTAATAGTGCAATTTGATTGAAGCCATAACATTGTATCTCAGTAAATTATCTCCTTTCTTAGGCAAAGCCTTCCCATGGAGAATTCTTTGTTAGGCCTCTAATAGGGATGGGAGAGGCTGCAGGGTAGAGTGGGGAGGAGCATCACAAGAGGAGCTGATTGTCGTAGAAGAAGGAACTGGGGCTGGCCGGCTGGTCTGAGCTCAGTGGAGGTGTGTATTGAACCCCTTCATACATGCATGTACATTGTTGGATTTATCTGCACTTTGTTATTGTATACTCCGTGAGTGGATTCTGCTGCAAAAGCAATGCATTTGAGGTGGATATGAAAGGTGGATCTCTGAGGCATTGTATATGTGGTGGCTTATTCATGCACATGCAAGATGTTGTTTTCACCAAATGATGGGCAGGCATGCGTGAAACTGAAACAGCTCTTTGAGAAGCAGGAAGGAAAGGCAAGAGATCTGGGATTCTCCAGGAGAAATGAGCAGGAAAAAGCATATTTTGCACTAAGGTGAGGACTGGATTCTATTCCTTGTTCAGCTTGGCCTGGTCCACACATTCAGCAGAATGAGATGGTAGAATGGACTTCACTGTAATACTCCAGAATGCAGGTGAGGAATGCATATTGTCTTGCTGTGGCTGCCAAGCCTCAAGCATTGGAAAACCTGAGACTCAAAAGTGAGGGCTGGAGGTGATGTCATAAGATGGAGCATCACAAGGGTGATGTCACACTGCATAGCAGTGCTAAAAACTAGTACAGTCAAACATCACTGGGCATTGCACCATATTAAGTGAATGTGTGTCCCACTGTCCCTATCTCAATGAGTGCACAATGAAGTCACTTTAACTGTTTTTTTTTTATTTTTGAAATCTAACGTACAACTATCTGAAGGACTGCTTGTGAACCTGTGTAATCATCTTTGGAGTTCTCCTCTGGGCATTCCTACATCACAGGAAAGGCAAGTGCTCAGTGGCGAGAGGGGCTTCTCAGTGGTATCCCCCAAATTATATAATTTCCTTATGAGGCTGATTCATCTAGTAATAATGTCACTCCTATATTTTCAGCACCAAAGTTCATCCTCTTAAGCTTTTAAAAATTCCATAGTTTCTGTTTGTGTCTTGATGCATTGGCTATGATTTTGATCATTTAGGATTTTAAATTGGTTTTACCTGTTACATTCTGTTGTTTAACTGCTTTTATTGTGTTTAATTTGTCTGTTATGAGCCACCCTGGTATTGATAAGGCATGATGTAAATCCTTCCAAACCAGTGGTTCCCAACCTGGGGGTTGGGATCCCCAAGGGGGTCATGAACCAATTTTCAGAGGGTCGCAAATTGCTTGAAGCCCCCAACTTAAAAAGGTGGGCACCACCATCTTGGAAGCTTCATTTTAGCTAGGGAAGAGGCTTCCACATTGAATTGCCACCTCCTCAATGCTTGTGGCTCTGGGGGAAATTAACCTTGCTATGGGTTCATCTTGGTCTGTGCGTATGCTGAAGTCTCTCCAGCGTTTCTTTCCAAGCGGGCATGTCACACCTTCCATGTACATGTCTAGATGAGTCTCATCACACGGGGAAGAGGACCTCTAAAGGCTACCTAAAATTTGGCTTTACTATCTTGATCAGCAGTAGTGTGTTCAGTGCAATGTTCTCAGTGCTGAATCAATCACTGAACTCAAAATCACTTAGATACAAAACATTCTAAAAAGGATGTGGAGTTCTTTTGACTTTCAAAAGTGTGATTTATTAAAAACAATGACTTCACTTCCTGATTAATAACATCACTTCCAGCCCTAAGTCTTTGGGGTTCTGGACAGATTGTCCTACCTTCAAAAAAGGGCCCAAGTGCAAAAAAGGTTGAAAACCACTGTTTTATACAAATAAATAACCACAAACTTTCATTTTTAAAATGTAAACACATAATACCCTATCAACTTTATTTGAAAATGTAACAAAACAAGTGCCAGAAGTAACCTTGAGCCAGACACTAATCTCTCAGCCTCACCTACCCCACAGGGTTGTTCTGAGGGCTAAAATTGAGAAGGAAGCATGTACACCATCCTGAGCATCTTGGAGGAATGATGGTATAAAAATGTAAAAAAGTGGGGATGGGGAGGCATGGTAGCAGCAGCTGGTGGTGCCATTTCTTTTGGGGGTGTCCGGCTCTTACTAAGGAGAAGGAGACCCAACTCCTTTACCATTGGAAGTTGTAAGAAGGCAACAAAGTAGGTCACAGGCTGCATACCCACTGGCATGCACATACAGTACATGCTGCTCAGTATTGGATTTGATAATCCTGTGACTGCAGCTTCTTCACAATGTCTTCTGGAAAAGGAGCAAGCGCTCTCTCTCTCTCTCTCTCTCTCTCTCTCTCTCTCTCTCTCTCTCTC
>JAJKFI010000114.1:1106284-1129183 GCA_029204185.1 Lerista edwardsae | reverse complement strand
CTCTCTCTCTCTCTCTCTCTCTCTCTCTCTCTCTCTCTCTCTCTCTCTCTCTCTCTCTCTCTCGCTCCTACACAGTGGTGTGTAGCAGCAAAAGCCAGATCCCTCTCCCTTCCCCCAACCCTACTACATGAAAAACTGTTGGATAGGACTTCTGACCAGTGGTGTCATCCAAATGATTTAGAAACCGGTACTCACTTTTGATTGGCACTTGTCCAAATGCCAAAAAAATAATGATTTAGGCCAGCTCAACTTCTAGAAACCGGTACTTGCGTAGTGGTGCGTAGTGGGTGCATGACATCACTGCTTCTGACCATTAAACACATGTAAAGAATGTACAGTGGGGTGGTTGGGAGAGGAAAGCAATGGGAAGAGCCAAGATGAGAGTATCCATGTCAATTAACGCATGGGGCAATTTGGTTTTTAAGGTGTCAGCCAAGCTGGCTCAGGGTCGCTTCAATTTCACATTTTGCAAAGTGTAGAAAAAGCTGTCCAAAAACATTTTAGAAGGGAGCAGCCTTCTAAAAAGCCTTAAGAATTCACCAAGGCACAATGCTGCTTGGATTTTTTTCTTTCTTTCTTTTTGTCAGAGTTGCCCTCTGAGGCTCTTGCTGTAACAGCAGCTCTGGAAATTAGTGGGACATTAATTAATCAGTGCTACAAAAAGCATTGTTGGAAATGTCCTTGGCCCTAAATCCATATAAATTGGCACTGAGGTAAAAAATACGAGACATATTCTTCATTATCCAGTTGCCCTCCGACAAAAGCAACCAGAACATATTTCTAGTAGTTATGAGGCACTCTGATGCTGACAGAAGTCCAAGGTAAACTACTGGATTTTTTTGAACAGTTCGCAGAGGCTCCGGGCCACATTTGGCATAGTGCAGGAGCTCTGCCGTTGGAAACGCTTATTTCAAATTATTTATCCTCCCCCCAGCAGTTGTTTGTCATGTGAGAGTGGGGAATTCATGTGTGTGTTTTTGTGATTTGGACTGGGACCTGGCACCGGAGAAAAAGGGGTGTACTTTGTACATTCTCTTTGCTATGGTTCATAAGAGTTGGGGCGGTGGAATTTGAATAGGGGCTTTAGTAATGGAGGAAAAGAATTAGACCCCCATCTCTCCATATAATAGTACAGATCTGATCCATACTGACTTTGCCATGCAAATGTTTTTGTTCAAATTAACAAGAACCTCAGCTGTCCTAGTCATAGATCCCCCACATAACACTAATTTGGCCCTTACAATGGCCCTTTTTCACAACACCAGAACTAGGGGACATTCACTAAAACTGAGGGTGCAATCCTAACCTGTAGTTAGGCTGGCACAGTTAGGCCAGCAAAGTTTGGCTGGCACAAGAGCCACCGTAAAGGGCGTTCGGACTACTCTTGGAGTCAGGGAGGATGGCGCATGCCTGAGTGCTGGCCTCTCTGACTCTGAGAATGGTCCAAACATACTTTATATTACGGTGTCACTTGAGCTGGCCAAACTTTGCTGGTTTAGCTTATGCTGACCTAACTCAGTTTGGGATTGTGCCCTGTGTCTCACTTTGTTCACTTGAGCTTACACCCCGGAAATTGTGTACAGGATTGTAGCCTTACTATACCCCTATTCAACAACAAATTCTCAAAGCAGTTTACATAGCAAAGGAATGAGAACACGGTTCCCTGTTCCCAAAGGGGCGCCCAACCTAAAAATTCAGAAACCCAAGGCCAACTGCAGCAACAGTCATGAGAAAGAAGGTGGGACAAATGGGGGCACTTGTGGACAGTGTGTATTTCACACAAGTTTTAATTGCTTCCCAGTGTTTAAGGGAAGTCTTGGGTTCTTCCTGGTCTCACTGGTTTCCACTTCGTGGGTCTCTCTGTGTGGGCCAAAAAGGGAAAGGGATGGTCCTGGTTCTAGTTGGAAGGAAGAGAACATTGTTCCTTATCCACTCATGGACCTCAGACAGAGACAAGTTAACGTAGTTAATAGGCTCCTGAGAAGAATTTAAGTGCTTTCAGGCCCAGTGGTGTCATCTAAATGATTTAAGAACAGGTACTCACTTTTGATTGGCACGTGTCGGGACCCGCCCACCGGAAGTGACATCATAAGCCAGAAGTGATGTCGTGGCAGGAAGTGACATGAAAAAAGCCCTTTTTGAGGCCTCAGATGATTTTAAACCGACCCAACAGTTGCAACAGTATTCCACAGCACCCCCAGAACATGTTAAGGAGGACTGGCATCATGTTAAAACCCCAGAGCAGCTCATTTTTCAGTGGCAAGGAAAGGAAAGGCTCCGCTCGCTGCCTGCCTGCCTGCCTGGCTCTGAGAACATGCAGGCAACTCAAACATGCAGGAAATTCAAACGTTGCAGAGGGCGGAGTCGACGAGTGGGCGGGCGAATGGGCGGGGCCAGCTGTAATCCTAGAAACCGGTACTCGCGTACCCCCGCGAAACCCCTGCATGACATCACTGTTCAGGCCAGCCACTAAAAAGCCATCATAAGGTAAAAAGAGGAGGTGTAGAAAGTGGATAACACTGGGGGTACAATCCTAACCAACTTTCCAACACTGACATAAACTGTGCCAATGGGGCATGTTCTGCATTCTGCAGTGGAACAGTAGTCACAGAAGCATTCTCAAGGTAAGGGAATGTTTGTTCCCTTACGCCAGAGCTGCATTGCCCTTAGCCAAGTGCTAGAAAGTTGGTTAGGATTCTGCCCTGGGTGAAGAGTACAAAGGAGAAAATGACACCACTTCCGGTGGGTCCTGACACAAGTGCCATTCTAAAAAGTGGGTCCCAGTCTAAAACGTTTGAATACCATTGCTGTAAAGTATGTTTATGGGACGTGGTGGCGCTGTGGGTTAAACCACTGCTTTCTGACCGGAAGGTTTGGAGTTCAAGACCACACAACAGAGTGAGCTCCCATTGCTTGTCCCAACTCCTGCCAAGCTAGCAGTTCGAAAGCACCAAAAAATGCAAGTAGATAAAAGGTACCACTTCGGTGGGAAGGTAATGGTGTTCCGTGCACTATGGCGTATAGTCATGTTGGCCACATGACCTCAGAAGTTTGTCCTTGGACAAACGCTGGCTCTTCGGCTTAGAAATGGAGAGGAGCACCACCATCTACAGTCGGTCACAACTAGACCATTGTGGGGAAACCTTTACCTTTTTAAAAGTATGTTTGGATGACTCTTGGAGTCAGGGAGGCCAGCACACAAATGTGCGCCATCCTCTGAGAGTGGTCCAAACGTGCTTTATGGTGTCCCTTGTGCTGGCCAAACTTGGCTGGCCTAACTGGGCCATCCTAACTGCAGGTTAGGATTGTGCTCCCGCTTCCTTCAGAAGAATCACCTGTCCATTTTTCTCCCATTATGAGCACTCACTGAATGGCCCTTCTGAGTACCTACTTCTAGAATCTTACTGTAAGGCTGACCTCTGAGGCTGATTGTACCACTCAGGGCTCAATTGAGCCCTCCAGCGCAGGCGGTATGAGTGTACCGCCCATGCTGATGTCACAATGTGCCATAAGGCATGTCCAATGTGGGCAGTCAGGGCTTACTCTCCACGCTGCTGCTGCAGCATGCCCCCCCCCGTCTGGCTGTGAATCAGCTGCCGGCTTTGCGCTGATTCTGGGTGGGGCAGGAGGGTAGATCTGGGTGGAGAAAGGGGTGGGTACCAGTGGTGACCTTTGCTGCTGGATCCTATCCTCCATGTCGGGCTTCACAACCCGACATGGAGGCCCTCGCCTCTGTGCCGGCAGAGTTGCTGGTGCATAGGCAAGGAGACCCGTCGCCAGCCCTGCGCCCTTACCACGGGGAAAGGGGACAAATACCAGTTTGGCTGCCACTGTGCCTGCAGTGGCCAGGCAGCAGAGGAGTGGACTGCCCCTTTTGCTTCAGCCATGAGGCTGGGCACTGGAGAATGTGACGATCTATTTATTTTATTTTAAAGATTGATATTTTAAAGCACCTTTCCTCTGCTCACAGCAGTGCACAGCAAATGAATAAAAATACAACAGGTAAAAACGTAAGAATGAAAACCATTAAGACCCTTCAGAAACAGCTAAAATGATACATCAGCAGATTATTAAAATATAAAAACAGCAATAGCACAAAAGCAGTAACATACTATAGCAGCAGAATATAAAAATAGCCACTAGGAGCCCCCCTGGTCTGGCCATGGGGTTGGATTTTCAGAGATTTTCAGGCCAAAGCCTGAGAAGTTAGAATGCTAATCCCCTATGTTACCATCATGGTACCTAGCCTGTTCGTTGTGCTAAAATGTTTGTTTTTTGAAACTTCCAGGCCAGTTTTACACTGGGAGCTTTCCAAAATAGCTTCCCCCACTTGCAGTCTGTAATAGTTCTATATAAAATGTTTATATCCTCAGCAAACCACCATATTTTGTTGGGTGCATAGACCAAACCTGACTTGCAGCCCAGGGCAGTTATTGGCCTCATCACTCTTGGAGAAACTGATGTCATAGACAGTTGGTTGTAGGTTCCAGAACTCCCAGAAGCTCCAAGCAGAAGTGGAGAGGAAGAAACCCCATCACAGGAGGCTCCTTGCATAGCTCAACCTTTGCCTTGTAAGTCCTAATGACCAACCTGCTGGTATCTCCTGATCACAGGTGAACTCAATAGTGTACTCAAGATTCAATAAGCCTCCCTATACTAACCAGATCATAGGCATGCCATTGAAGAATTACATGACTTCTTACGTAATTTTCTATTAAGTTTCTGCAATTTTGCATTGACTTATGTGCATAAGTGCGCAATCCTAAGCAACTTTCCAGCAATGCCGTAGCTGTGCCAATGGGACGTGTGCTGCATCCTGCAGTTAGGAGTCAGTCATGGAGGCCTCCTTAAGGGAATGTCTTTACTTTTACCTTGAAGCCGAATTGCCCTTTCCCCGGTGCTGGAAAGTTGGTTTGGATTGCGCCCTCAGTTGCAAAGGATAATCAAGGAGCTTGCCACCATTCTTCTTAACATGTTACACTTTTGTGTCCCTTGGTGAGCTGGTGTATCTGTTTCTCTGGTTCTTTCTTTTCTTTTACACTCAGAAGTCACAAACTGGCTTCCAGTTAACCTTCAGCTCCTTGCCATGTGATGGGACTACAGAGATGATGATGATGACTTTCATACCAAAGACCTTCCTCCTTGCCTACTGTGTGGCCACCATCCAAGCCCGAATCTTTGGTCGCTGCGAGTTGGCCCATGTGCTGAATGATAACGGGCTGGATGGATACCAAGGCTACAATCTAGCTAATTGTGAGTTCTCAACAGAGGGCATTCTTTGCATCTAAAGTATGTGTGGGGGGGGGGGGCGGGCACTTGCCTTTGGATATTTTCAGTTCAGTAAGGATAAGGGATAATTTCCTTATCCCTGCACCCACAACAATGTAGCTGTTTAGGTGCTCTGGATTCTGCTCCCAGATTCTCTGGCTCTGCGTGAGCACTGCCATGAAACAATGGGAGGGGGCTGCTTCCAATGGCAGACTGTGAATCCCAGAACGTGGAAGACCGACAGATTTGACTCCTGAGATACATCCACAAGGATGGCCACTGGCGGAGATCAGCGTCGTGCTGGGTGGCAGAGGGTGAAATGGAGGTGGCAAGGGGGCGTTTCAGAGTGGACGGAACAGGGAGTGGATCAGGCCCCTGTGGATCAGGCTCCACCGTATACTAATCCCCTCCCTGGGCCTGCCAGCTTTACGCAGGGCTGCTTGACTCGCGCCTACTATTTAGCAGGTATAGATCCGCGTAGTCTGATAGGGCAGGCTGGTGCATTACACTAAGAGGAAAAAAATCCCCTTACCCTGAGGAGACCTCCAGTCTGCTCCTGCTGAGTGCTGATCCACACGGGCCTGATCCACCCCCTGTTCCGTCCACTCTGAAATGCCCCCTTGCCACCTCCGTTTCACCCTCTGCCACCCTCTGGCTTTCCCTGATTTTGCAATTTGTAGACCAGCATGTAAAGAGAGGTCCAGGAAGGATGTGGGTGAGCTGAGAAAAACTGTTTCTGTTTTCTAAAAGCTTTACCTAGCACCTGACCCTAAGAAACACAAGGGCTCTCTCTTGTCACTTTGAGTACATAGAACATCTAAGGTGGAAGAGGAAGTACAGAATGTTTGAGCAGTAGGAAGGGCATGGACTGAAGGATTCTAACTAGGTTCAAGGTCTCTTGAATCACGTAGTGGCCTCTGCAGCTCTCTTCTCTGCACTGCAATGCCTCTTTGCCAACAACCACTTTTGGAAATAACGAATGAGCAGCTAGAATTGCAGACACAGCATTGGAGATTGAGGCCTGTGTCTTCCACTTAACTCCCCTCCCTGCAGGGATCTGCTTGGCCTTCTTTACGAGTGGCTTTGACACGAAGGCAATTGAGAACAACAATGATGGCAGCAAAGGTTTTGGCATTTTTCAAATCAACAGTGACTGGTGGTGTGAAGATTCCGGTTATCCTTCAGAGAACCTGTGCTACGTTGGTTGTAATGGTAAGTCCCATCACCACTAGAGGGTGCTGTGCCACAAGCGACAGAAAAATGGATCTGTTGCAGCAGGGAGCCGTGCCCCCCCCCCCAAATGGAGCACTCTAAATGTATTTTATGGCCCAATAAATTTATACTATAATTTAGCTATAGATATTTTATTTATTGGTATTACATGGGGATGGGGTGGTGCAAAATATGTTGAAAATGCAGGGGGAGGAGTAATACTTTGCCTCCACCATGGTTTTGATCTCCATCATTGTATACCAGGAAGAAAAAACTTCAGTTCATTTACTTCAAATTGAGATGTTTCTACTCCAGCTTAGAATTTATTTAGCATGCTTGTGTGGTTAAACCCTTTGATTATCCCTGATATATTTTCTTCCCATTTCACTGGGTTTGTCTTGGGAGTTGGTAGCTCCCAAGCTCCTCCTACCTTTGAAAGAAGCAAGGGGTATAATGAATTTGCATTTAATCTACAACAGGGGGGGGGTGAACCTTTTTGAGAGCATGTGCCCGAATTGGCAATAGTCTTCTAAAACATTATTTTGTGTCCATGGTAATTTGGAGCAGCAGATTATCATTTATTATTATATTTGTATTTTACAAATTAAGGCTATAAGTCCTTACTGAGGAGTAAGTCCCACTGAATCTGGGACATACTTCATACATAGGATTGTGATTTAAGGGGGATTTTATCCATTATTAAGTACTTTGGGTACTCACCCTTTACATTATTCTCAAATTGGACAATTTATGTCCTAGAAAAGGCCATCCCAGACAGATGTTCTTTTTCAAAATCTCCAGTTTTAAACTTTTTTTTTTAAAACCCTCTTTTAACATGAATAAATAACAATCTTTCCCCATCCCCCCTGCAAACGATTGCCACTTTTTAAAAAAACAACCCTGCTCCTGGGTGTAGCAGTCTGACGCAGAAAATTGCACAGGACGTTCCCCCCCCCCCCACTCGTCGCATTCTAAGAATTACCTATTTATTTTTGGTATCAGACTATTATAAATGCACTGGAATGCAGCATTCCTGTATAGCTAGTACCAAACCCAGACGATTAAGGGTGGAAGAGGCCAAACAGTCTAGTGGTGAAAGCAAGGCCTGAGTGTTTTGTTTCTCAGTGGTGGAAAGACTGTCCAGTCTCAGCAGGAAATGTTTTGTTAGCACTTTGCCTTCAGACTATCCAGAGAACGGACTGTTTGGGAATCTGGAAGGAACTGGAGCAGCCTGGAGAAGGAGCAGTTGCTACTGGAGCTTGGGGTGGGGGTGGGGGAGAATACACAGATAAGACAATTCTTAGTGAATAAGACAATTCTTGGCTATGTTGGAGTTAATAGCAGAGAAAGATTAAAATGCCACTGTTGGGGCCTAGGAGGGAGGACCTAGAGAGAATCAAGGGGTGGCACTGCATGCTGTTTGCCAACACAGTATTCTTGCGTACCTTGTGGGGCATGCAGACCATAGATTCATGACCCCAGACCTAGAAGCTTCAGCTAATCAGGTTGGTAAGAACAGTTATAGAATTCTGGGATTATCTATGTGTTATTCCCATTAAACCAGATATCTTCAACAGGTGCAGCTTTTGTGCCTGCCCTGCCTGCAGCTGCACCTCTCAAAATGTTCTCTTCTATAGAATTGTTAAAGGAGCATGAACTTTTCTTCCGTTGCATGTGATGGGAACTGTGATGGGAACTCTAGGACAGGTGATGGGAACTGTGAAAATGGATCACTGGGGATGGATTTTAGAGTTGTTGCTTTTTACTTCAGACACCACACATGATCCTTTAAATCTCCTGGTGCCACACTGAAATAATTACTGGCACTCCCATTGAACTGGTTGCTGCGCTCATGTTCACTGCAAGGTAATGAGGGTTTTCCATCACAGGGATTCAGGGACAGAATGACCATCCTTTGTTCATGCACAGAGAATAATAATAATAATACATGTATTTATATACCGCCTTTCTTAAGATCACTAGATTTCTCTAGTGATTACAACTCAAGGCGGTTTACATAGGCAGACTTTTTCATAAACCCGAAGGTTTTTACAATTTACAGAAATGTTCTGTCTTTCAAGAACTACACACATTCAGATCTTCCTTTCTGGATTTAGCCTTCTTTCTTTAGCCACCCGTCTGTCTTCTGCTGGCTGATGCTTCCCTGCTCACACCAGAGACACAGCTGACCTTCAGCATACTCCTCCTCCCACGAGGCAGCTGAAGCTCAGCTTCTAATCAGCCGCAGCTGCAAGGTATTACATGGGGATGGGAGCCAATTGTGGTATTTGCTTTAATAGTGAACACTCAGCCTGTGCATGAATTTAGTCCTCTCTTATTTCCATGCTGAAGAGAAAACTGCTGTAGCTCCCCTAGTCCATTCTCTCCCTAGTCCCTCATTCAGTTCTATGGCAAACAGGTCTCCAGGTCACATCAACCCAGCTAATGGCTAAGGAGTGGACACAAGCAAAAGAGAGTGAACAGTGGGAAGAGCAAACTGGGAAACTTAAAGAAATGTGTCTGAAGCTAGAAGGGGGCTGGGATTAGTCTAACGCGAAATAACCTTTTCATTCAGTCTGGCTTTGTGGTATGAAGCAGCAGCTATACCCACATCTCATTCTTCTTATTCTTCCTTTTAGACTTGCTGAATTCTGACATTCAAGATGACATCCATTGCGTCAAAAGGATTGTGGAAGATCCCAAAGGCATGGAGGCTTGGTATGAGACGCATCCTATATTTGTCCCCCAGATGAGTAACCTACTGGGACTAACTCACCTCTTCCAACACCCCCATGGTTGTTCCATAAGATTATTCAGCATTTACTAACTCATTGTGCTCCAAGGAGATTATTATGGCCTAGTCCAGGGGTGGCCAACCCATGGCATGCGTGTCACTAGAGGCACACAGACGCTTTCTGAGTGGCATGTGCAAACTTAACCATGTATTTTTGAAAAACATTTAAATAACAAAAAAAGCACCACAGCTGCGTATGGTTTGCTTGATTCCTTTGCTACTCCTTACACAGCATGCCTCAAACAAGCTGGAGTGGGCACACCCAGGGTGCCCACACCTACTCTGCTTGATTTGCTCTGGTTGGCAAAGAACAAGGACAGGAGAGAAAGTCAATAGGGTGTGTTTCCTTCTCTGTGCCTTCTGGCAGTTTGAGATAGTGAACTTTGAAGCTCTATTAAGCTATCGTCGTAATTGCGGAAAGCAATGTTAAGGGGCAAGTTCAAGATTCTCTGCGTAAAAAGTTGCACTTGCCATGCTATGGGTTGGCTAACCTTGGCCTAGTCAGATGTGCTGCTGATGGCAAAACACATCTGGACGGGGGGAGGTTAGAATGAAATAGCAAGATGGGGGCCTTGATATAAGGGGGAATGGTGAGTGAGATAGTTTGCCCCTGTGCAGTTCCCCCCCCCCGCTATTTTTATATTTTTTAAAAAAATTATATTGGCTTGTAATGGAAGGTTTTCTTCATTTAACAATAGCATGGGGAAGGAGTGAAACTAAAGCCAACTTCTGCACATGTATCCTTCTTGACAGACTTGTCTCAGGGCGCAGTCCTATAATGGACGTAGCACCAATGCAACATTGTTGCATCGGTGCTACGTCACTAGTGCCAACCGGCACCCCCGCATCGGTGCTAGAGCTGACGGTACGAGTAGCATTGGCCTGGAAGCGCCAGCAGAGAGCCACCCGTGCGTCAGCTGCTGGCGTAGGGGTAGTTTGGGCAGGAAGGAGGGTGGGAGATGTTTCTGGGCAGGAGGGTGGGCAGGCTGGCCTGGGGAAGGGGGTGGGAGTGGGACGTGGCTGTTAGGCCGCATCCAAGGTCCCGTCCGCAGGCTGTGCAGCCCCGATTTGGGCCATGCGCCTTCCTCAGACCTGCGCTTGGGATTTCATGGGCACAGATCCGAGGAGCCCAGTGGGGAGGCTGGAGCCTTGGATGTGGCCTCCCTTGCACCAGGGAGGCGCCTGTTGCCTCCTATGTGGTGCTGGATACAACACAGGCCCACAGGCCTGCCTATTCTGGCCCTATTTAGGATTACACCCTCAGTGTTCTGGCAGCAAACAGAGATCACTCCTCTCTCAGCTGTCCAGCAAGGCACAACCCTGTCCGCTAGGAATTACCGTCTAAATATTACAGGTCATTTTGTATTTGGCAAGCACAACTTGTTACGCAGGAGTGAGAAGTTACACATGGCAAAATTCTCCCCTTGTGCAACTATGAAAGGGCAGCTATTTGCATCTGGCCATCCTCTGCATCTTGGGAATATCACTGAGCTTCACTGAACTGAATATCACTGAACTGAAGAGAGGGCTAGGTGGCATAACTGATGGATTAAATGAGGAATGTAAACAATCTGACACAATCCAAATCCATTAAAATTAGAGTTTTCAGTTTATTGTGGAGAACAAAGTTGAATGCACTAAATCCCATTATTTTAGTAGGCCCACATTACATGTACACAATACTAAGCAGGACTATAGCTTAAGTGTTTATAACTGTTCTTGGATTCAAGAAAATTCTACAGTCCTTCTGGTATTCAGGAATATTTTTTTAGGACTATTAATTGTAGCAACCTATTTCTTCCTTCTCTTTCTGCAGGGATGAGTGGACAGCACACTGCAAAAATCAAAGCCTGAGCCAGTGGGTTAAAGGATGCAAGCTTTAAGGAAGCAACTGGCTCCTGTCCACCTGCCTTCAGCAACAGGACTAGGTGCCTGTGTGCTTCCATGATATGGCAATCTTCATGTGGTTGGATTAAAAGACAAATCTCTTCTGCCTTTTAGTTCTTTCAGTTACAAGAGAAAGGCCATAGATTGAAGGTGCAGATTAGTTATTCTGGCTCCTCTCCACACTGCTGTGCTCACAATGGGTCCTGTTCCTATTCACTCTACAGACTGGGGAAAGGCAGTCCACTAGGAACAGGAAGTCTGTGGGAGTTGGGGGTTCTTCTTAGACTTGCCACCTGCACAGAAAAGAAAAAGTCCAGTCTGGCCTGCCTGGGTGCCTTTCACTGCTGCTTGATATTAATAAGAACATAAGAAGAGCCCTGCTGGATCAGGCCAAAGGCCCATCTAGTCCAGCTTCCTGTATCTCACAGCGGCCCACCAGGTGCCCCAGGGAGGCACGAGACACAAGACGCTTGCATCCTGTTGCCACTCCCTTGCACCTGGTACTCTGAAGTAGCCCACCACCAATGTAAGGTGGTTGCACAATCCATCATTGCCTATAGCCCATGATGGACCTTTCCTCCAGAAATCCATCCAATCCCCTCTTAAAGGCATCAAGACCAGATGCCATCACCACCTCCTGTGGCAAAGAGTTCCACAGCCAACATGAGATGGAAATAGTAATCATTAACACCAATAATGATAATGCCACATTGGTGAAATTGATAATCACCAGCAACAAAACACAGCTAAAGGGACCAGTTCAAAAGTTGGGCAGGGACAGAAGCCTGTAGCCCAGACAGCAAAGGCAGCACAGTTTGCATGATGAAGGGTAAGGCAGGACAGTGCTGAAGAGGCCCATCCAGTCCAGCTTCCTGTATCTCACAGTGGCCCACCAGATGCTTCAGGAGAACACACAAAATACCTGCATCCTGTTGCCACTCCCCTGCATTGGGCATTCAGAGATAGCCGACTTCTAAAACTAGGATGTTGTGTATACCCATCACGGCTTGTAACTTGTGATGGAGCTTTCCTCCATACATCTGTCCAATCCCCTCTTAGGCATCTAGGCCAGTTGCTATCACCATATCCTGTGGTAAGGGATTAATTACATGCCAGATAAATATTTTCTTCTGCCACTCAATGACTGAAGTGGAGAACAGGACAGGAAGCAGATTTGGGAGGCAGGCAGATGACCTGCCTAATAATACAAAGAAGCAGCCTAGCAGTTTGAACACAAGAGCACTAAGATTCATGTTGCTTATTTCACATATAGACCAGGAGTCACCCAGCGACCCAAGTGTGCCCACTACAATGTCTAGTGGCATCCACTTGCTCATTTGCTACCCCTGCCATCAGCATTTAGCCTCTCCACAAGCTGGTCTTGTGAAAGAGAAGGGGTTGAGAACAGAGGAGAATGGAAGGGCAGGTGTCCCCCAGAATGGCCATTTGGAACCAGTCAGCCAGAAAGTAGTGGAACCATTGCAGAGCAGTGCCCTTTAGCCCCAGCACAGCCAGCCGATCCAGAAGAATACCATGGTCGATGGTATCGAAGACCACTGAGAGGTCTAGCAGGACCAGCAGGGATGGACTCCCCCTGTCTAATCCATGGCAAAGGTCATCAATGAGGGCAACCGAGACCCATCTCGGTCCCAAGACCCTGCCTGAGGCCATATTGAAAGGGGTCAAGGTAATCCATCATCTCTAGGAACCCTTGGAACTGGGACGCCACCACCCGCTCAATCACCTTCTTCAGGAAAGAAAGGTTGGAAACCGGGCGATAATTGTTTAATAGACTATTGATCTATAGACTCCATAGATGGCTTTTTCAGAAGAGCGTGCACAATGGCAGTCTTCAGGATGTGAGGCATTACTCCCTCCTGCAAGGATGAATTCACAATGGGTACTATCCAATCAGCAAGATCAGCCTATATAAGACTAATCTATATATATATAAATGGACGTGGGTCTGTCTGTCTGTCTGTCTGTCTGTCTGTCTGTCTGTTCCGAATAGGCTTCCCCACGCCTTGACCGAGTGCCACGAAACTTGGCACACACGTACCTTGCAGCCTGGCAAAGAACACTGCGGGGGTCAGACCCCCCTACAGCCCCCCGTTTTCTGGGGAGGGGGGGCCAGATCATCAGGCACCAAGGGGATTGCATTGGGCTACAGGTCTGCTGCCACCCTGTGGTCACAGACGATTCTGCAGGGTATGTGATTCACAGGGACTAACCCAAAGCAAAACCGAAAGTACTTTGCACTGCCTGGTGGCAAAGAGTTGCAAATGATCCAGAGAGTTCCAGCACCCAGTCGGATCTGAGACGGACCTATTTCCAGGGGGCTAATTCAGTGAGTGTGACAATTTCATTACGCTCCTTTGCTTGATTCTGTCCCTGTATTCATTCCTTCTCCTAATAGAGGCTGGGGATACTTTGTCCCCCGGGCAACGCCGGGTAACAAAAGGCTAGTATAATATAAAACCAGCCTAATCAAAGAGGTGAAATGAAACCAGTAAGTACAAAAGACATCTCTTTTCCAAGGGGAATTCTAATGCATTTTGAACCAAGAGTTTTGCTTCCAGGGAACTTGCTCAACAGCTGACAGACACAGGGCCCAGTTCTATCCAACTGTCCAGCACCGATGCAGCTGCAATGCAGCAACAAGGGACAAATGTTCCCTTACCTTGAGGAGGCCTCCATGACTTCCCCACCACCACAGAATGCAGCACACGCCCCATCGGGATGGCTACATTCAGGGCTGTAAAGTTCGATAGGATTTGGCCCACAATCACTGCAGTCTGCAGTTCACCAAGGAGAGGTTGTCTCCCCTCCATTATTGTCCAGAGCATTTGGGATACAGTTTGGTCCAGTTCATCCAAGTGGTTTCTGCATCTGTTTCACACTTCCTATCTCTCTCTGTTTACCCAGCTGCTGCAGGCACCCCAAGAAGCAGACACCTCTGCAGGCCAGAATTTGAGGGCTAAGCTACTTGTTACAATAAATCTGCTAGCTGGCTTTTTAAAAGCTTTGATTTGGGGGGGGGGGGAAACTGCCTGCCAGACAGGTGGTGTTCTGGATTGACACCATGGTGGGGGGCTTTAATACACCCCCCCCCGCTTTGGTTCCAGTCTAGGTCATGCATTTCCCTGTACTTTTTTTTACAATAGTTTTACTATGGAAACATGCACAAAAATCAAGATGAAACTGAAAAGCAGCAAGTCATACAGCTGATCCTAGCTGATCTACTTAGCTGATCCATCCTTTTTGTATCTCAGAGGAAAGCACCTAGGAATTCTGCTGCCCAGGTATCCTTGTTTGTCATCCATGGGAAGATTCTGCTGAGGCAAGTATAAGTGCTGAAATGAGGTTGTGAAAGAGGACACACCACAGTGTTTTGCAGCATTTATTTGGAGGCCTTGGAGTAGTTGCTGTTTGCTAGACAGTAACTGAGAGGGAGTTCCATTTTCCCAGGCAACTCCAGGGACTGGTATTTTTTTACACGCCACATCCTTGAACGTACTTAGACAGGTCCTGGCCTTCACAATATGCCCTCCATGCCACCCTAGGGGAAAAGAGAGCACATATCAGGTGCACACATCTGACCACTTGCCTTGCTCCACTTCTCTGTGTGAAGCTTCATGACCTAAAACAGATGATAGACATTCTTGTGTTCTGCTTTTGCAAAATGAGCTGCAAAACAGTCTCAAGGTGTGTTAATCTACTGATGGAAACTGCTTGTACCCATTGAAAGTGGGCCTGAATGCATCCCCAAGTGGTTACTGATTTATTTTATTTCACTTCTGTAAGTTTTATTTCATTTTTAAAGTGCAGTCAACACAGTAGTGCTGAGTTTCCCACCCATGCAGCAATATCAAAAATAGCCGATGAATTAGGGCCCAAAATCTGAAAACAAAAACCAAATTTGTATTCTCATATCAAGCAGCAGCCTTCAAAGTCATTTTCCTGTTGCTCTCCAGATATAAATATGGTTTGCTTTACTTTACCTTTAGGGCTGCTGCAAACATTTGACTTTGACCCGTGTACCATATAATAGTGGTTAAGTGAGCTGCGAGTCAAGACTTCCCTGATTGAATCTGACTTCTGTGATGAACTCAGTACAGGATCATAGTATAGAAGGAACTTTAACAGTATCCCTGCTGTGGTCCTGCTGATCTAGATTGCTGCCTTCCAAGCTGTTATTTCCACAGGAGAAAGAGCTTTCTTAGGCACCAATGGGAGCTTTTTTCTCTTAGCAAATAGCAGCTATGGAGGGGCCGGATCTTGACAGAGCCCTTGATGGTGATGATTGTGATCTGGATTGAAACTCCATGCAGTTACTATTTACATTTCAAAAAGTAATGTAAGGCAGATCCCAATCACGTGATAGCCATGTAGTTTGGGCCTAAGAGAAAGATCAAAATTAGACACCTATTTCTTGTGCTTCTGCAGGAGTCACTGATCTGGAACTGCTTTTGGTGAAAGAAGCAAGCCCAGACAAGTGACTTCTACAGAAGCACAGCCTTTGGGCTTACAGGGTGAATCCTTTGGCTCACTTGAGTCCTTAACTATTGAATTAATTTATAGCTTATGTGCCTTGACACACAGTTGCATGCAATTTTGCATTTGCCATGTGCAGTCTCAGAGTGCAGTCCTGGAGTTAGGCCGGCATAAGCTAAGCCAGCAAAGTTTGGCCAGCACAAGGGCCACCATAAAGCATGTTTGGACTATTCTCAGAGTCAGGAAGGATGGCTCATGTCTGTGGGCTGGCCTAGTTTATGCCGGCCTAACTCAGTTTAGGATTGCGCCCTCAGTTGCAGTCCTATTATTTTCCGGATTGGGCAAATACCCTTGACGCCCACTCTCCTCCTGTGCCCCCGTATGGCTCCAAAATGGAGCCTGGCGTGGCATGGGGGCGGGGTGGAATGGAGCACTGGGGTGGGGAGGGGAAGGAGTCCCTGGGCAGTCCGTTGGCTGGGTCTGCAACTGTGCAGTCTTGTTCTTGCCTTGCTGTGCTGACGATGACCGTGGATGGTGTTCTGCAATCCTTCACATGTTGTGTGGGATGCCATTAGGAGCCGCCAGCCCTACTTCCCCTCCAGCTGATGCCCACTTACCAGGCACCCATTCCATTCGATGACTCTGTCACCACAATCTTAGCGCAAGCCACGTCTGCAGCAATGTTGTCCGTCAGCAATTCTGCAGGGAGAGAAAATTGGAATGCAAGTGTGAAACTTCCTTCCCAGCATGTGGTAGGACTCAGTTGGTTTCAGGCTGACTCACAGGTGGCCAGACTCTGTACCTATGTCCCGTCCAGTAGTGTAGCTAGAGAGGGACACAGCACTAAGTTTTGCATGGCACCTTGACATGCCATTCAAGCACCCCCTCCCCTTCCCCTTTGGAGCTTGTCTGGGTGGCTAGAGACAGCGCTTTGCTCCAGCTGCCCCGGAATGGCTCGCTTGCACAGCACATTGAGGCCCCTCCAGCTACACTATTGGCTCCATCAGCTGACCCACCAGCCATTGCCACTGTTTTAATTTTGGCATGGCTCCTACAATTTTAAAAGCTGAAGACTAGCAGGAAATACCACAGTGCAGCTTCCCTCAGCATAGACAAGCAGTAGTGGCATGGGAAATACTTGAATTTCTCTGTCTATGCAGATTAAACAAATATTAAACATCCCCAGGAAACAGTGAGTCACTAGATCCTCCACTGCCCACTGTGCAACTGCGAACAATGGTATATTCTATACCTAGAGGATGGAGAATGGGAGATCTTCACACACCTTATCAATCCTAAGTCAGAGAAATGCATCTTCCGAAGTATGAGACTGCTATTAAGGAATCATGAAAATAAAACTGCAGACAGGCAACAGAAGGTGGCTGAAGAAGGGCTGCTGTTTGTGCTGTGTATACGTATCCTGCTTTGCCCCTACAAAATAGGGTTTGCAGAATTTTGTATTACTTGAAAGACCTGTTTAACCAGAGACAGGGCAAAAAAAAGAAAAGAAAAAGAAAAAGTGTTTGTACACAATGGGAAGCACCGTGGATTTCCCCAAGAATGGCAAAATTTGCATGGAAAAAAAACTACATCTTTGGCCCTATCAGTATGATTCCAAAATATATCTATTGCTGGAGTGGCTCAGTGGAACTACCTGAACCAGGTGGAGCGACGCCCCAGCCAGTGCATAAAACTGCAAGTATGTTCTCAGTGGTGACCCATCCAGGAGTCAAGAAAAGGTGTTTTGTCTGAAAAATCGGCATCCTGGGGAACTTTAGACCTGCTAGCAATACTCTGGTCTCTTGTTTGAAATGCAGCTCTGCAGTGGATGCAGCAGATCTATCAGTCGGAAGGCCTGTCTTTCAAGCAGGAGGTTGGCGCCTTCTCAGCCAGAATGCAGATCTACTCATGAGTAGGCTGGTTTACTCAGGATGGTTTTACTGCCCATGACTCTTTGGCAGCTGCTTCTTGCAGGTGTGGCTTGCGCACCTGCAAAAAGCAGCAACAGACATTTCAGCTTGTTTCTCCTGAAAAGCACCGCCGTGTTGCACATGCAGTCAAAGTTGCTCACCAGAGCACTGAATTCCGCAGCCGTTGGAACTTGGCTGACTGCCATACTGGCACCAGTAGCGACTGTTGATCTGGAAGATGCCAAAGTCCGTGCTACCATCGTAGTTGTTGTAGTGTGTGGCAGCTGTGTTGTAGCTGCTCTCATGGCATGCTGTGCAGACCCCTGGAGGAAAAAAAAACATCCGGGGGGGGCGCAGTGGAAAGAGGTTCCGCGTGTATCTTTGTCTGCTGCATTCTGTAACATGTTAGGGTCAGGAACCACCTGACCCAAGTACAGACCCAAGCACTGGGGTACTGTACTGGCAAAATAGGGAGCAATTCAAAGAGTAAAACCTGACAGCTGATATGAGGCTTTGACCAGGTTTCATGTAAGTGCTTTCCTGTCCTTTCAACTTTACTCTGCAGAACCCCCCTCAACAATTCCAGCTGCAAGAAATTGTCCTTTGCCACGCACCCAGCATCCACCCAAGTGTGCAGACCCACTGTGAAATCACCTCTCCACATGCAGACATAGACCATTCTTCATTCCCATTCTGTTTTTATGAGCTCTTTTGGATCAGTCTGAAGATCCATTTTGCTCAGCACCCTGATCCCACAGTGCCCAGCTGAGATGCCGCTTGGAAGCTCACAAACGAAGCATGGAGACAACAGTCTACTCCCACCATTGCCCACCAGAAACTACTACTCAGTTTCTTGTGAATACAGAGGTTCTCTGTTGCTGTCATGGCTAGTAGCCATTGGTAGACCCATTCCCCCATGAATTTGTTTAACCTCCTTTTAAAGCCATCTAAGGGCACTTCCATGAAGGTGTTTCATCTCGAATTGCCACATCTTGTTCACTCACTCTTTACAGGGAGTTCACACAACATCATCAGCATTTTCCCTACACTAAAATAAGTGTATCTCTTAACAAAGAAGCCTGACTGAACACAAAAAACCTACAAGAACAGTGCTTTGGCAGTGTGACGACAGCATGTGTGGACTGCTGCTGGCACTACTATGTCATCTTTGAGAGGGAAGACTATATGCCTGTATGCCTGTAATGTTCCACTATGTGCCCCATCCACTTCTACGAATGGGACAGAGTGCACTGCAAGTGCCACAAGACATATCCTCTGCAGTATGAAAATAAAAGGCCATTGCAGTTCCATGTAAGACTGCAAGTGGAAAAATTAAAATGACAACTGGCTGGTACTGCAAGGAGGGTGTGTGGAAGTGCCCTAAGCTAGTGGTCAGTGAAGTCCATAACAGATTTATCTGTTGTGTGAAGGACTTCCTTTTGTCTATCCTGAGTCTGAATAATTGAACTGGGTGGCCCTGAGGAGTCCTGATGTTATTGCAGATGCAGAAGAAGTTCTCATTGTTTCCTTTCTCCACATTATACATACATGAGTCTTCCATCATCTTTTTTCTAAACTAAAAAAGTCCAAGTGCTTTAGTACAGCCATTTCTAAACTATGTAGCACTGAGACCCACTTTTTAAAATGACACACTATTGGGACCCACCTAGCTTTACGAGACTAAAGAAAAACGTTCTACCAGCTCAAGCCTCTCTTTTTATCGTATGGTTGGAGGGGGGCAGCCTTCTGGAGCATTTCTTGATCTCCATGTTCATTGGATCAGGACCATTTTGTGGACTTGCGTTCCCCTTTGCCTGGCCTTCAATAGTAGCCAAGGCATATTTGCTGACTCATGAGTAAATGCACAGTGCGGCACTCAGTTTCTCTTTCCATAGGGATCAATTCATTTTCCTTGTTATCTATCAGCTTGTTAGTTTCATGACCCACCAACAATCAGGTCACAACCCACCGGTGTGTCCTGACTCACAGTTTGGGAAACACTGCTGTAATATTTAGCATAGGGAAAGTTGCTTCTGCCTTCTCCCCTTTAATTTTTATTGTCCTTTTTCTTCACCTTTCCACCCTACTGCCTCTGTGCATAACAACAATAAAAACAAACAAAAAAGCACAATGAATTTTGCCAGTAGAAATATAGTGGGAGGCCCCTTTCCCCCATAATTACTCCCATGAGTGGATGGACACAGAAGACCAAATCCCCCAAATGCAACATAGAATCTTGCCCTCTTCCCAAGAATGCCTGCCATTTTCATAGTGCTTGCCTAGTCAATCAAATCGCCACCAGAGAACTCACAGTTGGCCAGGCTGTAGCCAGCATAGCCATCTAATCCCAGCTGCTTGAGCACCCGAGCCAGGTCACAGCGCTCATAGATCATCCCTTGTCCTCCAGTGAGGATGCAGGCAAGGATGGGCAGCAACAGAAGGACCTTCATCTCTGCAGCACAGACAGGGAGGCCAAGGTGGAAGATGGGGCTGCCTCATGCCTGCTTTTATACAGGTTCTTCTGGCACACCTCCAGAAAACAGCCAAGGTCAGCATGACTTTGCGAGATAGTTTGCTAAGTTCACATCGCCCTTGCCTCACTCTTGAAACGTGTGTCAACAACAAGAAATACCAGAGAGGTAGCAGCCATCTTAGTCTGCAGCAGCACAACCAACAAAAGAGTCTTATGAAACCTTCAAGGCAAACTCATTTATTGCAGAAGAAGTGGTCATGGACGACAGTCGGTGATGGTGCATCTGATGACATGGACTGTAGTCCACGAACACTTATGCTGCAATAAATTGGTTCGTCTTTAAGATGCTACAAGAGACTGTTCCTTTTCTTGTTCCCACCATGGGTGAGTGAGACTCTCATTCTTTTCATCATAAAAGGAATCTGGATCAAAGTGATCTCAATAAAAAGAAGGACATTTTCCTTTGCCGTTGATAGCTTGATATTTTCCTTGATTTGAGTTCAGGAAATGTGGGCCACCGTTGTGAAGAGTTCTCATAAGAAATGTTCTCATAAGAGACCATTCAATTGTCATTTTATTAACAACTTCAATCTGAATTGAAGCAGTGAGAACTTGAACAGTGGTCTGTCTCCTTCTTATCATGGTTAACTATTTCCCCCCCCCCGCTTTCTCTTACAAGTGAAAGGGTGGCCAAACTTTCAGCCTTGATTAACAGCTGTTAGTCCCCCTAGGGTCCGCACCAGATAAACATTACTTTTGGAGGGTAGGCTTGTGTTAGGGCTTAGAAGTAAGTCCTGTTTTTTGTTTTTGGTTTTTTTGCGTGGTATTGTAGACCAGTGCTTCTCAGCTAGTAGGATTGCAGTAGTACCACTTGTGCTACTTGACCTCACTGCTGCAATGACCCTGTGGCATTGCTCTGCCTGGCCCAACCCCACTGACAGGGATCAGTGGCAGTCCTACCATTCAATTGGGCAGCAAGTGCCCCTCCGGGCACTGCCTGCCACAGGCCTTGCGTGGTGTGTCAACAACGTTCTGAAGGCTTCAGAATGCTTTAAAACAATACTTCTGGTCAGGGGCAGCCCCAGGGCATTCCCATGCCCCCCATGGGACTCCAACTCACCATACAGCGGTAAGAAGAGCATTTGTGGTGCTGCATGTGATGACATCACCACCAACTGCTTCTGAGAGGCCCATTTTGGGCCATTTGGAAGCAAGGGCTGGAGAGAGGGCACAAGGTGAAGCTGCTCCACTCGCCCCACTGCCTTGCAGCCCAAGAAGACCCAAGGTGGGGCAGCGGGCAATCCGCTCATTGGCCACATTGGCTTAAAGCTGGCCCTGCTTCTGGTTTCCCGACGAAAATCGGAAGTATTGTTTAAAAGCGTTCTGAAGCCTTCAGAATGCTTTCAACATGTGATGATATGGCGCGAGGCTCCGGAGCCTAAGGTGAGTGGAGAGGGGGTGGCGGTCACTGGGGTGGTGGTGGTGGTTGCTGGGAGGGTGTCAATCTGTGGGCCTGCCCCTAGGCAGGGAAAGAGCCAGGGACGCGACTGCTAGGGGGAAGTGATGCACAGCATGGTGCACTAGTGGGCAAGAAGTGGGTGTCCAGCTGCCTAGTTTTCAAAAGAGGCATGGTTGAGGGGAGGAGGTTGCAGAGCAAACTATATGGGGTGAACGGCCTACTCTTGTCTGCAGCTGCCATTGCCATTGGCAGAGGAAGTACTCACAAAAGCGGTACCCACAGTGGATGTGACTGGAAAAGTGTGGGTGCAGCTGGAGCAGAGGCATACATTTACAGTTAGGCATGTGTATTAAATGTGAAGTGGGGTTTCTTTTGTCCAGCGCCCAAATTAGCTGGGCCTAGCCCTATTGCAACCTGGGGAGGGAGCTGCTGCGGGGGGGCACAGAGACCATTCTGAAGTACCATATGTTGTTCTTTGACTGGGCCTCAGGAAGGGCCTGCAAATGTCTGGAATCACTCAGGAGAACTCTCGCTGCCTAGCAGCCCAAGCTCAAATATGATCACTTCCTGGCTTTCACCACCTTATCTAATCAACCAGCTTCTGAACCCAGAGCAAACATCTAAATGTGATGCCCACTGATTCCTGCTTGTTTAATTCTGTGGAAAATCAAACACGTAGCTCTTTGCAAAGGCATCGGCTAGCCTTAAGCCAGTGTGGCCTATGTCGTCACATTGCGCCCTGCACTTTGGGGCATGGCCCTTGTTGGTGTGGCAGCTGCTGCAGACAGGATCTCCGTGTAGTGGGCTGCAAGCCAGTGGGGGAGGGGGTAGCTTCTCATTGGGCCTGGCCTGGCCTCTAAATGGACCATCCGGAAGCAGTGTCGTCATGTTACTGCAACTATTTCCAGGTGCCGCACTTTGGGTCCTGCACCCCAAGCACTCTTCTTGTGGCTGTATGGTGAGAGGGGGCCCCATGGGGAGGGGAGGGAATGCCCTTCATTGTATTGGGCCTTTTCACTCCGGGGGCTGGCTCTGCACTGAGGTCCTGTGGCAACAACAATCGGTTTGGAGTAAGGAAGTTCCTTTCCGAGCCAGGAAGCATGCCACTGTTTCACGTCTCTGTGTTCTTGTGGCCATTAGTTGCTCCAATATGGGTCTCAGCTGTTCAGTGTTTTTGAGCAGAATTCAGTCAAGGTTAAGCCAGAGTGCTGTTGATTCAGCCGGTGGCGTGGCTAGGGTCATTTTGCACCCAGGGCCTATACATTTTTTACATCCCCCCACCCGACAAAATTATTTATTTGTTTATTTATTTAGATGTTTCCCATTTTATACCACCCTTCCTCAGCGATGGGATCTACAAACGACTTGGGGGAACGGAGGGCGGGACTTAGGCGGGACTACC
>JAJKFI010000114.1:1034923-1105884 GCA_029204185.1 Lerista edwardsae | reverse complement strand
CAGTATAGGACAGGCTGGAGCCTCCCAACAGCAACAGCATGTTCGTGCCCTTACCCCTTGCCCTCCAACCTCCCCAATGAGCTACTCGGATCTGCGCCTGCTAAAAAGCAGGTGCAGATCCGAGGAGATCGCGCGGCCTCCTTACTGGGCTTAGGATTTGGCCTAATGGCCGAATCCCAAGCCCACCCATGTTCCGCCCCCTCCCCCCTCCCCATGCCAATCCTGTGTCTGGACGGACACGGAGCCTCCCTCGCGCCGGCTGGCTTTGGCCAATGCAAAGGAGGCTTGGCATGGGCGCAACAGGACCAGTGCTGCAGGCAGTGCCCATCCCGTTGCTCGAGCGACAATGTGCGGGTGCCGATAGGTGCCCCCACATCGGCGCTATGATGTAGCTTCGACACAACAGTCGCGCTAGGATTGTGCTGTCCCACAACTGAGTAAGAGTTCTAGTATTAACTTTGATACATGGAAAAGGGAGCTGATATAGTAACTTATTAGTTCCATGTATCATAACAACACCTTGTTAGCTCTCAGAAGACTGTCAGTTTTGAGTTAAGGAAATCCACTTTTTGGTACAAAAGTCAGGTATTGTTTGTTTGGCTATAACAGCTATTTTAGCCATTTGCATCTGACAAGGCACTAAAATTGTCAAGGCACAATGATAAGGCACACCATATTGCCAGCGGGGGGCTCACATCTCCAATGGCCAATAAAAAGGTTCTGAGGGCCTCATTCGTGGACTTATCATGCAGGCCCACAGGCTGTGTGTTTGACACCCCTGCGTAAGACACTTGTATTATTATTTTTTTGTCATACCGTTTGCTAGAATAAAGATTTTTCACCCTGGGTTTTTTCATTGAATTCTGGGTGAAATTCCACATTCAATGGTATGCAACATGATGGTATTATTCCTTAAAACTGTGATTTTAAAAACCACAATTTTTACAAAAGAAGTTTCATTTTCGGTTTTTAGTTTTTTGGCCTTAACATTTGCTAGAATAGAGATATTACACTCCAGTTTTTTTTCATTGAATTCCGGGTGAAATTCCACATCCAACATTATATAACATGATTATATTATTCTATAAAGCCATGATTTTCAAAATTTGGGGTTCAGTGGTGACCAACCCCCCCTCCCGAGGATGGCACCACCCCACAGATAGCTACACCACTGGATTCAGCAGATTGCGTGAACTCTCCCTCTGAACTCAAAAGGGGATTTAATGTGCTTAACTTTAATGGGGCCATTATCCACACCAAAGCAAGACATAAAATCTAAAGCAAAACAAAGCACATTTGCCACCTCATGAACAGGTTGATGAGGGATTCTTCCTTACTTCTGTTTTCCTCATTCCCAGTTCTTATGTTTCCTTTTGCTGTGTTTGCATCCTCTGCATATTTACTCAGAAACACGTCCCACTGAGTACAGTGTGGCTCCCCGCCCCCATCCCAGTAAGCGTGCTTGATTCATAGGTGATTTCCCACTTAGGACTGTGTGACACATGTTTCGTTTGAGTGTGCCCTCATGTGGTAACAGCAGGCATTGACTATATTAAGGGAAACCAAATAAACCAAAATACCGTACTGAACTCCATTGTACTGAGTCTGATCCTTGATCTGAATGGAGCCACAAGCCACAGTAGAATCAGCTCCACAGAACGGGATGCTGGGAGAGTCAGGGAGGGATGAAGCAACCTGGGAGGAAGGAGTTTGGAAATGCCCAGGCAAGTGAGGATTTCAATCAGCAAGGCTAGGGGAAGGGCAGGGATTTTATTGGAGGGTCCAGCCCTGTGCATAGTAAAGGTGCCAGGCATCTGGGGGCTCAGGGCAAAGCCCTACCCTGCCTCTTGGGCACTGCCACCAGTGTTGGGGTTTAGGAGTCAGCCCAGTCACGTGGGCCCTCTGGGGGCTTGGGCTTTTGGCTAGTGCCCGATCTGGCTGACCTCTGACATCATCCCTGGCTGTGAAGGTTCAAACTGAATGGAATCAGGGAAAACAGACAAGGTCGAGTAGCTGCCTGAATGTATGACAAACTGTTACTCTGCAAGAGGCTGTAGTTGACCTGGATGTACACGCACCAGCAGAATTTGGGGAGAACACATAATACAGTTGGAGGTGAAGCTCTCTGAAGGGCTAATACTGGAGGCTGTCAAAAAGCAAGGCTGACCCTATCATTAGTTTATATAATTTTTACCACCATGGGAGGGCGCCATTTGGTTTTGTTTGTCTGCTTTTTACATCCACTTTCTGTCAGAAAGTTAGTATGATGTTGGAAGTGAGAATATATTCTGCAAAATTCTTGCTTGGAGACCATCCATACCTGGCTTAAAGCTTTCTTCAGGGCCAATCAATAATTGCTCTCACCACCAAAAAATACATTGAAGATGCAACATGTGCCACACATAACTGACACAGAAACATCATGAGTGCTCTTGTATCGTAGATTGTTTTAAAGGTATTTTTACTGTTCTAGTTTCCTGTTCCCATGATACCTTTATCTGACCTGTATACATGTTCATAATTATTAATTCTGTATGGTCATTTGTTGATTTACATATTTAACGTAAATATAGTCATGGATGGAAATGGTAAGTTTACGCCATGTCAGAATGGGCTGATTGGCAGGTCATGGGTGAGAAGAGATTCATTCATTCATTCAAATAGTATTTATATACTGCTTTTCAACACAAAGTTCACAAAGTGGTTTGTGGCAAATAGTAATAATAAAGTTAAATGGCTCCCTGTCCCAAAGGGCTCACAATCTAAAAAAAAATGCAGAACACCACCAGCAGCAGCCACTAGAAAAGACACTGTGCTGGGGTGAAGAGGGACAATTACTCTCCCCCAGCATCCCGTTCTGTGGAGCTGATTCTACTGTGGCTTGTGGCTCCATTCAGATCAAGGATCAGGCTTGTACAGTACTGTATTTTGGTTTATTTGGTTTCCCTTAATGTAGTCAATGCCTGCTCTTACCACATGAGGGCACACTCAAACGAAACATTTGTCACACAGTCCTAACAATGGGAAATCACCTATGAATCACCTCTCTGACTTTTGGGGATACTCAGAAATGTGTTTTTGCCTTGTGAATTAATTTTAAGTTTTAAAGCAACAGTGTGGTTTATTCCTATAAGCGTGCCGTGTTCCCTCCACCCCCGCTCTAAACCCCACAACCATAATAAGATCCATAACTGGGAACATTCTGAAAATCACTCAAATGAAAACATCTGTTCTTTTGCAAGGAAAGTCATACGAGTAAAGCTGTGGTTCCCAAAAGCAATATGGACAGGATGGATTACAGCAGGGGTTCTCAAATGTTTTAGCGCTGAGACTCACCTTTTAGAATGACAATCTGTCTGGGACCCACCAGAAGTGATGTCATGGCCAAAAGTGCCATCATTGTGATGCCAGAGCCTGGTGCTTTCCTGAGAACGCAGCAATAAGTTGGGTTATTTCTCCGCCATTTTCTAATAAAAAAGTGAATCAGAAAGTCTATTTTAGTGGTGGTCCTGGGGGGGATTGGTGGCCTCCAGGGATGTACCCACACCTGCAGGTGCCATCCCCGTGCGTGCTGCTTTCCCTGAAGGCATTCTGAAGGCTGGGGAGGCTGCACGCACACTTCCAGGAGTGATAATTTTCAGCCCTCTGAGGCCTTCTGAGGGCCAGGGAAGCCGTGCGCAGAACTTCCCAGCCCACAGAAGCCCTCAGAAGGCCCCAAATCGTCACTTCCAGTTTTCAGCCAAAAACTGGATGTGACTATTTTTGACTGTCAGAACACCTTCTGAGAGATAGGGAAGCTTGTGTGCGCCCCCCTCCCTGGCCAGAAAGTTTTTTAAGGCCTTCTGGAAGCTGAAAATAACAACATGGTTTTCGGCTGATAACCAAAAGTATGGTTTTTGCCCTCTGGAAGGGCTCACAAGGCCCTTGCGTGGCTTCCCTGGCTTTCAGAAGACCATCCTGGGGCTGCACTTAAAAAAAAAAAAGCAGGGGAGGAGTAGGGTGACCAGTGGCATTTGCCCTCCTTGACTCCCCTAGGTATGCCACTGTCCTATTTACAACCTTGACTCCCCTTGACAACCTTGACAGCCCCTCCCCCTTTCCAGTTTCCCATTGTTTCATCTCCCTTCCCACCATTTTCAATTATGGCTGCCCTAGGTGCTACGTGACCCACCTAGTGGGTCCTGACCCATAGTTTGAGAAACACTGGATTATAGAATTAATTTTTAAAAAAACAACCTTCATTAGGAATTTTTGGTTGGGCTAAATAAAGGTGTTACTAGAAGTGTCTTTTTTTTTTTTTTAGAAAGTGTTACTAGAGGTGGGTTTTTTTATGACCATTTTTTATTTTTATTAAATAAATAGATATTTAATCTAAATATCTCTCATCTGTGTAGGATGTAAGCCTGGATGAAAAGGCCTCCGTTCTGTCAGTCCAGAACTGGAGGAAGGGGTCTGCTGTATCCCAGTGAAGACTGAGGGTCCCTGCTGTTCATTTCTGGAAATGGTATCCACTGATACCATGGATACTGGGAGGGACACCTATTAAAAAGATAGGGGGACATTAAACAAATCTTTTTTACCTTGTTGCAGCAAAACCACTGATGTTCCCCTCTCTTTAAAAAGTGTCCCCAGTATCCATAGTTTCAGGTATCCATGGTGGGGTCTGGAGCGGAACCTCAGTGGGTAACGGGGCATTTCTGTACAACAGAAAGGGTGCAATTTTGTTGACCAGGCAAGGGCAGATGGCCAGAGAATCCTAGCATTTATTCCAGGCATGGCCAGTCTAGTAACTTCAAACTGCTGAACCCAATATCAGCAAATTGCTGATATTGCACACACCCCTATTTGCTTTTGAACTTGGAAGACTGAGCACACAAAGTCCTAAGGAGATCTCTGGGTTTAGATTTGTTTGCAACCTTCTTGAAGTCCTGGAGTCCTAAACATATTATTGTTTGGGATTCTAATAAACTGAACTTGGTATTTAAGGATATTCCAAAGGGAGAAAAAAATGTCATTTTTGGGGAGAATTGGAGAAAAGCATTGGTTTTTTTAGGGTGTGTGGTTCTTTGTCACTCATGTAGTGTCCAAAACAAGACCGGGATGTCCTTCAAAATTCATATGGAACACAATATCTTATCTAGACACAGCTTATCTTATCCTGACTGCCGTCTAGCCCACTGAACTATTATTGTCCAGCAGATCATGTGACCAGCCCTCCCACTGGGGGTACTATGCAGGAGAAAATAGAGCTGTGCACACAGTGCTCAGCCACATACTGTACCTCAGTTCGGCAAAGATTAAAGGGACCTGAAGCAAGGCACGGGACCAAACGTGACCGCTAGAGTGTACAGTACAGCAGACATCAGGATAAGGGCCACAACAAAGATTGGAAACAGGGAATGTTCTAGAAGCTGAGGTGCTGTGACGTCACAGGAACTCTGCTGGATTCCAGAAGCACCTGTGCCATGGGACCCTCTGCTTCCAAACCTGGCAGGATCACTGTTTCTCTGTTTTGCTCAGGAAGTAAGTGGATCAGTAAGTGTGGGTTGGATGAGAAGCTAGACTAGATGAAATGTTTTGGCCCCATACGCTGCTTTGGGATACTGCAATTTCCTGGGCAGACACACGAGGCTAGGGATCTGGGTCTAGGAGGAAAGTGGGCCCTAATGGATTTGTGCATGTATGAGGGGCTCAAATACCAAGATTCCCTCCCATATTCTCAAATTGAATCTAGTAAGGTGTTTCCCAGCCTTCCAATAGAAATGCTTAATTTTTGGTGAAAGTTGACCAATAAATGTTGAGTGTGAAAATCAGCCTCAAAGGAGTCCCCCACCACCACCACAGCATGCTTCTTCATTGCTTCTCTTAATGATTTGAATGTGCTTCCTGATAGAAAAGAGGCAACTAGAGGGCACCAAAATCGTAGGAAGGCAGGCTGGTCCATTAGAAAAACATCCAAAAGTTGCAGTCTAGTAGTTAAATTCCCTCATTTTTGGCTAAATATCGAGTAAAAGCTATTCCTTTCCATTTCAGAGCAGTGACTCACGCAGAAGCACAACGGGTGGGCTCATATGAAGATAAATGACTCAACTCTGTCTCTGCATAGAGAGTGAGATGAGACCAGAGTAAAATCCTGGTGTGACATAGCAGGCAACTTCCTATTTGGGTTGGGCTCCTTGGAAGTACTGTATAGCAACCTTTAACTATATTCCTGAGGGTGCAGTCCTAAACTGAGGCCGGCATAAGCTAAGCCAGTTTGACCAGCACAAGGACCACCATAAAGTATGTTTGGACCACTCTCTGAGTCAGAGAGGCCAGCACACAGACGTGCGCCATCCTCCCTAACTGTGAGAGTGGTCCAAACATGCTTTATGGCAGCCCTTGTGCTGGCCAAACTTTGCTGCCTTAGCTTATGCCGGCCTAACTCCAGTTTAGGATTGTGCTCTAAATTGTTTCTCATGGCACACTCTGTGTTCTCTTACAGCACGTAGTTTGCAAATTCCTGGTGTAGCATATAATAGAGGTCAAGCTGCCATTGAAAATGGAATGGTAAACATTAGCCAGATACCTTCTGTTAGTTTTATACCACTTTTGGTGTCATGGCTCCTCCCAAAGAAGCCTGGGGATCTAATTTGGGAAGGGGGCTGAGAAATTCATACCTTGAGCCTCTCTTCAGAAGCTCCCAGGATTCTCTGGGCAGAGCATTGAGCCTGGCAGTGTGGGCTGGGGCCCTATGCCCATGTAAGGGCCTACATCCATGCCTGGCCAATCCCTCAGGCATTAAGGGTCTGCTGTTGTCACTGCTTCCCATTACTGCCCAGTAAGCCAGAGCAAATGGGATATGGACCAGATGATTGCGGGAGAGGAGCAGCAACAGCAGGTCTCTCACGACCTCCCCCCCCCCCAGTGCCATTTTACAGTTCCCAGATGTCTGCTTGGCAGATGAATCCCCAGATGGATCTTCTTGGGGTCCGGTGCATCTGGGAGTTGTTAAATAGTGCCAGGAAAAAAGAGGGCAGCTTGCTGCGTGCTCCCATTGCCTCCTGCTAGGCCTTCCCATTGAGTGCCCACTTGGAGAAGCAAACCAGCTTCTGGTCAGTAGATGGGCATGAGGTATCCTGCTGCTGCTGTAGCTGGGGTGGCAGCATGAACTCCTGCTGTAGGCTAGCACCCAGTCCCAGCCAGGCATGATGGGGGGGGGGATAGCCAGAGGCAGATCTAAGGGGGGCAAAGCTCTAAGTGTTGCAAGAAGCCTTACCCTGTCATGTAAATCCCTCCTCTCCCTTGCTGCTGTAGCCAGTAAGCAACGCCAAGATGTTGCTGTTCCCTGTGAGGATTGGCTAGAACAGTGCAGGAGAGGAGTGATTTCCACTGCAAGGTAAGGCTTCTTGCAAAACTTACAGATTTGCCCCCCCTTAGATCCGCCTCTGGGAATAGCTGTGTGGTGAGTTTCTATAGTGTGTGGTGAGTTTTCAATGCAGGGCACAATCCTAACCTGGAGTTAAGCTGTCACAGTTAGGCCAGCAAAGTTTGGCAGGCACAAGGGAAACCGTAAAGTATGTTTGGACCACTCTTGCAGTCAGAGAGGCCAGCACACAGACATGTGCCATCCTCCCTAACTCCAAGAGTGGTCCAAACACATTTTATGGTGGCCCTTGTGTGGGCCAAACTTTGCTGGCCTAACTGTGATGGCCTAACTCCAAGTTAGGACTGTGCTCGCAGAGCTCTCCTGCTCCCCAAAAGCTGGATCAGCCATTGCATTCGACCAAGGTTTCTGTATTAATTTCCAGACATGTACACTGATTTATTTGGAGGACAAGCATGGAAAGGAGGGCATGGGGCATAGTTGTGTGGAGGAAAATGCTCAAGGAAACCGCTAATGGATGGGGAATGATACCTTGAATTGTCTTGATTACTTGATTTTTTTGATGGTTTTATCTTGAATTCTGACCACAAAAGAATCCCATAATGCTTTTTTTTTCTCCATTCTCCACAGGCCATCTTCGAACTTCCTGCCTCTGCCCCATCTGTCACGTTGCCTGAGCCCTTGCCCTTCCCAATGCATTTTCAGGAATGAATGTTCTTTTACTATTGCCTCTCTTCATGTGTCTTACATCTAGAGTTCGGGGAAAGCACTTTGAACGCTGTGAGCTGGCTCAGGTGTTACACAATGCTGGCATGGACGGGTACCGTGGGTACAGTCTGGCTGATTGTGAGTGCTTCTTTCTGTTCTGTCCATTCCCGCATTGTGGTGAATCTTTGTGTCTAGAACTGATGCTCTGTGTCTCGTATTTAGGGCCTGGATGTTGAGATGATGTAAGTGTATAAGCAAGGCTTTGGGTCTTCACAATCATATATGAACACAGAAAAATAATATACACTTAGATGAATATATAATAATAATAATTGTTGTTGTTCAGTTGCTAAGTCATGTCCGACTCTTTGCGACCCCATGGACCACAGCACGCCAGGCCTCCCTGTCCTCCACTAGCTTCCGGACTTCGCCCAATTTCATGCTCATTGCTTCGGTGACACTACCTAACCATCTCATCCTCTGCCGCCCCCTTCTCCTTTTGCCTTCCATCTTTCCCAGCATGAGGGTCTTTTCTAAAGAGTCCTCTCTCCTCATGAGGTGGCCAAAGTACTTGAGCTTCAGCTTCAGGATTTGTCCTTCCAGGGAACAATCAGGCTTGACTTCCTGGAGGATTGACCAATTGGTTCTCCTTGGAGTCCAGGGGACTCTCAAGAGTCTTCTCCAACACCATAATTTGAAAGCATCTATTCTTCAGCGCTCTGCCTTTCTTATGGTCCAGCTCTCACAGCCATACATTACTACTGGGAAAACCATAGCTTTGACTAGGCGAACCTTTGTTGGCAGGGTGATGTCTCGGCTTTTTATTAAGTTGTCTAGGTTCGCCATAGCTTTTCTCCCAAGAAGTAAACGTCTTTTAATTTCATGGCTGCAGTCACCATCTGCGGTGATCTTGGAGCCCAGGAAAATAAAGTCTGTCACTGCTTCCATTTCTTCCCCTTCTATTTGCCAGGAAGTGATGGGAGTGGTTGCCATGATCTTAGTTTTTTTAATGTTGAGCTTCAAGCCAATTTTGGCACTCTCCTCTTTCACCCTCATCAGAAGGTTCTTTAGGTCTTCCTCACTTTCTGCCATTAGAGTGGTATCATCTGCATATCTGAGGTTGTTGATATTTCTCCCAGCAATCTTGATTCCAGCTTGTGAATCATCCAGCCCAGCCTTTCTCATGATATACTCTGCATATAAATTAAATAAGCAGGGTGACAGTATACAGCCTTGTCGTACTCCTTTCTCAATTTGAAACCAATCAGTTGTTCCATGTCCAGTTCTAACTGTTGCTTCCTGACCCGCATACAGGTTTCTCAGAAAACAGATAAGGAGGTCTGGTACTCCCATCTCTTCAAGAACTTGCCACAGTTTGTTGTGATCCACACAATCAAAGGCTTTGGCATAGTTAATGAAGCAGAAGTAGATGTTTTTCTGGAACTCTCTGGCTTTCTCCATGATCCAGCGAATGTTGGCAATTTGGTCTCTAGTTCCTCTGCCTCTTTGGAAACCAGTTTGTACATCTTCTGGTAGTTCTCGATTCACATACTGCTGAAGGATTTCAGCAATCCTAGCTTGTAGGATTTTGAGCATGACCTTGCTAGCATGTGAAATGAGTGCAATGGTGCGGTAGTTCGAACAATCTTTGGCATTGCCCTTCTTTGGGATTGGAATGTAAACTGCTCTTTTCCAGTCTTGTGGCCACTGTTGGGTTTTCCAAATTTGCTGGCATATGGAGTGCAGCACTTTGACAGCATCATCTTTTAAGATTTTCAGTAATTCAGTAATTCAGTAATAATAATAATAATAATAATAATAATAATAATAATAATAATAAAATGTATTTATATACCGCCTTTCTTAAGATCATTAGATTTCTCTAATGACTGTAACTCAAGGCAGTTTACATATGCAGACTTTTATTCACAAACCCGAAGGTTTTTACAATTTACAGAAATGTTCTATCTTTCAAGAACAACACTCATACAGATCTTTCTTTCTGGATATAGCCTTCTTTCTTAGCCACCCGTCTGTCTTCTGCTGGCTGATAAGAGGCTTCCCTGCTCCACCAGAGACGCAGCTGACCAGCACACTCCTCCTCCCACAAGGCAGCTGGAACTCAGCTTCTTTTAATCAGCCGCAGTTCGCAAGGTCTGCCACTCACAGAGACTTCCGGTAGTCTCGAGTTCACGACCTTCAGATCTTCAGCTGTTATCTTCGGGCAAATAGAGGCATTAACCCTCTTGGCTAAATCTTCAAATATATGAACACTTTGAATCCTTAGAAAAATTCTGTGCTCTGAGCACACCAGCCTGGTCCAGTTCCTCCTGATGCCTGTAGTGGCATGCCAGATGTTGCCCCCCCTTAGCTGATGATGTGCCCACTCTCTCAGCTCTCCTCTTCACACTTTCTCTTCCTCTTTTCCCCCTCTACCTTTTCCAATCCAGGCAGTGGAAGGAGAAGGAGGGGCAGTAGAGGCAAGCTAGTAGGTGGACAGAGATGGGCACCCCCCACCAATCTGCTGCCTGAGGCAAGCACTTCATTTGGACTTATGGGTGGGACTTACGGGTGGACAGCTTTCATCATTAAAAAGGAAGCCAGCTTCTAGCTTTTGGGCCTGTGAAGATAAAACTGGAAATGTCTGAGCACTGCCTGGTGAAATTGCCAGAGTCAGAGCAGGGTGGAATGTTTGTGTCCTGCCAAATTTTGCGCTCCACCCCCATGTCTAGCAGAAGCAAAATAAGTTTCACGAAAGAAGCATCTCTGTGCAAAAGTGCATTGTGTGAATCATTTAAGCAGGTGACAGGCTCCAGCTTTTCTTGGGGCAGAATGTATTGTGGTTGTTTCTCCATTCACCTGCCTGGTGCCTTCAAAGGAGAGGACAGACTGCTGTCTCAGGGGGATTGCAGTCTAGACACAGATGTGAGGGAGACATCAGAAGAAGTGTGGGCGGTGCTCACAGGGGCACTGGGGGAAAGCAGAGGTTTTGAGGAGGGATTTGAAAGAAGTCAGAGAGGGGGCATCCCTTGGGTGATGATGGAGGGATTCCAGGCCTAAGGGGCAGCAAGCAAGAAGAACCAAAGTTGTTGGATGCAACAGGAGATCTTTGGATGAGTGAGGGTGATGGAATTGAAGGAGCAAAAGTCCCAGGCAGGAGCATGATGGGATTTTAGAGCAGAAAGATGAGAAGGCCTCGGAGGCTTTTGAAGGCTTTGCTCTGGTATTAATCTTGGTGCCAGAATTTCTGCACCCCTCTCCCTCTCCACATTGCAGGGCTCTGCTTGGCCTTCTCTGAGAGCAGGTTTGACACAGCACTTGTGAACCACGAAGCCGACGGCAGCACCAACAATGGCATCTTCCAGATCAACAGCCGCATTTGGTGTGAAGATTACAAGCGCTTGAAACCAAACCTCTGTCAAATGCATTGCAGTGGTGAGCTCTGTATGGAGAAGATTGGCTTCAGTTTCACATCATGGTGCTAGAGGGTGCTGCGCTACAGCGGTTTGAGAAACGGTCAGGGAGTGTGGTGGGCAAGGAGTCTTCCCCTACTAACTTTGCTGTCAGGCTCTGTCCTTACTTTCAGAGTGCAATCCTAACCTGGCCTAACAGTTAGGCCAGCAAAGTTTGGCCGGCACAAGGGCCACCGTAAAGCGTGGTTGGACCACTCTCAGAGTCAGGGAGCACATCTGTGTGCTGGCCTCTTTGACTCAGAGAGTGGTCCAAACATACATTATGGTGTCCCTTGTGCTGGCCAAACTTTGCTGGCCTAACTATGCCTGCCTAACTCGAGGTTAGGATTGTGCTCTTAGTATAAGGATTACCCACCCTCAATAAAACCTACCTGCCTTCTGCATGAGTCACTGATCTAGACGTCCCTCCTGATTGGAAGAAAGCCAGCCCAGAGGAAGTGATTTATGTAGAGGCACATGTGTAACCTCCTCCAAAGGCAAATAATCAATTTGAATGATCTCATCACATCCAATGCAGAGGTGCAGCAGAAATACCTGCCCTTACCTGAACCAAACTAGAAATGATTTGAAAGTCCCGATAATCTTTTACTGAGCCAAAAGCAGAGACAAATGGCCTAACTCTTTGATCCTGTGCCATAACTCCAATCCATACTGTATCCCTCCCCCTGCCCAGAGCTGCTGTTAGCTACAGAGGACCCAGGCATCCATATTGTGGCTGTTCCCTTTGCAGCTAATAGTAACTTTGGGGGGGAAAGAGAATGCTAGCTCACAGCTGACCTAAATCACCAGTCACAGCTGCTTGCAGGTCAAGAAACAGACATTAGGGAGTTCCAAGCCCAGAGCTCCCACATGACATCAATCTAGTTCCAATTAATTGATCCTGACTGGGAAAAGATGGAACAGGCAACCTCCTGTAAGTGGGAACTTCGGATTAAAAAGAGACTTTAACCCCCTGCTAACTGGGCAAGAGGCACTTTTTCAAGTGGTGTTCTCTAATATTTAGCAGGGGGAGAGCAATTGTCCCTTTTCACCCCAGCACAGTGTCTTTCTCGTGGCTGTTGCTGGTGGTGTTCCCCATTCCTTTAGATTGTGAGCCTTTTGGGACAGGGAGCCATTTAACTTTAATGTTATTATTTGCCTGTAAACCGCTTTGTGAACTTTATGTTGAAAAGCGGTATATAAATACTAGTGATTGATTGATTGATTGACTTTAGGTCTGATCCTATCCAGCTTTCCAACACTGATGGAGCCATGACAACAGGGTGGTTGCAATATCTGGTGGTGGTGGTAGTGGTAGTGGTAGTGCAGTAACTGAGACCTCCTCCATGTAAGAAAAGTTTCTTCCCCTGCCTTGGGGCTGCATTGCGGCTGCGTCTGTGCTGGAAAATTGGATAGGATTGGGTCTTTTGACTCACAATGGTTGCCTTGTGGCACACTAGTATGCTGTTTGAGAATTCCTGTAGTGGTAGAAGGGATCCATTCCCACGTTGATCAACAAAAAGCAGACTTTTCAGAAGGAAAGAGAAGAGACAGAGCTACAGAAGGGGGGGGCTCAGAAGAGAGAAGGGAATTTGTGGGTCTCTTCTTTAAGAGAAGCCTGGCTTGTCCCTTCACATCCTCTCTTCTCTCTTTCCACAGATCTGCTGACCAGTAACATCAATGATGACCTTGTTTGTGCCATGCGGGTTGCACAAGGATCCAGAGGCCTTGCATCTTGGTAAACGCTTTATTTTATGTATTGCATTTATATCCCATTGTTTTTCCAGATGGGCCACTCAAGGTGACCTATGTGATGTCTCCAGGCAGTCTTTCATTCAGGTGTTGGACAGACCTTGACCTGCTAGCTGCAGCATGGTGGTCCCCGCATGGGTCATCATCAGTAACTGGGTAAAGGAATCTGTGGGGGCATGAGTAGCGGCCTCATGCTGCCGGAATGCTGGGTGGGAGGAACAGGTGAGCGGGGGCGGGGAAGACGGCGAAATGGAGCGGTACGCAACGGGCGGGCTGCTGCTCACCCGTTCTTCCCGCCCAGCATTCCGGCAGCATGACGTCGCTGGGCATGAGGGAAGTGATATATTGTGGTGACCACTTGGGCAGTGCACATGAGGGTAAACAACTGTATGGGGAGCAAAGGAAATTCCCTAGCAGGACAAAAGTGGTAATACCCACTCCCTGTTTTAATGTGTCCATCATTTGGGCAGCCAGAACTATATTGTCTCCGAAACTGAATGGAATGTAACTTCCAAAGGTAACAAACACCAAACATATCGATCATTTAAGGCCTGATGCACAACATTTTTTTTTAAAAGGCAAGGCTGTCATACACACTACATGTCCACATGTAAATCCCTGGCTAATTTGATGTGATGCAAAATAACAGGCAAATCTGGATGACCTCACAGTTTGGTGAACTCAGTAATGGCTGGTCACTGGGCTGGTGGTGACAACATCCCATTAAAGCCAATCTTGGCAATCTCATGTGCTACATCAGTGTTCTTCAGTCTGTGGGTCGTGACTCCAGTGGGGTTGTGAAATCTCATTTGGGTGGTGGTAGTGGCTGCGGCAACCTTTCAAAGCCTGTGCAAGAGAGGGCTTGGATACAATCCAGTAATGGTGCTGTCGTGTCACAACTGAGTTCTTGATGTAACTCTGCGCAACCTCATCTTGCTGTCTTGCCTCATAGCTCCTAAGGCCAGCCTTGCTCAGGCTGCAGGGTTGATGTGAAGGCATGAGAAATGGGTTGAACGGGGGCAGCGGGTGGCTGAGGGGAGTGGGATCCCCATCCTCGGGGGAGGGGGGTTCAGTAGCCAGTCACTTTATTTTGTTTGGGTTATAGCATGAAAAAGGTTGAAGATAATTTTTCTACATGTTAGTACACGATTCAACAAATGCCATCACAATGATAACAGAAGTCCTGAAATTTCTTAGCTCTGGTAATGCAATCAAACTCTTCAGGAAGCTGATATCAGCAGCATTCCTGGGGAGGGCAAAGTGCTGAGTTTTTGCAGGAGCCAGAGCTCCTGTGTAAAGCAGACTCTCTCCCTCACTTTCAGAGCCATTGGCAGCTTGTGGCAGAGGCCACAAATGACTCTGAAAGCAAGGGGGAAGGGCCACTTTACACAACTCAGTGTTTCCCCCTCCCCCCACTGGAATGAATGCCACTGGCTGATATGTAAAATCTGTGGTGAAAAAAGAAAGTCACCTGCCTCTCGGAACTGCTACCAGAAGTGATTTGCAATGTTCTCCAGAATGCAGAATCCGCAGGGTAACAACTGATCTAACTTGGCAGAATGTTTGGGACTTCACTGTAGTTGCAGAAATTCCTGAAACTAGCCCTGCGGTGCAGCCCTTTGAACTGCAAGTTGCAGGGGGCCAACTTTCAGAATAAGTCAGAGAGCCACAGTGGTGTAGTGGTTCAGGAGTTCAAATCCCTGCTCAGCCACAAAGCTTCCTAGATGACCGTGGGCCAGTCATGCTCAATGTGAAGCATGCCTCAGAGGGCTGTTGTGAGGACAAAAGGAGGGGTAACCAGGTACAGGACTCTGAGCTCCTTGAAGGAAGGGCATGCTAAAAATGTGAAAAATAAATATTTTCTGTCGTAGGCTTATAGCTGGTTTAGAACCCTCATGGGGCCGTTTTTCTGTATTTCATTCCATTTAGATCCCATATTTCTTCCATCACGGAACTCAAGGAAGTGTACATGGGGGGGGGGGGGTTCCCAGGCAGTCACCAGATCAGCTTTCTAGTTTTCCCCTGTTAACTAGGCTAAGAGGCGCCATTTAAGTGGTGTTTCTCTTGTACTTAGGGAGAGCAACTGTCCCTGTTTGTCTCAGAAGACGATCTTTTCCAGTAGGTCTTTGCTGGTGTCTCTTTTGGATTCTGAGCCCCTTTGGGGAGAAGGAACCATCTGATAAAATTTCTTTTGTTACATAAGCTGCTTTATAAATTTATTTTTGTGAAAAGCAGTATATAATATTTTTAGTAATCCCAATTTTACCTTTAGCAAGGTGGCTGCATCATGTGCCCTCAGACTATGTACAGGCCCAGACTGTATATGAGTCGGGACTTGCAGTCTTAACTAACCATGGGTGGTTCTGAACCTGTGGTGCAGGCTGACCTGTACCCTCCAGATGGGATCTAGTCATGTCTGGAGCATGTTCTGAGGCCCAGGGAGGTTGCGCACAGCTTACTCGGCCCGCAGAATGCATTTTAAAGACATAAAACGTCACTTTTGGTTTCTTAGAGAAAACCAGAGGTCAGAGCCATAACAAGCTCTGGTGGCTTTGGGGGCAAGATGCTGTTGCCCCCTGCGTCACCGTGCCCCTCCTGCTACTGCCTCTCCCCCAGCACACCCTGCCACACACGCCAGCATCTGCGAATGCTCCGTTTTGGTGTGGAACAGAGAGAGGCAGGGGAAGGCAGCCCAGCTGATCTTCGCTCCGGCTTTCTTCTCCCCTCCTTCGCTGGAGTACCTGTCCCTCCAATGGCACCCCTAGCAGGTTCCACCTCTGCCAGAAGTGACTGTTTTTTGCCTTTAGAAGGCAGAGGGCCAGAGAAACCTTAGGAAATCCCTTGGACAGTCAGTTGGGTGTCCTGACCTTCAGGTTTGCTTATCTGCAGATCTCTGCATCTGCAGGGGTTCCAGGAACCCCTGAGGATGCTGAGACTGGACATGTATTCACATATTTACGAACATGCCTCTCATATTTGCTTCCCTTAGTGACTACTCTGAACCGTGACTGTGCACACTTCCTGGTTTAATTGTGGAATTATACGTAAACATTAATTCTTTAGCACAGTGGACACAGAGGGCCCGCCCAATCCTATCCAATGTTCCAGTGCTGACTCAGCTGTGCCAATGAGGTGTGTGCTGCATCCTGTGGTTTTGGAGAAGTCACTGAGGCCTCCTCAAGGTAAGGGAACATTTCTTCCCTTACCTCAGGCCTGCATTGCATTGCACCAGCATTGGAAAGTTGGATAGAATTGGGCTCGTAGTGTCAAGGTTTAAACCTAATGGCAGTAGTGGTGGTAGTCCTGGGGACTTCCCCACCCTGGAGTAACCCCCCAATCTGCTACCCCCTGCCCCGGAAGTAATTGCGGTGACATCATCACCTCACCTCAATTAGTTCCTGAAAGTGGCGCCTGTCCCTTCGAGTCGTGGAAGAGGCGAGCGCTGATGGCGTCTCTCTGGATGACATGAAACAGCGCTCTGGAGCTGCTCCACACCATTCTAAGTGGCACTCATTTCTTCTGTGACTCTTCTTCTTCTTCTGAGAGGGGGAGGCGCTGCTCTGGGCTCCGCAAAACAGCCCCCTGGAGCTGCTTCATACCAGGTGGTGGCTGGGGGGGGGGGGAAGCTGGCGAACAGCGTGCATGCATTGCGGCACCAACCCCCCAAGCCCAGTGCACCCAGAGCCTGGGGCTTTTGCCCCCTTTGCCCCCCCCCAGGCCCACCACTGAATGGCAGAACCTTCAAATGTTGGTGAGAACATGTTGACCAACATGCTGTTTTATTACGTTTTTATTCTGTCCTTCCTGTAAAGAACAGATAGCAGTATACACAGGCTTTTCTCCTCACAACAGCCCTGTGGGATAGGTTAGGATGAAGGAGTGTGATGGATCCATGGTCACTCAGAGAACTGCATCACTATTTTTCTCTTCAGTTCAAGCCCAACCTAGTATTTGCTACTCCACACTGGCCCTTTCCTTTCTCTGAAACTCTGAGACATCCACCAAGAGGAAAGCAAACCCACCATTCTAATGATGGAATTTTGAAATTAAAATGTTTATTTCTGTACATTTGGGGCAAACTCCACTGGAAACATCCTGGTAGATTGTGCCCCATATTCAGCAGCGTGTATGGATGAGTGCCATTTGGCTATCCACTGGCTATCCACAGAGTTGGCCCTGGAGATAATTTACCCATGCCTTCCTGCTGTCCTGTTTTGGAATTAGCCTTGACTAGGATTATCCCCCCATACTAGTTTTCCATTATAACTCCCTTAACCAATCAGATGCCATTTTCAGTGCCACTGGTAGACCATTATATCTCTGGAGCTGCATGGTTTCTCCCTAGGAGCTACTTGCCTTGTCCAGATCCTGTCTTATTTCAGTGGGAACTGTACAACGGAATGACCAGTACAGGTGGATTGTGCCTTTTAGTGTTCCATGTTTGTTTAGGATGGGTTTACTAAGTTTTTCTTTCTTACATGCTTAAGATTTAAGGCTAATTGAAATATTTCTTTTTTTGCTTGTGATTCTTTCACTCTTAGGAGAGGTTGGAGAGAAAACTGTGAAGGCATTGATTTGTCTATCTGGCTGAAAGGATGTGAACTGTGAAAGAAAGAAAGGAGTGGAGGGAGAAAGAAAGCAGTGGAACTTTCTTGCTTGGCACTTGTTAAATGGAGTTCCCTGGCAGGAACCATTGCCTTGGAGGTGCTAAGCAGAAGTCTGTGAATCAATTCAGTTAAATCTTGGCTCGGCCCTTACAGCAGGAAGCGGGATTGTGTCTCGGGCACTAAGAACCAAATCTTGTGACATAAAGATATTTGTTCAGACTTTGCAATTGAGGTGTCATGTATTGGAGCTCATGTGGGCCTATACTGGGCTCTACGATTTCTGGATGATTTGGGTTTTTTTGCGTATTGATTTTTCAACTGTGTTCTGAGGGAACTCTGTTGTTCCTTAATGAGAAAATCAGTCATAGTAGACACATCCCCCTGAAAAACAACTTATGTATCTGCTACTAATCTTCCTTTTTGTTTGCATCTTCAAGAGACTCTGTTCTATAGAATTGCTGGTTCATCCACCATTTTCCTGCAACTATATTTATGGTGCACTCCAGTTTATGCAAGTCAAGATATAATAGCAGAGTTGGGGTCCCATGTGAACTGAATGCGTTTCAACAAATATAGCTTCAACAATTCACTGGAGTTTCAAAAAACTTCACTGGGGTTCCGTGGCAGATTTCATGGCAGGAGTCCCCCTTTAGATAAATCAACATGGAAAAGGTTCACTGAAGGCGGAGGACTGGAAAATCACCTGCTTTGGCAGAATGTAATGGACTAGATGTCAGGGCTCTCTGCTGAAAAGGACTGCTGAAGGTGCTCATGCTTCCCAACTGAATAACATTTATAAGAGCAGAAGAGCCCCTCCTGAATCTAAGGAGCCATGTAGTCTGACATCCTGGATAGTTAGCTGCTTCTGGGAAGTCCATGGGCAATGGTCCTCTCCAATGTTTGTTCCCTCGTAGTATATTCCCTGTTGTTGTTGTTGTTCAGTCGCTAAGTCATGTCCGACTCTTCGCGACCCCATGGACCACAGCACGCCAGGCCACCACTAGCTTCCGGAGTTCACCCAATTTCATGTTCATCGCTTTGGTGACGCTATCTAACTATCTCATCCTCTGCCATCCCCTTCTCCTTTTGCCTTCAGTCTTTCCCAGCATGAGGGTCTTTTCTAAAGAGTCCTCTCTTCTCATGAGGTGGCCAAAGTATTTGAGCTTCAGCATCAGGATTTGTCCTTCCAGGGAGCAATCAGGCTTGACTTCCTGGAGGATTGACCGATTGGTTCTCCTTGCAGTCCACGGGACTCTCAAGAGTCTTCTCCAACACCATAATTCAAAAGCATCTATTATTCGGCACTCTTATGGTCCAGCTCTCACAGCCATACATGGCTACTGGGAAAACCATCGCTTTGACTATGCAAACCTTTGTTGGCAAGGGGATGTCTCAGCTTTTGATTAAGTTGTCTAGGCTCGCCACAGCTGTCCTCCCAAGAAGTAAACATCTTTTAATTTCATGGCTGCAGTCACCATCTGCAGTGATCTTGAAGCCAGTAGTTGTATATTTAATTGTTCCCAATACATACTGCCTCTGAATATGAAGGTTTCATTTAAATGCAATGGTTAATAGCTATCAATAATCCTCTAAAAATCTAATACCCCGCTTTTTAAGCAATCTAAGCCAGCAGTCACCACAACATGATGCTGCCTGAAGAGGCAGGTCAGATCACTCAAGTTGGGCAATCTCAAGTTCCAGCATTGTTAAGGAGGGCACTCAGAGACACCCTCCCTCCAGTGACTGGATTTGGCATTGCTTGGCATACATTTTTCTCCTGTCCCTTTGTATAGGTGTGCCCCGGTATCCATGGTTTCAGTTATCCATGGATACTGGGATACCTATTTAAGATAAGGGAACCATAAACAAATCTACCTTGTTGCAGCAAAACCACTGATGCTCCCCTATCTCTAAAAAGGTGTCCCAAGTATCCATGGCTTCAGACATCCACAGTGGGATCTGGAACGGCACCCCAGCGGATACCGCGGCATGCCTGGACGTCTATTCATTATAGCAATGATTTTCAACCTTTTTCCCTTCATGGCACAACAACAAGGCACTAAAATTGTCAAGGCACACCGTCTGTGTTTTGACAATGTATAAGCGTCATTTATTAGTAGGGCCATTTGTGCAGGGGCTCCCATCTCCCAATGGCTCACACTGCTGGTGGGGGGGGGGCTGCCAACTCCCAATGGCCCTACTAATAAATGACCCTCCCCCAAACTGCTGTGGCACACCTACAGATTGTTTACAGCCCACTGGTTGAAAATTGCTGCATTATAAAATTGTACAGTATAATAAATAGAATTGCTGGTTCAGCTACCATTTTCCTGCAACTATTTATCATCTATCATATTATTTCATGCAGAAGGTCCCAGACTTAGTCCTTGACCTCTCCAGCTGAGAAGGCTTCTCTGGTAGCTGTTCTAGACATGATCATGGAGAGCTTTTTGCCAACCAGAGTATTGCACTGGATCAGTAGTTTTCAAACTTTTTACCTTCAGAGATTCTTCTGTTAAAGAAGCCCAGTGTGTTCCAGGGGAACCTGGAACATACATTTGGTTCACATGAACCTATGACCACACCTGTTAAGTTTCAGTTGCCTGACTTGAACAGATGTGACCTAGAACACTTCCAACACTCTACTTGAGCATAAGATGTTGCATTCTGCTGAGTCTTCCTACTAACTCATGTCTCTGCTGACCGGCAGCCCTCTCCAGGTCTTTCCCAACTCTTCTACCTGTACATGCCAAGAAGTGATCTGCATGCACAGCAGTTACGCTGCTTTGAACCATCAGCTCCTACCTCCAATGCAGAACTTCACTTGGTAAGCTGTCCTTTTGCAAAGTCTTGACCACTGACTGCAGCTGTTCACACGAAAATTGTTAACTTGAACTGGATTGTGTACTTGACCCAAGATATTTTGATATCTGAAGGGAAAAATCCAAATAGCAATCTGCTCTAAGATCCACTACTCAACATAGGGGTGCATCCTACTGGAGTGAACAAAAGCTGTTATGCGCTGGATGGAAACCTTTGTTATGGGTGCAGATTGAATTTTTCTGTTTCTGGTATCAAAACCACTTTAGATGTATTTGCCTTTTCCTGGCTCCATGAACTGGCTCCAGCCTGAACACTCTCTTACAGCCTTTGACCACAATCAGTTTTCATTTTCAGTGGCAATATTTGAAGTCTCTAAGGCGGTATACTTTTTATTGAGTTTAAGTCTCCCCCCCCAAGAAGCCACTTTAATCCTTGAGGAATTAAGCCCCCATAGTTATAATGGTTTAGTCTATGTGCTTGTGCTATTTCATCTTGGCTGATGTACAATCATGAATGTGGTGACAATGCTCTTGTGCCATAAACATTTCATGGACCAGAAATCTTTCATTATCCTGTCATTTCTAAAAGGCCCAAATATGTACCAGGTACTGTTATAGGAAATGGGGGAAAATAAATTTGAGGGCTCAATCCTAACCTAGAGTTAAAAGGTAAAGGTTTCCCCATGACCAAATGGGTCTAGTCAGTTTCCGTGGTCATGTGGCCAGCATGACTATACACGGTAGTTACCTTCCCACTATTTATCTACTTGCATTTTTAAGTGCTTTCAAAGTGCTAGGTTGGCAGGAGCTGGGACAAGCATGATGGTCTTGGAACTCTGAACCTTCCAGTCAGAAAGCCCAGCAGCAGCGGTTTAACCCGCAGCGCCATCATGTCCCTAGAGTTACCTATAGTCCAGCACAATTTCTGCCATAGGAATCCTGGACTCAGAGTGGTCCAAACACACCTTACAGTGCATTTGAAACACTCCTAACTCCAGGAATTCAAAATTCAGAGACTTTAGAGGCCAGGGGGCCTATATACTTAAGGGGGCATGTGAGAAATTGCACAAAGAGTTACATTCAGAATGACAAAATTAATGGCGTCCCACCAGACATGGCTTTGGAAAGCAAACTGAATCATGGAAGAACACAGGATACAATTGCTTTCTACAGGGAGGGAGCCTTGTGGTACCTTAAGACCATTTCTTTGGTAAAGGCTTTATATTGTAAGTTCCAACTTATCAAAGTGTTTGTTGAAAGAATCCCTTTTACTAGGCCAATAATGGGGATGTTATTGACATTTAGATTACTTGGGAAGGGTTGAAGTCCATTTATACTACCCATTGAAGGGCTTTAATCCAAGCCCAGTGAACTAGGAGGAAATGTGCTGTATTGAAATTAGTGGTACTCCCAAGCTGTTATATCTTATAAAAGCCATAAATACAAATGCATTGATGGAATGGTTTCCCATAGCAACCACAGTATTAGTAAATGAGAAAGATGTCCTACTTCACACTGTTTTTTAAGCAGAACTGTGACTATCTAGTGCTTGCAGTATTGTGCCCACTTTGTACTTCCCAGGTCACCCAAACATTCACCCAGAACATCCAAGTTTGTTCAGTGTAGCACAACTTTATTTACATTAAATAGCAGGGACAACAGCTGAACTATTACATAGCAACAATATAAGAGAAATAATTCCACGTTGGAGGCAATGCAGGTAACTTCATATAGCAGACTTAAAAAAAAATAAGGAAAGGTGAAGATACAGAAGCAGTGATGCTTCAAGAAAGACCCTGCAAAGGTAATGTGTGATTTTTTTTTAAAGACAAATAACATGGAAAAAATTGTTTTCCAGAAGTACAAAGCAAAGTATTGGAAATCTGTGATGAAAGTTTGCAGAAGTACAGCACCTCAATGAACTTGAGGAAACACTTTAGTTCAGATGCATGAAGTGGACTGGTGAAAGAATCAGGGTATACATATTGTATCCATTCCTGTCCATTCATCTGGTCTTGGCTGTGTGAAAGCTCTTGCTAAAAGTGTCTCTGAGGAGGGTGCAGCAAAAACAGATGTTTTGTGGCACAATAAAAAGCTATTTATTACAGCTGCAAAACAGTCCCCACTTCAGATGCACAGCACTACCTTCAGTTTGTACACACACAAGTATACAGAAAAAGTGACCCTTCAGAAGATAAGGTATAACGCACATGTAACAAACAAATAGAAGCATAATATGCTTAAGCTGCAATCCTAGACACTTTCCTGAGTGCTGAGTCCTGAAATCAAGCTGGATTTACTTCTGAGTAGACATGCCTAGGATTGCACTTTTAATGTGTTGTTAAGTGTTTGAAAACAATGTTGAGAATTCTGATTAGAAATTACCCAAACAATGTAGCACTTTCCCAATCCCGTAACAGGAGAGTGCCAATGTTTGAGCAGTATCTGGCCAGAAAGATACAAAAAGACAATCTTTGTGCATTTGGAAAAAGAGTAAGCCCCCCTAGAAGCCACTTCATCACAGAGCACTTAGGAAAGCCAACAACCAGAAGTGCTTTGGTGGTGAAGTCGCCTTCAGCGGGAAGAAGGGACATCCCTCTGCAAGAAGCAAAAGCTGGCAAACACACACACACACACACAGTCTGGCAAACATTAAGGGTGTTCAGATTTCAGGAGTAAGCCTGGGCCAGAACGTCACCCAAACAAAAAAGCACTTTCCTGGTTGGAAACACACACAATAGAAAGTACCAATGTCTGGGCAACATTCAGTCAGGGAGCTGGAGAATCCAGTATGGTATAGTTTGCAAGCTCCTCAGGACAGGAACCTGTACACTGTTGGTATAAAATACATTCACAAATAGAAAGGAAAAATGCAATCCAGTGCTTGTCCAAGTGAGTAGTTGGAAGCTCTGGTCAAGTGGCTTCATTTCCAGGTTATGTTCTTTGCTTGTTATTGGCTTCTGGTCCTGGAGATATAAAAAGAGAAAACAGCATTTTAAAGTCCTGCACAAAATATCCAAGCAAAAGCAATGAAAAACCCACATTTCACCCCTCATGCCACCCTACCCCTCTCTTATCTTGATTCATTCAAAAGGTGCAAGGCAAGGGCACAACAGGAGCAAGCCTGGACACCAAGTTAGCCAAGACTCAAAGCAGCAACGGTTTTAAGGTCTAAACAGCTTGGAGGCTCCCGGAAATGCCCCTCTTGGGCTTGTGGCCCAGCCAGGCCTGAATTCCACACAAACAATATAGCACTTAATTGAATCCGTTAAAACAAGCAAGTGCCAGTGTCTGTGTGGGCTTCAGGAGGCTCCCTCGCCGGAGCGCGCCCTTTTCCCCACAGCGTTTTCAGACCTGTAAATGGAAAGTTGCATTGAACCACCACCACCACCACCACCGCGCGCCTTTTGGAAGAGCCGAGACGGCCCCAGCAGCCAGAGGCCTGCTCGGACTTCCCACCGCAAGCTGGGCTGGCAAAAGGGCAATCAGGCCTTCCTTCCGGAAAGAGGCTGCAGCAAAGAGTGGTTACAAGCGCAGGCTTCTCACCAGAGACCCACGCGGCGCTGGCCCCGGCGATGTCCCCCCATCCCACAGAGCGGAGCCGGCAGAACACAGAAACCGGGAGAAGGCGCAGGAAACAGAAATAAAAGAGAAGGCCGCAGGAAACGAGAGCAAGATGGGTGGGCGGGTGAAGATTCAAGGCTTTCACAGCCGCTTCCTAGAAGATGGAAGATCACTTGAGAAATCAGACGGGGCAGGAAGCCAGAGTATTAAGAAATGGTTTTAAAACCAGGGACTTCCAACCACAGGGGTGACTAAAGGCACGGGCAGTCCAAGGATTCCTGTGCGCGATTCCCGGTACTCTCCCATTATAGCTAACAACATTATAGCCATTATAGCCAACATTATAGCACCGTTTGCTCCAAAGTAAACGGTGTAGTGTGAAGGGTTTGGAGCTTAATTGGAAATGAAACGCGCTCGTGAAACCTGCCCGGGATTCCCGCGCGCGCAGTTACTCCACAGATGGGACTTTTTGCGGTTGCGATCGCCCGCAAGCAGCCGATCCGGGGTTGCGCTCAGCTCTCACTCAGCAGACATCTTGTTGAACTGACGGCAGGACGGGAAAATGCCAGTCCTGGTTGGGGGTAAAAATGCTAAACACAAGAACCGGGTAAGCCGCCGGCTCAAAAAAATCGCATGAATTAAAACTCAGTTATAAGCGCTTAAGCGCGGTTGAAAGTCGCCCCAAGCCGCTATTACTATTCCTGCCACTAGAGGCGCTGCGTGAACGGATTACATTACAACGTTGCGACTCTCCCTGGTGTTCGTGGGGTCAATGAATGGCAGCCTGCCTGGCGTACCTGGTTAGACGTTTGACAAAAGACCCGGCTTTTAGGAATTTAAACAATTTATTACTTTAAGGGAATTAACACGGGACGCATCCCTCTTCCCGCCCAGGCGATGAAAGTCTGATCAAGACGTCGCCAATACAAGAAGCACTTTCTCGAGGTTTTGAAATAACAAGACAGTGCCGTCGTATTGGTGGCGTCGAGGCAGCGGAAAAACCTTCTCGAACCCCCGCCCCTGTCGCCAGAGGACTCCCCCGATGATCTTCCTCACTCACGTGGGAGAAAACTTTCCTTTACCGGCAAAGACCCCAGACCTCTTTCCTACAAAACTACCTCCCAAGTGTCATCCCCACTTGCCGTACCATTAACTCTCTACCGTACCAATTCCCATTCCCACTCCCTCCAATCCCATAAACAGTTCCGGAAGGTGAAAAACATTGGCCACCTTGGTCTTCACGTGCCTTGGGAGATGGCAGATAAAATCCCATCTTCACCTTCCCCCCTCCCAACAAAAGGCAAAGCGAGATCCCTCCAGGAATTCAACCCGCACCCCGCAGATCAAGCGATCTCAATTATTCACTTGGCCCTGCCAAGATCCAAGCCATCTTCGTCCACTGAAAGTTTTTGCCAGCCACCACTACCAGACCCCACCTCTCTTTTGCGCAAAGGAGTCCTCCAATACTTACCAGAGGCCGCAGATCTCATCATGTTCCTTCGTTATGGACTAGGGAGGGATGTTCTCTTGCCACTGCGGGCCCTGCTTTATAAAGCTTGTGGCTCAGGGGTGTCATTGGCTCACAGCTTCCCTCCACTGGCTTTCTTCCTCCAATCAAGTTCAAGAGCTGTGGTCCCTTGCCCTCCCACCTTTCCCCTCCCATGCCCTGACCAAGCCCTTGCCTGATGATCCAGGAGGGGTTGGGTAGGATGGTGAAACCATCAAAGGGTTGATGGCGGGCAGATAATCTATTGCTGGAGACAATGGGCCAAGCCAACCCCACCCCACCCAGGAAGGTGGGTGATGGAGGACAGCTTCAGACATGCAAATGCTGGCCCATTCCATTCCAATGGGCCAATCTAGCTGGAGCCTTGGTGGATGAGAAATCCCTTTGTTTCACAGAGGCTAAAGTGATCATGTCAAAGTCAATGATGAACAGGCTGGCTCAGTATTTTGCATGCATGGAAGGAAATTGGAAAGAGGACTTTTCTAGGGATAGGTGTTAAGCAAAATGGGGAGTTTGCCCATTTCTTGGCTTCACCAATTATTTCTTAATTTTTTTAAATCTATGTGCAAATCAGTTTCCCCCCCCCAAGAGGTCCATATATGTTTATATACATCTATGTTTATGAATATATAAATATTCAATCCTCTTTAATCAAGTAGCTTTTTACCTATTCTTGCCAGAATTAATATCACAATATTCTTGCTATACTACAACATTAGCACAGTCACTCTTCTGGTACAGGATCCATGCAAAGTCTCCCATTCTTGTTGGATTGATTTGCTTGCAGTTCATAGGAATTCAAAAAACATTTAGGAAATATCCTACTGAGGAAGGCTAGATAGATGAAATTGAGGTGTCTAGGAGGTATGAGCCCTTACTGCTGGCAAGGGCAGCCAGTTAACCAACAAGCCACCAGATGAACAGTTCCAGTTACATTGGTTAAGGTAGCAAGCTTTCAAGATGCACAGAACACTTCTTCACTTTTGTTCTGTGCAAACAGTCATTGAATACAACTGGTTTAACAAAACACCTGCACCACTTGGGAGTGGCCTTATTCAAATAATTTGACCATCTTTCTAGCAGTTGAAGCTGCAACTCTATCTACAGTTATGTCAAAGTTAATGAAATGAAACAAACATCCGAGTAAATGTTTATTGGGCTGTGGTGAGCCAGACTGAAAGCTACTGCCACTGCTTAAATTTTTACACTTGGGTCCTAAAGGTGGATTGTAATGTCTGCGATTCCAGAGAGGATCTGGGAGACCAAATCTTTACTGAGGCATGAAGTTCCCTGGTGATCTTAGGCTAGTTGCATTCTCTTAGAGTGCAATCCTAAACTGGAGTTAGGCTGGCATAAGATAAGCAGCAAAGTTTGGCCAGCATAAGGGCCACCATAAAGCATGTTTGGACTACTCTCAGAATCAGGGAGGATGACGCATGCTGTGTGGTGGCCTCTCTGACTCAGAGAGTGGTCCAAAGATACTTTACTGTGTCCCTTGTTCTGGTCAACTTTGCTGGTTTAGCTTATGCCGGCCTAACTCAGTTTAGGATTGTGCCCTTAGTCTAATCTATCCCATAGAGTTATTGTGAGGATAAAATGAAATGCAGGAGAATGAAGTGAGGTGGCTTGTGGAACTGAGCTATGAGTCTGGATCGCCCCAATTCAATGTTGTGTCTCTGCCATGGATTCACGGGGTGGCCTAAGGCAGGCTACATTTTCTCAGCCTCAGTCCTCTATCTGCAATCCAAGGATGATAATAATACAGGTATAATTTACACAGGATTGCTGAGACAGTGCATATGAAGTGCTTTGGATAATCTAAATATTGAATATTTGTTGCTGTTTTGGCTGTCCATCAGCAAAGCTCTTACATCTACCTTATAGAGTCAGTTGAATTGATGCAACAGAATTCTCTCTCTCTCTCTCTCTCTCTCTCTCTCTCTCTCTCTCTCTCTCTCTGTGTGTGTGTGTGTGTGTGTGTGTGTGTGTGTGTGTGTGTGTGTGTGTGTGTGTGAGAGAGAGAGAGAGAGAGAGAGAGAGAGAGAGAGAGAGAGAGAAGCCCTTGGTGCAAAAATGTGAAAAATAAAGACATTTATTTAATTAATTTTTCACCATTTTATACCACCCCCGGAGCACGTCCTAGGAGTTCAGGGTGGTGTACATCGTCCCCTTTTCCTTTTGTCCTGGCAACAACCCTGTGAGGTTGGTAAGGCCCAAGGGCACCCAGGAAGCTTCATGGCTGAGCAGGGTTTTGAACTTGGATCTTCCAGGTCTAAGTCCAACTCTCAAACTACTCCACCAGCCTGGCTCTCAGGATGCTTAGTGAGTCTAGATAGGGGTGGGCTGGGAGCAGATAGCCTAGATAGGGGTGGGCTGAATTTGAGACAGGGCTCAAGGCTAATTGGACTTACTTCTGGAACTGGGGCTTGTTAGATAGGCTTTGATAAGGGGGAACTGAAACAATCAATGGGTTGGAGCACCTTTCCTCTGAGGAAGAAGTAATGGGTGCAGGCAGTCTAAAATGGTTTTATTTTTTCGTGGTTGGTGGTGTTAGCCTTTAAAAAAGGCTGAAAGCAGTGTTTTGTGTTTGTATTCCAAATTAACGTTTTAACTGGTTTTGAAGCACTTTTGTCAAGTGTAATCGCTGTCATATAGGTGATGTATATGTGTGTTTTATGCCTATGACTGTTAGCAGACATAGCCACAGGTACAAAACAGGATTTATCTTTTATGCTTTTTACTATGATGGGGTAGGTGGGCCGATGTTAAGCTCCATGCTCATTGCATCAGGACCATTCTGACGGCTTTGCATTTGCCTTTGCCTGAGCCAAGACATGTGTGCTTGCTTGTGAGTAACCATGACTATGTAGCTCAGTTTGGCTTTCCATAGAGCTCAATACATTTGTCAGTTTGGAGAGCTTCTCTACAGTGGCTTCCCCTCAAACTGAGGCCAGACTCTATGTATTCAGGGTTACATGGCATGGTAGCCAGGCCAGAAAACAGAAGGGGCTTCTAGGCAGGCTTGATGTCTGGGATCCTTCCATATTACAAATGAAACCCTGAATGGAGGGATGGCTGGAAAGGGGAGGCCTGGGGAGAGACTGGGCACAGCAGAGACAGTTTCTGCCCTGCCTGTAGAGCCAAACACCTGGCTGGAGGTCTATGGAAAGGTACAAGCATATGAAAGGTACAGAAATAAAAATGAAAGTTCACAAATGTTGGATAGAATGTTTTTATTTTATTTTTTGCATATTTGAAGACACTATTATGCAAGCATCATGTACAAGCATACAGAGCACTTAATGTGCATTATCTTTACAACAGTTCTGTATAGAGGGTTTTGTTTCTGGTGAGTAAGAAAGGATTGCAGCCTGAGTCTTACTGAACACAATATTCTTATTTCTGAGGTACAGGCATGCCCCAGTATCCGCTGGGGTTCAGTTATGGACCCAACCGTGGATACTGAAACCGTGGGTACTGGGGGCACCTTTTTTAAAGATAGGGGAACATCAGTGGTTTTGCTGCAACAAGCTAAAAAAAGAGATTTATTTAAAAAATTTTCCTATCTTTTTAATAGACATCCCAGGATCCATGGTATCTGTGGATAATTGAAATCTTGAATACCGAATCAGTGGATACCGGGGCATGCCTGTAACTAACACAGTTTTCAAACACCTCTAGCTATGGGATAGGCCAAGGCTGTTATCCTTGGAATCATTTTATTAATTTATATTGAATGTATACCCTACCAAAGCAAATGTCCAAGGCAGCTTACAAAATACAATAACACAACACAACTCTCAGGCCAGCTAGACTCTATGGGAGTTAGTATTCTAGGCTCCCTCTGCCTGGGCACCTCTTCTTTTTTCCTCCCTCATGGCATGAGGATCTCAAGCTGCTCCTGGGCAGGTGGGGAGGGGTGGCACCAACAGTCCTCTCAGGACAGTGCTGGTCTCTGTGGGAGCTGGTATTATATGCTCCCTCTTGCCTGGGCATCTCTTCTACTTTGAGGTTGGGGGAAGATATTGGTTTCTTTGGGGACATCTTTTGGGGGAGAGATTTGAACTGTGGAATGTCATGGCTCATGCTTTTACCAATTACCCCACAGATTTCACCCTTCCCCTGCTGCCCCATTCAGTCCAGCCCTAACTGGAATAGTGAAGCACCTGGCAACTTGCACTAATTAAAACAAATAATGAGAAACAATCCACTGGATGTTCTCCTGTGATAACCTCATTGACGTGCATGAAAGCTCAGCAAGAGCATGTTGCACAGTCTTTCTCTGTTCCTCATCTGGTAGAAAAGCTAGTGCATGCCTAGTATAGGTGTGTGTGCATGTCTTGCAATTCCTGCCTCGCTAATTCAGTGCAAAGCTATATCAGATCTGTTCCAGATTGTCCTCCGCATTAACAACATTCACATGAGCACACAAACTGCAATCATACTTGCACTTACTTGGGAGATCACTCCACTGAACACAGAAAGACCAACTTAGCTATGACCAACTCAGAATTATAAGTTATAATTCTATAACATATAGACTCATTGAGTAGGAACGGTTCCCTCAAGGTCATCTAGTCCAACCCCCTGCTTCTAGCAGGAAATTCACCTAGAGCATCTCCAGCAGCTGCCTGTTGAGCCTCTTCTTGAGGATCTCCAGGGAATTTACTGGAATAATCTCCCTTATTACTAGGCATTTTAGCCTAATTCTAGTTATGTTTACTGAGACATAACTCCTATTGAGTCCAGTGGGACTTACTCTCAGACTTTGGGGTGAGAAGACCTACTGTAACATTATAATATAGCTGAGAATAGAAATGGAATCTGTGTTCTTAGAGCAGCAGTTTGAATATTAATCTGGACAAATCTCTGGTTTTTCCCTAAATTTCCAAGATTTTTTCTTACCATTTTATGGGGAAAATACCCACAGGGTATGATCCAGGTACGGTTGATAGATATCTATGGAAGAATCCTGAGTACATGCTAAATCGTTCCCAAAAGTGCTTAACTTTGTCTGGAGTGTGTTCATATTCATTTAGTAGTTCAGAGTCTGAAGCGTTTGTGGGATACAGGCATACGCATATGAAATGCAGAAATTTGAGAACTTTGTAGCTAAGCATTGGTGAAGCAGCGCCGGATACCGGGGAGGGGGGGTGGAGTTGGGATGTAGCCATTAGGCCACATCTGAGCTTCCATCCTCAGTTGGTGTGGCCCCAATTCGGGCCACGTGCCTATTTAGAAATAGGCACAGATCAGGCCTGGGTTCAGGATGGAGACTGCCCTGGTCGCCTTGGTGGATGACCTTTGATGGGGAATGGACAGGGGGAGTGTGTCCCTGTTGGTCCTACTGGACCTGTCAGTGGCCTTCGACACCATCGACCATGGTGTCCTTCTTGATAGCTTGGTTGAGTTGGGGCTGGGCGACACCATTTTGCGGTGGTTCCATTCCTTCCTGCCTCACAGATCTCAGAAGGTGGTGCTGGGGGATGCTTGCTCAGCCTCCTGGTCTTTTAGGTTTGGGGTTTCCTAAGGTTCCATTCTATCCCCCCCATGTTGTTCAGCATGAGGCCACTGGGAGGTCATCCAGAGGAGTAGGGTGCTACCAGTACACTGATCTCTGACCCGGCTCCATCTCTCCTTTCCTTCTGATTCCAAGGGGGCAGTTGAAGTTCTGGATCACTGTCTGTTGGCTGGAAGGGGCGAACAAACTGAAATTTAATCCTGATAAGACAGAGGTTCTCCTGGTCGGGAAATTTCCGACTCAGGTGTTGGACTATCGTCCTGTTCTGAATGAGAGTGCACTTCCTCTGAAGGAGCAGGTCTGTAGCTTGGGGGTTCTCCTAGATCCGCAGCTGCTCCTAGACTCCCAGGTGGCAGCTGTGGCCAGCTTTGCTCTGCTATGGCTGATTCGTCAGCTGCAACCAGTCAGACCTGGCCACGGCGACCCATGCCCTTGTGATATCTAGGTTAGATTACTGCAATGCGCTCTACATGGGGCTGCCTCTGAAGACAGTCCGAAAACTGCAACTAGTGCAGAATGCAGTGGCCCAAGTGGTTGCTGGAGCATGTTGATTCAACTCAGTTGGGCTGCTGCTTTGGCAACTACACTGGCTGCCAGTTCGTTTCTGGGCTGAATTCAGTGCTAGTCTTGACTTTTAAAGCCCTTTGTGGTTTGGGTCCAGGGTATTTGAGGGACTGCCTTCTTCCATATAATTCTACCTTGACCTCTTAGGTCACCAGAGGGGGCCCTTCTGACTCTGCCACCACCAGGTGAGGTGAGGGGGTGGCGGCTAGGAACAGGGCCTACTTGGTGTTGACCTCTTATTTTTGGAACTCCCTTCCCCTTGAACTAAGAATGCCTCCCTCTCTGGAGACTTTTTGGCAGGGCCTTATGACCTTTGTTTTTCAAAAGGCGTTTGAGCGAATGGTTGACTGGCATCTTTTAATGTAATGATTTTTAATGATGGCGCTCCTGGGTTTTGTGTGCTTTTAATGATGTTGTTATTTTAATGTTTGCTTTTAAGATATTGTTTTAATATTGTTTTATTTCACTGTGTAAGCCACCTGAGTCCCCTTCACTGGAGAAAAAGGCAGGCTAAAAATATTTTAAATAAATAAATATATAAATAAGAACAGTTCATATTTCTATTTTCGGGGAAGTACTTTGATTCTTTTTCACTGAGACCACATCTTAGGAAACTTGAGCTGTATGTCTGGTGATTTGTATTTATTGTGAACCTTGAGATGGAAACATCAGCTACGATTCCGCTGACGTGGAGCATATCTAAGCAGCCACTGCTATAAATCTCTCGTAATTGAACTCCATGGACTTGGGAGTCCTTCACTTTGGATTGTGCTTTTTGCTGTTTTAATTGATTAGAACATCTTTTAATCAAAGGTTATTAGAAACATTTTAAACATTAAAATAAAATAAAAAACCATTCCATTATCATGGGAAAGGAATCTGAGTGTAAATAGGGTGATGAGGGAAATATTCCAGGGTCCATCAAAATCCATCTTCACAGTCTGATGACTGGTAGTTGCAGCAAAGTGATGGGGTTGGTGGAGGAAAGGATTGGAGAGGCCATTTTACCCTCCCTGAGTGAAGATTCCTGCATATCAAACGTTCTTGGGAACTGTCTTGGGAGGAGGGAAGAGGCAGGAAATCTGTGGCCCTAGGGGGCTAGGGGGAAAAGCATCTGCATTTGAATGAAAGTTGAATAGACAGAGGGGCTTTGTGATGGGAAGATTAAGTGCCTTGCCACCAACTACCTCAGTTCCCTCTTCTGCCCCATCATCATCTCCTGGAGTTGGTTCAGAAGCTCGGAGCCAAGGTCGACTTGCAAAGCCACTTCATAATCAACTTTCAACAGGATGAGAAATGAACTCAAGAGGAAAGTTCCTCCTTGGAGTTTTCTCCATTTCAGTAACCTCTGTTGTGATTTTATCCAGAAGGCTGTCTGCCTCACATGGCCCATCCAAACACAGATCAAGCCTGCACAACCTATGACCAGCCCAAATCTTTTTTCTTTTTTCTTTTTTCTTTGCTGCTGACTTGGGATTGCAAAAAATTGAGTGGTAGAAGTTCTCAGGCACCTGTCGGGTCTGAGGACACAGCTTGTGGGTGGCAAGGGGGTGCTGATCTGCTATGGGCACATCTGCACAGTGGAATGTTGGGGAGTCCCTGTCAGCCTCATCTGCCTTCACGGTCAGTGCATGCGGGAGGTTGATTTCGGGGGAGTGAGACAGTGCAACGTCTGTGTCTGGGCAGCATCCCCTTGTGTACTGATGGGAAATCACGTTTGGTCACTTGAGATATTGAAGAAATGCTCCTCTCACATTTCCCCAGATTTTGGTCACTGGAATGCAAAGTGTATCTTTCGTTCCAACACTTCCTCCGTCACTTGACTCTGGTACTTAGCATTAAATGCTCGTCCAGGCTGCTAGACCCTTGCCACTTTTATGAGGGTTCCCATGGAGGTTATGCCCCAGAGGTCTGGCTCTGACCCAGTTTGTCCATTTCACAGAGTGAGACGGTTAGCTCAAGTGGTAGAATGTGGGACTGTTCCATTTCAGGCTGCAGATGAGGAATTGCATTTAGAATGCTTCCCCACCCCAAAACCCCACTGCTCACAATAAACAAGCACATTGGAGAGTTTAACAAAGACCTTTCCCGATTTTCTGATTTACTTCATAAGTAATGATTTTTGCGGGGTGGGCAACGAGTGATTCAAAGATATGACTTTCAGACAAACCCTGATCATGAATATTATGCTCAGAACATGGATGCTCTCAGAGAAGCCCTCCTTGATTCAACTGTTCCATTCAACTTCTCTGTCTTCCCTATGCACCCCACTTCAGCGGACTGGATGAAAATCCACCATTTCATCTGGCAGTATCATGACCCAAGCAGGATCAACTCCTTCCTTGCTTGCTTATGGTGTCTCTGGCTCATCTCATTGATATAATTCCAGCCTCTACACTGGAATCAGCAACGTGTGCCCCCCAAGCCACTCTGCATGTGGGAGTGAACAGGGAAGGCTGACAGATGTTTGGATTCAGAGCGTGAGCAGCAGATGCTCAGGACCCTATGTGAGAATGGTTGCTCATTCCTGTTTTGCAGGTCAATGCTTAAAGCAACCAGTCAGGCCTTGCATAGAGGCAAGGGATGCAACAGAGGCCAGAGAAGGGGACAGTATTGATCCTGGAAACAACTTTATGACCCAGTTCCTTTCATCTACAGTTTCTAATATGCATCAGTGGGATATATGTTGCTGCATGGAAGATTGTCCAAGCACATAAACACAGGTGGATGGAACAGGACTGGGATTCTGGGGCAACCACCACAGAATTTTTTGGCGGGGTGCTCTAGGAATGGTCTGAGGAACATGATGCATCCAGCTCACCTAAGCCAAGCAGGATCCAATCTGATCACCACCATTAGTGATCACTCAGTCATTACCTCTCAGCCTCACCAACTTCACAGGGTTGTTGTAAGGACAAAAGGCAGGGAGGAACCATATATACAATCCTGAACTCCTTGGAGAACGGGTGATAGAAACATGTGAAAAATAAAAAATAAGTAAATGGAAGATCACCCAGGACCTCTCACACATGCCACCACCAACTACTAGGAAAATGGTAGCCTATAATATTAAATCTAGTGTGGACCTAGAGCAGTTATGACACACTCGTGTCAAAGGTGACACGCTACGATGTTTTGGGTGACACCCTAGCATTTGCCAAAACCCAAGAACAACTGAGATTGTTGTTGATGGTGGACAACTGATTTGATTTTTTTTTGTAACGATTTGATGTAATGATAATTGATAGCCCCACACATGATTGGACTGTACTTTTTTTTTACAAAATGAATATGTAAACAATTATTTCTCTTTTGTGGGGAGTGGGAATGACACATCAGCAGAGTCAAGCTAGGTATTTTTGACACGGCAAACCCAAAAGGTTCGCCATCACTGAGTGTCTGGAGTGCAAGCATTCCTGGGTGTTTAGCCATGCATTGGGTGAGGACCCAATAGTACTGATGGAGTCACAATGCAGCCCTGAGGTCAGGGAACAACTATTCCCCTCCCTTGAGGAGGCCTCCATCTCACTTCCTCCCTGCCACAGGCTGCAGCGCAGGCTCTGTTGGCATGGCTGCATCAGTACTGAAAAGTTGGATAGGATTGGGCCCTTAGTCTACTCTTCTAAATGCCTTTCTTCTGTGTGACTTTTCTATCCAAGACGTTGTATCCCCAGTTAGTAAAGCCAGCAATGCACCATTTCCCCCAACCTTTTGGAAATTAATGATTCCAGGAGCCTGATGGGGTGGGCAGATTCCCTGGGGATTTCCTGAGCTTGTGTTGATAGATCATTAATTTAGCTATTGGCCAAGGGTGGGACCTAAGATGCTCCACAGTGTGACTCAATCTTTATCACCCACCCTTTGTGTAAATTCTATCACAATCTAGGCAGAAGTGACTCACACCCAGTTCAAATCCTATCATCTCTGGGCTTTGGTTTTCCCCCTCGCTCAGCAAGTGAAGTTACTTCAGCCACCTGGAAGCACATGATCCCAATCAGCCCTGCTTTTAAACCCACAATTAGCTCTCTGCCTCACATCTTGCAGAGGCTTATCAAATCAAGTCCATCTGAGACCTCCTGTACTCCAAATAATGTTACAAAAACTACAAATCTTGAGGTTCTTTGATCTTGTCTAAATTAGTCTCTATCTTGCTATCTTGCTTAACAGCCAGGCTGAAGAAAAAGTTGATAACTAATTTGTGATATAATAAAAGTATGCTCTCTAGCTGGACTTGTATTTATTTGGTCTTACTCTGAAATTATTCATTTGGTCTCACTCATGACTTCACTTTCTGTTTAATGCCATCACTTCTGACCCTGTTAGCACAATGACATACTTCCCGTTTCCTGCTTAATGACACCACACCCTGCTTAATGACATAACTTCTGGCCCTTTCTTAGGGCATCCCAACAGGGTGTTGTACTAAAAAGGTGGTCTTGGTACAAAAAACAGTTGGGAACTACTGGTCTAGACTCTCTAGAAAACCTCCACATGCAAAAGCAGCCCCTTTGTGATCTTCCTTCCAGTGGATTAAAACTGCCATTCCAGCCAGGATCAGTTTAGATGGATTCTGATGTTTCCATTTCTATCCATTGAGCATATGTGTCTGTCTGCCTGCCTCCTATATGAAGAGCTGTATGTGAGATGCATTTATATAAACCTTCGCAATAGCTGGACTAGAAAAGGTGCAGAGGAGAGTTTATTTCAGTGGCATGCTTTATGACATGTTCGCAACAGTGCTTGGCCGGCGCAAATGGCTTACAGCAGCCAAAGGGGGTGGGTGGGATTGCTCTGCTCTACTAGCAACTCGGAACACCAGTTCCCTTCCACTTGGCTGTCTTATTATCACAGAGAAAGTAGTAGGGCTCCAACCAATTTGGATGATATCTGTTGTTGCAAGTCAGTGTGGACTCCCTTCTGTGCTGAGACATAGAATCACTGACTGGCTGACTGGTAATAAACTTGGCTTCAGGACACAGCTATGCAAACTCCATTTTTCCCTTTGTATGTGGACCTTCTGCAAATCCCTCATAGGGTTACATACAATCCCCACGGAATGGGTTATAAAGGAGGGGGCACTTATGACAGGAAAGACAAAAAGAAAAGTCTGTGCAGCTTCTTACCCCCCCCCCCTTTTCCTGCCTTAGGGGAATACTGCCATTTGTAGCATGTCATCAAAATTAATACTGAAAATATTCTCTTTCTCTAATCTGTGTAGCTGATTTACCTTTTAGGGTGCAATCCTAACTTGCCTGCACCATATCCAGTGCAGGCTAGGAGGCCCCTGGAGTCTCCCTGGGCAAGAGCACGTTATCCACAGATATAATGGATACTGGGACACCTATTAAAAAGATAAAAAGGTTAAAGGTTTCCCCACGACGGAATGGTCTAGTCGTGACCATTGTAGGGTGTAGGGTGCTCATCTCCGTTTCTAAGCCTGTAGAGCCGACAAGCTTCCATGGTCTTGTGGCCGGCATGACTATACGCCGTAGCGCACAGAACACCGTTACCTTCCCACTGAAGTGGTACTTATTTATCTACTTGCATTTTTACGTGCTTTCGGACTGCTAGGTTGGCAGGAGCTGGGACAAGCAACACATCTCTTTTTTATCTTGTTGCAGTAAACCCACTGATGTTCCCCTATCTTTAAAAAGTATGCATGGTTTCAGGTATCCATGGTGGGGTCTGGAACAGAACCCCAGCATATACCAGGGCATGCCTATAGGTAGGTCGTGAGCTTATTTCAGATGGATCTCATAGCACCTAAGTGCAGCCATCATTGAAAATATGGGAAGATGGGACACTAGAAAGGGAGAGGGCTGTGTGGTTATTTTGCTTGTATCAGGGTTGTAAATAGATTTTTTTTTCCTTTCTGATTCACTTTGCTATTGGAAGATAGCTGAGAAATAACCTAGCTTACTGCTGCATTAAGCAGCAGGCTCTGGCGTCACAATGACGGCACTTCTGGCCATGACATCACTTCTGGTAGGTCCTGGACAGGTGGTCATTTTAAAAAGTGGGTCCCAGCGCTAAAATGTTTCAGAAGCACTGCTATATTGTATTTTAGAACTACACTGGGGGTGGGCTTTTCAGAGGTACAAAGGTGGGGGTATAATAAATGCCCAAGGTAATTTAGACTTTTTTGTATTCCGTGATTAGAGTTATTACACCGCAACCACCAGCATGTTGACTTAGTTCATTTCATTTATAACTCCCCATTTCTTTATCCTTACAACAGCCCTGTGAGAAAGATTAGAGGGAGACCAAATGACTGGCCCAAATGACTGTACGAGCAGGAATTCAAACCCGGGTCTTCTGGTCCAACATATCGATCACTACACCACAAAGAAGCTGCTCTACATTCAACAGTACTTTTGAATTCCTGAGCAAGGGTGTTTAGGGCTTCAGCTGCCAGCTGTGTGAAACTTTTGCCATGTTTGCCAAGAACTATAAAGATTTTGCACTATTTTCTCAGCTTTTGGGAAGTGGAAAGCAATTACTCTGCAGCCCAAACCTGGTGTACTCAAAAGTAATGGCCTCTGGAGGCCTCACTCCTGAGTCTGCACTGATAAGGATGGCCTCCTCACAATGGGGTCTGCTGGGAAAGGCAGCTTCTAGCCACAGGGTTACAGCAGGGAAGAGAGATGGCATTTTCTCTCTGCAAGGAGATATTTTCTTTCTCACATCCTTTAGCCTCCCCTCCCCCAGCTGATATGCAGGAATTTGGCCTTCCAGGCTGAAATTCATTTGCAAATTGAGGAAGGGTGGGAAGGAGGGAAGCAAACAGAGACAAAGGACTTGGTGGGGGGGGATACAAAGGGGGGTGTTATACCCAAAAGCTGAGCTATCCCATGACCATCCCTACTGTTGCATGCCCAGACCTACTCTCTTACCCACTTTTTTTTGGGGGGGGGGCAGCAGTGTAGTGAGGAGAAGCAAACTCATGGCCATTGCACAAGAGGGAAGCTTAGTAGGGAATTATTTACAGTTGGCCTCCTTGTGTGTTTACTCTCAGTCCTATTCCCCAGTCAGTATTGGCAGAACTGCAGTATGGGTAGAACTACAGCACAATCCTAGGCACATGTTTACTCAGAAGTAGGTCCCATTGTGTTCTGTGGGGTTTACCTGACCTAGCTTAGAACTTTCCATTTTTTGTCAATCTTCCAGCTCCAGAACTATATTTTGATTTGTCAAACTTACAGGAAAGCTGCAGTCCTATACACACTTTGTTAGATACGTACAAAAACTAAGGGCACAATCCTAACCTGGAGTTAGGCTGGCACATGTTAGGCCAGCAAAGTTTGGCTGGCACAGGGCCACAATAAAGTATGTTTGGACCACTCTCAGAGTCAGAGAGACCCACACACAGAAGTGCACCCTGACTCCCAGTGATTTACGCGCTTTACGGTGGCTCTTGTGCTGGCCAAACTGTGCTGGCCTAACTCCAGGGCAGGATTGTGCTCTCAGTCAGTTCAGGTAAGCATGATTTGAAAGAGTCAACTGCCCAAAGAATAAATATACAAACAACTGGTAACACAGTCCAATCTTGAATGCTTAGAAGTATGTACTATATCACTGGTTTCAACAGGATTTATTTCTAAGTTAGTTTGTATCACATTCCAACCTCATTTTGAACCCACATGCCTCTGTGAGCAATTTCACTGTGGGGGTGTGTGTCACCTGGGCATCTTTCACCATCTCACCCTGTGATATGAATAATTTGACCCCTCACCAACTGAATGGCAGAATTGTATGGGCTCCTCTTCACCATGTTCCAGGAAAGCAAGCGTTTTCATTGTGTCAGAATGATAAAAGAGGCAGAGAATATAAAACTGCATCACAGAACGTACAAAAGACAGAAATACCAACACTCTTTATAGGAATATCCAGAGCCACAAACAGGGGAATCCAGATGAACCTTTTGGACAGGGAAGATCTGAGTTCTTCTGCTCCACCAGAAAGCTCACTGGACGATCCTGAGCTCATCACTATCTTTCAGCCTCATCTACCTTGGAAGGCTCTTGTGAGGGAAAGAACGGAATAGTCCCACACATTCTGTCCCGAGGGGCTTGGAAAAAGGATAGTTTGTAAATGTTAAAACAAATGTTAAAAGTTGTGCTGCACTGCATTATTTGGATAATACAAGGCAACAGTCACACAATATAGTGCCATTCCAGAAGGGAAGCAGGCCTTGCCCTCTGTAAATTGCCTTGATGCGAGATTAACTGGGAACCATGAGAAAGCTGCTCTGAGCTCTCTGAAGAGAAGTGTACCAATCTTTTCTTTTCTGTCAGGGGTCTAAAAACATTTTTCCTCAGACTAGCCTTCAGATTTTATTATGGTTATTTAAATATTGGCTGTACTGTGAGTTTTATGGGGATGGTTTAATTGCTAATTTGTATTTTACAGGCCTTGCCCTCCTATTTTTTTTTATTAAGAGGTGACTGCTCTGGTTTATGTTTTATTTCTGATGTTTTGCAATGCTTTAAAAACACGTTATAATTTTATAGTTCTGTAAGGCACTTTGGGTGCCCTCCGGGGAGAAGAGCAGGGTAAAAATCAAACAAATGATTTTATTTTAAAAATATTTCTAAGCACCTTTCAAGGTGATCTGAGGCAGCTCACAATTTGATACAACGAAGGAAAACACTAATAAAAATACAATCTCAAAACAACTGATTAAAAAAGGAACATGAAACAAAACCAAACACGTCAATGGAAAAGCCAGAGCTACATTTGAAAGCTGAATGGAAAAGCCAGGTCTAAACAGAATAAAATAGAAATACCACCCACCCCCCAGTCTTTTGACCTTAGCAAATACATTTTTATTAGACCTATCTCTCATGAATCCATTTAACTCTTTTAAAAAGTCTTCTAAACTACCTGCATCTATGGTAAACAACTCACATGGTAATTTGCCAGTGTTATTCTGGAGCAAGTGGCTTATTTTTGTAACACTCAATTGTTCTGCATTTGTAAGAGCATTACATTTGTAATGTTCTGCATCTTTCCTCCCCTCTTCTCAAACTGCAGAAAATTCAGCCACATAGCTCCTTCTTCTCTCTCACAGCTCTCTCAACATTGAGCCAGAGTCCTGGCTCTCCTCCCTATTGTGGGATTCTTTTTGTTTCCCAATTAGTTTTAGGCCCCTTCAAAAATTATTCTGCCTTCTGCAACCCCTAACAACACCCCGATCATCAACTCTATTGAGCTCAATAAATACAATGTGAATCAATTCTACAGGGCATTCAACCCACCCATATCTTGCCTGGTGAAGAGGGGAGGTCTCCTGAGCCTATTACCTTACCTGGAACTTTGCCCACCAAGGGAGACCCACCCTGCAGTTTGAGAACTATGGCTTCAGGGGGGAAAATACTTTCTACCATTTCTGGTTCTGGGTGGACGGCAGTGGATTGGCAAAAGCCTTCTTGGAGGGGCCTCCAGCCCCAGGCCTTCATTGTCTCTCAGTGCCTGTGGCTCTCAGCAGGAGTTGGGCTCCTACAGGCATGAATATCAAAGGGAGATGGGAGGAGAAGGAGATGGGCCATTGTGAGGGAGGAGGGAGCTATGAGTTCTTGACCCCCTGCTTGCTTCTCATTAACATTCAGGCCAGATTAGATCAGAAGAGCCAATTAGTGCTGATGAAAGGGGGGGGGGAGGATGGAACCAGAGCAGAATTCCAACCATATTTTGCCTCTCTTCTTCACCAGAGCCAATACCCATTCAAACCGGACTGAAGTCAAGACTTGAAATCTAATCCTGAACGTTCCACATTAGGGACAGTGGCAAATGCCAGAGAGGTAGCCCTGTCATAGCAGAAAAACTATGATACTGATGAGTTTTTGTAAAGACTAACAGTCTGATTGTGGCATTTACTTAAGGAGGACCAGAGTCCACTTTGTCTCCATTCATCTGACAAATGAGGCTCTGGTTAGGATTGCCAATTCTGACTGAAGCTCCTCCTGGACAACACAGCAGGCTTTTGATATGGCAATCATACATATTTACCTGGGAGTAAGTCCCATTGAACTCACTTCTGAGTAGACACACATAGTGTTGCACTACACATCAAAAAGTCCCTGTTAAACTCTTTCCAGTAACTTTCAGTGGTTATCTGGAGATCTATGCTGGTTCCTGGAGACTCCAGATCAATCCTGGAAAGTTGGCAATCACAGCTCTAGTGCATGTCACAATAAATCTGTTGGTCTTGAAGTTGCCACAAGACTCTTGGTTCTCTAGGGAAAAGAAGACAATGCCTTTATTAGGACCAGTTTGAGACAAGAAAGTAGCACCGTCACCTTTGGGTATTAACAAAGATCTCTTACTCTCTCTGTATGGATATTTCTCATGGTCAAACATATCAATCTGTTATTTTAAACCCTACAAGGAAACCCACCTGCCTGAAATGAATTTGCTTCACCCTAAATAATTCAGGCCAATAAATGTTATCCTGCTGGGCAACATTCCAGCTAAGGCATCTTCTCACTGACACTTCCTTGTTGCTTCACTGTGGGCTGTGGCCCCACATATATGGTTCACATTTGCATTTCAGTTTTTTCAAAGCTTGCTAAAGTTATCCAGATCCAACTCCAGAGAGAACTTCTGTGTCTGGTGGGGAAGCATTTTGTTCATGTATCTTTTTTTTTTTTTTTTTTGCTAACCACCTTGGGGGTCTACTAAGACAAAAGACTGAATTTAAAGAAAAATTTAATTTAATTACATTTTAAAAGTTACAGTTGAGGAAAATTTCTCTCCTTGAAACTTTCAGAGATACAAGGGGACTTCTCAGGTTTGGACCTAGCAATGCTGCCTGGCTAGCTTTCCTCCCCTGAATTGCTGCTAGATTCCTGAGAACACAATCCTAACATTGTGCTCAGCCAGTGTAAGTCCCAGGAGTCTTGCAAATGTGGCATGTTCACAACTACTCCAGAGTCAGTTGCACCAGCACATGCATGTGCACTGACATGCAGAGGCAGCATCCAGCCTTCACGCTGCCAAAACCATGGAAGTTGCACCAGCCAAGGGTGTGTGTGTGGTAGACTAGGCAGGGGGAGGGCAGAACAGGGGTGTTTTTGGGCAGGGGAAGAGGGGACGGGTGGGAGGTGGATGGGTCTGGCTTGGATGATTTAGGCTGGATCCTAACCCCCATCCGCCGCCAGGTTTGCCTTACACAGGCAGCGATTTTGCTGGTGCAGATCTGAATAGCCTCAAAGGCAGTAGTGAAATTCAAGGGGTTCGCCCAGGTTCTATAGAACCAGTTGTTAAATGGCCGGGCCCCGCCCACTCGCTTACCTCAGCTGGCTTCGGGGTTTTTTTTGGCTCTGGCTATGACATCATAGAACCGGTTGTTAATTCATTTGAATTGCACCACTGCTCAAAGGGGTGGCTGGCACATGATAGGGGGTAAGGGGTTAAATAGCTCCTTATTCCAAGTTGCATCACAGCCACCTCCTAACCTGCACTGGATATGCTGCAGTCCAGTTGGCCTGTCAATTCTAGTATTGGACTCTCCCATCAAATCCTTGCTTCCTTGGCCTTGGGTCTGAAACTTGTCCTCATGTATGCCCCAGTTCAAAAGATTTTTAAATACTCTACAGTTCTGTTTTGTGCATGCATGCCTAGAGTGGCATGGAAGCTGCTGAGATCCAACCATATGGCTGGGGCCAAACAAGCGGCTATGTGTTCTACATAGATCTCAATGCCTAGCTAGGAAGAAGAATGAGATGAAGTGGGAAAGACCTACAAGACCAACCCTGTCTATGTAGTCCTCCTGGTACAGCAAAGTGAAGTTGTTTCACAGGGATATGTTGTTTGTGTACATGAATAGGACCTACTCCATTCATGGAAGAGATGTTTTGGGTTTGTTCACAGCCACCCCCCTGCTCTCAATGGAACAACATTAAGGAGCTCAGTCTCAGAGACAGCTGTTAAAGATTTGTTACCTATTGGTAACAACACCTGTTGGTCCTAGCGACTGGAGTTGTTTAGTGTTAAGGCCATTGGTTGATCCACGGTAGATTCCCCCCACCCCACCCCTTGCTCTTTCAGTGCAATTGTATCTGGAAATTGGAAGTTGTCCTCTGTGTTAATGATTGTGAGATTCAAAAGGATTGCCCATTGTTAAATATAGAGTCAATGGTGGTAGTTATTCTGGATGAGCTAATTCCCAGTAAAAGGCAGGGAACACTTACTCCTTACTAAGAGCATACAATGCACACACTCACCCCTGTCTACACAATGTATATACCTATCCTTTGCTAACAATGTGAAGCCATTATCTTTTCATTATACTGGATCCCAGCTACTCTAGATAGTTCCTCTCTAGCTGGCACTCTTCACTCAGAGCTGTGGATGCAGACCAGGAATCCAACTCCTCAATGTGTGACTCTTCTCCCCCTTAGCCTGGGATACAAAAAGTCCTGGTTCACCTGCCTGACTACTCACCCCTGCTTGGTCCCACATTCCATGCCTTCCTGCGCCCGGAATAGCTCCATTTTGGAGCGGAACAGATGCCAGGAAGGGCGGGTGGGCTAGACAGCGCACGGGTTCATCCGTGGACTCCGTGCAATGGCGCCCCACTGCCCCGCCGCTGCCGGCGCCCATGGCTCGCACCACCCCGGGGTATACCCTTCCTACACCTCTGCCTGGAGTTAGGCTAGCACAGTTAAGCCAGCGAATTTTGGCAGGCACAAGGCACACCATAAAGTATGTTTGGACCACTCTCGGAGTCAGATAGGCCAGTACACAGACATGCACCATCCTCCCTGACTCTGAGAGTGGTCCAAACGCACTGTACGGTGGCCCTTGTGCCGGCCAAACGTTGCTGGCCTTACTGTGCTGGCTGAACTCCTGGTTAGGATTGCGCTCTTAGTCATGTTGCGGAACTTCCCTTCCGGCTGGCCACAGTGATGACAAAATGCAGACCTACATTGACCTTTTGTCCATCTTTGGATTTATCCTCTTTGTAAGTCAACATCTGATGGTGGTCCACCATTGTACGTTGTTTTCCAAAGATCCCTATGCCCTTGCAGAAATCTGATAACCTCATTCTCTGTATCTGACTGACATGGGCTCCTTCTTCTCAGAACTTGGCGTTTCATGGCTTCCCAAGAGCTTTCCTTAACTTCTCCATTCCTTTGTGGAGGGCAGCTTTCATGTCTGCATTCCTCAGGCTATAGATAATGGGGTTGAGCATAGGGGTCACCACGGTATACATGACAGTGGTCACCTTGTCCTTGTCACCAGAGTAGGTGGATAGTGGCCGGAAGTAGACTCCAATGGCAGAGCCATAGAAGAGTGTCACCACAGTAAGGTGAGAAGCACAAGTTTGGAAGGCCTTCCTCCGACCTTGGGCAGAAGGCACCCGAAACACAGCTTGGACAATGAGAACATAGGAGATGAGGATGAGGATGAAGTTGCCAATGATGATCACACACCTTCAAAGAAGCTCAACATCTCACTAAGGCGCTTGTCAGAGCAAGCCATCACCACCAAGGGCTGGAAGTCACAGAAGAAATGGTGGATGTGAAGGTGGTGACAGAAGGAGAGCCGAGACATCAGGATAGTGTGCATTAACGAGTGGAGGTGAGCCAGCAGCCAAGCAATGAACACCATGAGGTGACATTGTGTTGGGTTCATCATGGTATGATAGTGTAAGGGCTGGCGGATCGCCACAAAGCGGTCCAAGGCCATGGCACCCAGGAGGAAGTTCTCAGTAATGGCAAAGGCCATGAAGAAATACATCTGGGCTATGCAGCCAGCATGAGCAATGTTCTTCTTGCCTGTGTGAAGATTGTGCAACATCTTGGGAATGGTGGTTGAGGTGAAGCAAACATCCACAAATGAGAGGTGACTGAGGAAGAAGTACATGGAAGACTGGTGGAGCTGGGCATCAGAACGGATTAGAAGGATGATCAGTAGGTTCCCAAGGAGGTTCAGCAAGTAGAGAGTGAGAAACACAGCCAAGAGGATGGGTTCCTGCTCTGGCCGACTGGACAAGCCCAGAAGGAAAAAATCAGGGTGGCTGCTGTGATTCTCATTTGCCATGGGTCTGAGCAGGGACAAGAGAAACACAGAGAACTGTGGAGGGCTGGAAGGGGCACAACAGGCTGCAAATAAGCTGCTCCCCTACCCATGTCAGTCCATCCACCCACTCATCATGCCATTGCTCCAGCAAACTCATTTGTCTTTTATTTTCTCTTTTTGTTTAAAATAAGTTTCAAACTAAGTTTCTAGTCCATCCTTTTCCATCCAAGCAAAGGGTACACAAACACACAGATCCCTTAACGAACAGCCACACCTCATTGTTAAAAGCACATGGTTTGCATGCACACATGGAGTCAATTCCCTAGCATCTCCAGTTAAGAAGCTGGAGAGCACCTCTGCCTCAGGACTCGGAGAACCACTGCCAGTCAGAACAAATCAGTAGCATTTTAGAAAAGCATTTTAGCATCTTTTAGAAAAGGACCATTGAAACTGGGCAGAGCCTTTATGGCAATATGGCCCTGCACCTATTTATGGCAATAGGGCCTTCCATGATGGGGTATTCTACACTAGTCTCGCATGCAACTTTATGTGGCAATGTGTTTAGCTCCATTTGGTCCATTAACTCATGTGTACTTTTTAAGCACACAGTTCAATTGTTTTCCATTCTACCAGAGAGATATTAAGTCTATAATAAATATTATTTATATATCTATATTTATAACACTTTTAAAGTGGGTCTGCAGGAAAATTGCATCCTCCCTTGATGTAGCGTCCTGGAGCAGGTGCCCCTCAGGCTCCACTCTTGTTACGTCTCTGAAGCCAATTCATTATAACATTAAAAAAGCAAAACCAAAAATGGAGGAGGAAGAGAGAATAAAGGACTTGTCTACTCCACATATAGCAGAATGAATTACTGGAATCCTGAGTTGATAGAATGGACAGTGCCGCTTCAGTCTGCAAGGGGGGGGTCACATTTGGAATGCTCCCCCTACATAAAAACAACCCTTGCGAATAAAAAGCTAGCATAGAAAGTTGTAGGCAGGGTGAACACTTTTGATGTACCAATTTTTCCCCTTGCAAGAGTCAATCTGCATTTTTGAATTTTTTTCTTTGTTGTTTATTGATTTATGCTCTATTTTTAAACCTTGATGAATCACTTTTCTAGGCAAGATAATCTATGGATCTAGTCAAAATACATTACAAACAAAGAAACATTATATTAAACCAACCCTCTTATGGTGTAGTGGCTAGTTATAGAAACAAGAATGTTTGGGTTTAGTTCCCTATGCTATCAGGAAGCAATCTGGATGAATTTGCTCCAGTTTTTCCTCTCTCAGCCTATCTTGCAGGGCTGTTGTGAGAATTAACAGTGTATATGTGAAGAACAATTTGAGCTTCCTGGAGGAAGGGTGGTTGTGAATAAATAGCAGCAGAACAGCTAGTGCCTTAAGACTGAATGGGCTGCATGGCACTGGCAGCTTGTGTTTCTTGATTTCTCAATCACTTCCAAAACATCATTCAATACCCTCTTTTGAATGGTTCTCCATATGAACCATATCACACCCGGGGGGGGGGAGTGGAAAGGGATGTGAAGTGCTTATTCCATTTCTGTGCCATTATGCTGGGTTACTTTGACACTATGTACTGTGACACTATGCTGGCCACTGCTACTGCTGGCCATTCCAACCAGTGTAGTGTAATTTATTTCCCGCCTTTCCCATGCCGAAGCAAATGCTCAACATGACTTACTAAGCTACATAAAAAGTACCATGTAACACAACAATACATAAAAAACAACAAAAACAAAAGCATTAAAAATAGTGATTTTAACATTAAACTCAGGGCACAATCCTAACCTGGAGTTAGGCCGGCACAGTTAGGCCAGCAAGGTTTGGCTGGCACAAGGGACACCGTAAAGTATGTTTGGACCACTTTCAGAGTCAGAGAGGCAGCACACAGACATGCACCATCCTCCCTGACTCCAAGAGTGGTCCAAACATGCTTTATGGTGGCCCTGGTGCTAGCCAAACACATGAATAAAGCTGAGTTTATATGAATGGCAGCAACTTTGAGAACCTTCCATCTATAGGAGAAATGTAAACACTGTTTTGGTTTAGAGGGTTTTAGACCTCCCATAATATTAACCAGGGTTGAATTTTATATTTGAGATGATTCATGAGCTGCCTTCTGCTGTGATTAAATAATGGAGATTTTTATATAATGGAGATTTTTAAATTATGGAGACTTTATTGTTTGTGGGAAGTGTTCAGCCTTGGGCAGAAATATTCACAAATATTTCGAGTGCTAAGAGTAGCAGAATATAAGAAAAGGGAATACACACTGTGTTGAACTGGAATTAATGCCCAAAACAGACCTTAAGAATTAGAAAGCATGTCTGGGAAGGGCAGAGAACTGGAAATTGGTGAGAAGAGGTCCAGGGGCAGGGAGGTCTGTTGGGGCAGGCAGATCTGAGACATGGAAGCTGAAGGACTGATGCACAGGAGGCAATTAGTGGAGGAACCAGAAGGCTGAGGAAAAGCAGGGTGTAGTTTAAGAACTACATGGTATTGGGGGGGGGGTCAGGAAGTTGATGAATCATGAGAGGAGGGGGGAAACTCTCGTGGGCCGAGAGGGTGTTTATTTGTGTGAAGGCCTGAATTTCACATATTGATTTGAAATCACTTGCGCTTAACCTGGTTACAGGCTTATCACTGTTTTCATAGTTTGGATGTTTTGGATGTGATTTTATTGTGGCTATATTGACATTATTGTTGCCTTTTGGTTGAGAGGTGATCTTTAAGTTGGAGTGGGAAGCAAGAAAGAATCTGATCATCTCTTCACCCCAATCCAAAGATTCTCACTCACAACTGGGTACGCATACAATAATCGTTAACAGCACCTATAGGATCTCAGTGCATTTACCCAATCAGCAGATGGTTGACCCCTGGCTGGTGCTGATAGGCACCAAAAGACAGAACAAATTTTAAATAAAGGGGGACACCAAGTTTAAATAGTCTGATGATGTTAGAAGGCAGCATTCTGATGCAGTTGTCTACTTTGTTTCCCTGCCCATCTCCCCCTAGCTCTTTGCTTACCTGCTTACACCAGATAGTATCACCTGCTGCTGGAATTTTTAAAGCCTTACAGCCCCTGTGATCTTGGTGATGAGGAGAATATCAGTGATGGAGTGCTCCCATCTATAACCTGAGAAAGAAATCTTAGAAGAAAAGGCGATCTTCCTGGCCAAATCTTCTCCTAAAGCCATTGAGTGTGACGCATAGTCATCAGAAAAGACCTTGGTGGGGACAAGGAGGGGGTATATGAGCAGAATAAGAAAGGAACCAAAGAACGCAATAGCACGAGACATGTCACGCAATTGGGACTTTAGGGAATACACCCACTGGGGACCTAATAAAATGGATTGGCCTTGGTTCCCAAATTCCACACACCTGGGCTTCACAAGATTAATTAGGGCCTTTCTAGGAGACAATTAAAAGCTGTATCATATTGTTGGCAGCAAAGTAACACTGGTCAGGATCCAAAATAGTTCATTCCCGTCTCAGTGCAATGATGGAGGTGTCTTGCAGTGGAGGAAGCTTTGTGGTGGTGGTTACAGTATCTTGCAAATAGTTTTCAAAAGGTCTGGAGCTTTGCTGGTGCAGGATGTTCCAGGTGATGTTCTTTGCTAATATGGACACTCTTCACATATTCTAGGGTTTCATGGAATAAACAGGGTGATTTATTACTGCAATAAATAAAATAAAGTAATATTACTGCTATCACTGCAGCATGGAACAGCAAGTTGCAATGGGGGATACGAATAACAATGTACCCAGCCATCAGTGAGGCTAAGGCCAGGTCATATGGTCATCTAGGAAGGTCCATTAGTGACATCTAATGTAGGGACAGGCTGAATCTCATTCCTGGTCCAGTAATGCGAGGTGAAGTCCACCAGAGGGGATGTCCATTGACTGCTGGAGATGTTATTTAGCATGCTGTTTCTGCCAGAATTGATTAGTTTAGCCTGGTGATCTGTCACACCCAGAACCTAGGATTTTGGCCTGGCTTCTGAATATACTGAGTCAGGAAAGATATCCAGAGCTTTGCATACAGAGCAATAGTGACAGGCATCCAAGGTGATAACCAGGTTAGGGATTCTTGGAAGCAGAACCTGCTGCTATTGTTTCAATATGCTTACATTCCACTTCTAAAAGATTGAATTCCACAAGGATATCTGGGCTAGCCTATTAACAGCAATAAATAAATAAAGATGAACATGTGTCTTGTGCCATGAATGTGTGTGACTTAGACAGCCTTCCACTTCATCAGATTTATAGGACAGAAACATGATGAGTTTATACAGGTGGAGGCAAAATCATTTTATACACAGTGCAAATTTCCTTGGCTATGCTATGCATCCGATGAAATAGGCTGTGGCCCACAGAAGTTATTTACAAAATATCAAAGTATTGTGGCTAAGGCAGCCATGCCTTCTTCCCGACAGGTCCAACTGCAGAGTCCTTGTCCACTGCAACTGGGTTACCCCATAATCTGCCTGGCCATCCTTTGCTTCTCCCTGGCATTAAGCCGGCTCTACTTCCTTAGCTGCATGCTTTTCTAGAGCAACAGGAAACAATTGCACCAAGATGGCCTCAGGAAGAGAAAGCCATAGGAAGGGAAGGAGCCAGTAAGGGAGCATGATGATCCAGTGGATCTAGAGTGCAGCTTGGAGATGTAACTTCAAATTGCAATTCCATAATAGGGTGCAATCCTAACTAACTTTCCAGTACTGACACAGCGATGCCAATGAGGCTTATGCTACATGCTGCAGTTGGGAGGGGGGGAAGTCACGGAGGCCTCTTCAAAGTAAGGGAATGTTTGTTTCCTTTCCTCGGAGATGCATTGCCCTTATCCTGGTGCTGGAAGGATTCCTGGTTAGAAATCCTGGTTAGGATTGCGCCCTCAGTGGCTTTTGGCTTTCTCTTCTCATGGGAACAATAGTGACCCACCTATCACGGTTGTTATGAAAGGGAATGAGCCCATGAATGTGTAACCATTGTATGTTTTTGAAAATAACAATGAGTTCTGTGGCACCTTACGGCAGTCTTTCCCCTGCACCTGGTCACTGAATCAAGTATCAGTGAGTGGACATTAAGAAATCCTGCACAGTTCAGTATCTTTGGTGAAGGAGGATTAGGGCAGATGTCTTTTCAGAAGCCAGAAAAGAACATCCCCTTTCCACTCTCTCTCTCCTTGATGCCGGACAATGCCCTTTAAGCCTCTACTTGGAGCAGGAGAGAAAGTGGCCGAGAGGCTCCTTTGTGATGTCTCCCACACATTCCTTTCACCACCCCTTCCCCTCACCTGCTATGTGGCACACCTTGAGAATGCAATCCTATCCTGGAGTTAGGCCGGCACAGTTAGGCCAGCAAAGTTTGGCTGGCACAAGGGCCACCTTAAAATGCATTTGGACCACTCTCTGAGTGAGGAAAGATGGAGCACGTCTGTGTTCTGGCCTCTCTGTCTCTGAGAGTGATCCAAACATACTTTACAGTGGCCCTTATGCCTGCCAAACTTTGCTAGCCTAACTATGCCAGCCTAACTCCAGGTTAAGATTGAGCTCTGGGATCTGCTCATCACAGGAAATGAGGGACAGGGGCAGGCAGAGGGCTACAAAAGGAATGGCTACAGGAGTTGCTGCTGTGGCCATCACCTTGATCGTGACTAGCTTGTCCTTTTGTTTTAATGGGAGTTACCACTGCTTTCTCGGGATCAGGTCACAGGATACCTTAGGGAATGCCTTCTCCTTCATAAAGAAGCATCTGTCCCCCTCTTCCCATGCCAAGAGCTTGAACTGAGGCCTTACTCCAGATTCTTCTGAAGTTAGGCTGACAGTCACTACAAATGAGGCCTTCTCTCTAGTGGTGTTTTTCCTGTGGAATTCTCTTTCCAGAGAGGATCAGCAGGCCAGTTTTGTAGGAGCCTGAGACCCTCTTTTTAGAATGACAATCTGTTGGAACCTAATGGAAGTGATGTCATTAACCTGGAGGTGATGTCATGGCCAGAAGTGACATAATCAGGCAGGAAAAATTTTTTAACACCCCCATGCAACAAATCAAATCTAATTAATTAATTCTAATTAATAAAATATAATAAATTAAAAGTTTAAAATAAATATGTTTTAAAATTTATTTAAAATAAAAGAAGAACCCTCTTAACCCTCCTAAACAGTTACTGATCTGTTAAAAAAAAAAAACCCCAAACACCCCAAAGGCTGCAATCCTATTCACACTTATCTAGGACTAAGCCCCATTAATTATAATTGTTAAAAGCGTATACATAGTATCCTGTTAAAATTACAGATCTATAACATTTCCCCAAATGCAGTCACATACCATCAAGTCCAATATGTATTAAAAATAAAATACACATTGAGATGAATGGAAACTCACCTGAACTTGGCTCGTGACCAACCTAATGGGTCCTGACCCACAGTTTGAGAAACACTGATGTAAAGCAGTCTTTCCTAGCATCTATTTATAGGGCCCAATCCTACCCAACTTTCCAGCACCCAGGCAACCACAATGCAGCCCTGAAGTAAGGGGACAAACACAGAATGCAGTGCACACCCCATTGGCATGACAGCATCGGTGCTGGAAAGCTGGACAGGATTGGGCTGATAGATCTGGAAGTTCCAGGTTCAATTCTCCCTTTAGCCACAAAGCTTCCTGAGTGACCTTGGGCCAGTCACTCTTTCAGCCTCCTCTACCTCACAGGGTTGTTCTGGGGACAAAAGAAGGATAAAAAGGTAAAGGTATCCCCACAACCGAATGGTCTAGTCGTGACCGACTGTAGGGGGCGGTGCTCATCTCCGATTCTAAGCCAAAACGCCAATGTGTGTCCTATGACAAGCTTCCGTGGTCATGTGGCTGGCAGTGACTATATGCCAAGGCACATGGAACACTGTTACCTTCCCACCAAAGTGGTACCTATTTATCTACTCACATTTTTACATGCTTTTGAACTGCTAGGTTGGCAGGAGCTGGGACAAGCGATGGGAGCTCACTCTGTTGTGTGGTCTTGGACTGCCCACCTTCTGGTCAACAGCTCAGCAGTTTAACCTGCAGCGCCACCACATCCCTCTAAAAGAAGGATACCACCATGTTTATCACCCTGAGCTCCTTGGAGGAAGGGTGGTATCAAAGTGTGAAAAATAAATAAGATAAATAATCTCCTAGCATTCCACCATACTTTCCAAAAGTTCTGTCAGAAGGGGACCAAGATAAAGAATCCAGGATGGAACTATGCAGCCAAGGGAGGTACTGCAATTTGCCAGGGGGTGGGGTGAGAGACTGGAGTCATTCAGGGCAGAGGGCAAGTTTGCTACTATAACTTTCATGTATCCCTCAAGCACACCCATTTTTATCTGTTATCCGAGTCAATGGCTGTAATTCATCCTTTTGGGGAAAAGCAAAGCTTTTTAACATATTGCCTAAAATACCTAAATAATCCAAACAACACTTCCTGGGGTGGGGGTGGAACCTGCTGTGAAACCTTTCAAAACCATTTCAAAATGTTCCAAAAAGTGTGAAGTATTTGCATTCACAGGCAGGGAGGGGGTGCTCTTCTGCCTCCTGGCCAGGGAGGGAGGGGCCAACCCACAAGCAAAGCCTTTCAAGCTGGGGAATGCCACCTCCACAAGGGGCCTCAGTCCAGGGTGCAAGTTTGCCCCCTAGTGTTTCATTCGGAAACACCCAGTTTGCTGAAATGAAGCAAATTTGGATTCCTGAGAAGACTGTGTGTGTGTGTGTGTGTGTGTGTGTGTGTGTGTGTGAGAGAGAGAGAGAGAGAGAGAGAGAGAGAGAGAGAGAGAGTTCAAACCACTGTTCAGCCATGAAGTTCACTGGGTGACCTTGGACCTGTCACTGAATGAAGCAATCATGTACACTGCCATGAGCTTTTTGGCTGAAGGATGCAATCAAAGGGCAGTCTTCTCATTACATAGATTTGGAGGGGGCCTTCAAGATAATTTAGGCTGCAATCCGATTCACATTTATCTGGGAGTAAGCCTCATTGGCTATAATGGAACTTTCTTCTGAGTAGACATGCATAGGATTGGGCTACTAGTCCAGTCCCCTGCTTGTATCAGGAAAATCCTCTCTGAACCTTCTACACACACACACACACACACACACACACACACACACACACACAGGAACCCAAACTTCCCTGGGTAATTGGTCAAACCTCTTTTAGCATTCAGACACTTTTCCTGATAATCAGCTGAAATCTCCCCTCCTGCAGCCTAAGCCCATTTGATCTCAACTGAGGCAGCAGATAACATATTTTTGTCCTTTTCCATGGGATATCCTTTCAGGTATTTGAAAACCAGTATCATCCCTGCCCCAACTTTCTCTTCTCCAGGCTAAAACACAGAGTTCCCTCAACTTTGTGTCACAGGACTTGTTTTCCATACCCCTGACTATTTTCCTTGCCTGTCTCCAAATGCCTCCACCTTTTTCTTAAAGTGGGGCACCCAGATTTGGACATTCTCAATTGGAATTGAGTTCTGACCAATGTGAGTAAAATGGAACCACTATGCTCTGGTTCCACTAATGCAACTTACAGTGCAATCCTGTGCATGTCTACTCATAAGTAGGCACCATTATGTTCAATGGGGCTTACTCCCAGGAAAGTGAGTATAGGATTGCACAGCCCAATCATATTCATCCATCAACAGTATTTGGTTCAGCAGCACTGATGTAGCCATGCCGCTGGGGTGTGCATTGCATTCTGTGGCTGTGGTAGTGGTCACAGAGCGCTCCTCAAGGTGAGAGAACTTTGTTCCTTTACCTCAGGGCTGCACTGAGTCTGCATCAGCACTAGGATGTTGGTTACAATTGGGATAGTTGGTGAAACATTTTCTGGACTGTGTTCTTGGTTGCAGATGGGAGTTACATGTTTGCTTGCCCCCAAATATCCTTAAGAAACATTACGTCTGTCTGTCTGTCTGTGTGGATTCAATCCTATGCAACACTCCAGTGCTGATGCAGGCATGCCAATGGGGCATGCACTGCACCCTGTGGTGGTGGGGCAGTCATGGAGATCTTGGAGTTAGGGAAACTTTGTTTCCTTTCCTTGGGGCTGCATTGGCACTGGAAAATTGCATAAGATTGGGCCCTATATCTCCTGTTCCCTGGCATGTTCACTTTCTCTGTGCAGGAAGAAGTGTTTATTTGAGTACAAAACCAGGAGCATATAACCCCCATAGCCTCCAGGGAAACAGTCCACCCAAAGCTTTTCCATATCCTTTTGCTGATGGTGTAAACTGGTTATGATTTACTGACCTCCCCAAACCGTTGTGTGGAAAACATTTCCCCCTTGACTCAGAGTGCAATCGTAACCTGGAGTTAGGCCGGCACAGTTAGGCCAGCAAAGTTTGGCTGGCACAAGGGCCACTGTAAAGCGTGTTTGGACCACTCTCTGAGTCAGGGAGGATGGCTCATGTCTGTGTGCCAGTGTCTCTGACTCCAAGAATGATCCAAACATACTTTACGGTGGCCCTTGTGCCAGCCAAACTTTGCTGGCCTAACTGTGCCGGCCTAACTCCAGGTTAGGATTGTGCCTACAGTTGCTGCAGCCTTGTGCTGTGGACTTGGTCTGAGCCACTGGACCCTGGTCCTCAAACACCTTGATTTAGTTCTGAGAGAAGATCAGGGAGTTCTGGGTTGGTCTGTCCATAAGGCTGATGGAGGTCATGATGGACTCCAGCAGTGGTCATGCCCGTCTAACTGCATAGAAGCTGTTTCCACTTGGAGTGATTAAGAACATAAGAAGAGCCCTGCTGGATCAGGCCAAAGGCCCATCTAGTCCAGCTTCCTGTATCTCGCAGTGGCCCACCAGGTGCCCCAGGGAGCGCACGAGACAACAAGATACTTGCATTCTGTTGCAACTTCCTTGCACCCGGCCCTCTGAAGTAGCCCACTACTAATGTAAGGAGGTTGCACAACCCATCATGGCCTATAGCCCACGATGGACTTTTCCTCCAGAAATCTGTCCAATCTCCTTTTAAAGGTATCAAGGCCAGATGCCATTACCACCTCCTGTGGCAAAGAGTTCCACAGATTAATTACCCACTGGGTAAAAAAGTATTTCCTTTTATCTGTTTTAACTCTCCCAACGCTCAATTTTAGCAGATGCGCCCTGGTTCTGGTGTTGTGAGAGAGGGAAAAGAACATCCCTCTTATTAACTCTATCCCTTCCATGCATAATTTTGTATGTCTCAATCATGTCCCCCCTTTTTTCTAGACTGAAGAGCCCCAAACGCTGCAGTCTTTCTCCATAAGGGAGGTGCCCCAGCCCCGTAATCATTTTCGTCGCTCTCTTCTGCACGATTGATATTGTGATGATTGATAGTGCCATGCAGAATAATGTAGCCGCAGTGGCAGGAGTGGGAGCTAGGAAGTCATGTGGTGTTTCCCTTCCAGGCTGCTGCCTAGCTGATTGCGCACATGACAGGTGTCACAGTCTCTTTTTCTGTCAATGAACAGAATATGTCAGTTCCAAGGTGTGCTAGACTTCCCTCACTAGATCGAGCTATTCCTCTTTCGCTCCGACCAGGGACATGGACCTGCCTCCCACAGGGCTAGTTAGATGCTTTGCTCATCACGATTGCCAAGACTTTTGTCAACTTTTTTTTTTAAAATTTCCTCATTAACTTCTTGTTTCTTTAATTGTTCTAATTGGCTGGCAGGAGAGGGTATTCCCTAAAGAGCTTTGATAGGACATTACCTGATGAATGAGGAACTCCTCAAAGAGTTCATTAGCAGAAGTTTCCTTGTGGGTCCAGCATCCCTAGATGTTACCCAAGTGCTCTGTTAGTTCTGTGTGAAGCAAAAGTTTGCTGTTAAGTGCATTAATGCCTGGCAGATCCCCCGTGCATGCTATGCTAGCCCGCTAGCCAAAGCAAAGCATCTGAAAGCACAATTTATTTGTTGTGCAATGAGGTTTCATAGGAAAAGCCTACACATGAGTTGCTAGCTACTTCAAGCAAATAGTAGAATTGCTGGTTTACCATCAATTATTGTCTCTCTTCCGCATGTTGCTTTTTTTCTCAGGTGACTAGGCAACAACCCAAACCATTTTAGGGCTGCTGATGAGCCCTGCTCACCTTCATCACTGGGCTCCCCCAGTACCAGATTTCTCCCCATCTGTCAAGGGTTAGCAGTACTGCGACATCACCAGGTCCCCACATCAGAACTCCCAGGTCCCGCATTGGACTGGCTGGCTCACAGGTCTCAAGGTCGAGTGCTTGTTGAGGTCTTGTTGACACTGGGCCATGAGCAGGGTTGCCAGCTCTTGAGATAAAAAAAGTTCGGCTATCTGAGCAGGGCCTTGGGGCAGAGACTTCTGGGACAGGGGGCAGAGCAGGCTGGGGTTGATTTGGGGACAGAGTCCACTAGTGTGGGGTGGGTTCCAAGGTGGAGCCCCATAGCTTGTGGCAGCCAAAGAGTGGAGCCCAGCAGCAGTGGACAGATTCTGAGCGAAGCCCTCTTCAGTAGTGACTTGGGCTATCCAGCATGGAGAAAGACACACAAAAACACCACTGCCTGGGCATTCATTTTAAGAGGCTCTCTGCCAGGTGTGCTCACCATCTCTGGTGGGATAGGTGTAAAGCTGTTGCCCATTTGTCAAAAATAACCCAGTTTCTCTAGACTTTTTCCCAGGCAGACAGGCAGCAAAAGTTAATCTCAGCCATCCATGGCCAGCCACTGATTCTTTTACTCCTGCTCCGTGTGGGTTTGTATTTTTACAGATTTGTAAATACAGATTTGTATTTTTCCTATTTTTCAAGGATTGAGAGCTGTGAGATGTCACTATGCCTCAGTCCAGAAGTCTCAGGCTTTTAGATGCAGCCACCCTGACAACCCTAAGCAGGTGGTGACAGGGTAGAGGGCCTTCTTGGTCATGGGACGTTTGTGGAATGTCCTCCAAGTTCACTGAGGAGTTCAGGGCAGCAAATATGGTCTCTGTGAGGTAGGCTGGCCTGAGGCTTGAATGTTGGCCACAGCAAGGTTGTGGCTAAGCAAAGATTTGAACCTGAGCCACTATGGACTCTATGGACACAAAGACCAGGACTCTAGCCACTATTCCAGATTGCCTCTCTGTTGATATGACCTTGATATGACTTCATGAAATCAGTACAAGCAGCTCTAAATCGTACATGCTGGAACTATGTTTCCAGGCACACATGAGGTGTGGGTTTGTTTGTTTTTTTGGTGTTTTTTTTTTAAAGACACAACAATATTGCTTTCTGCATTTCATTTTCCATACTGAGACTCTCAGTCACTTTGGGGAAGTTTTCACTTCCCCAAATCTCCTGAATGGAATGGAGATGAAATCTCTTCCCCAGGAACCCCCAGGAACCCCCAGGATAAGTCACTTATAAATCCTTTGATATTTAGATCTCAAGCCAAAGGTAGGAAATGACCTCCTTGGAATTCTAAGCATTGATGATTAACTCAGATTGGCTATTTCCCAAATAACAATGGGCTTTTAAATCTCTTAAATGACCTCTGGCTGGGCTGTGGGGAAGGGACACAATAGACAGAGCGATTCTTTCTTGCTAGACATTCCAGTTGCTGGACAGCAGCTCTTCCAATCAGACATTCAGGTCAATTAACTCCCATTTCCAACTCTATTTGGAAAGATCACATGCCAGAAGCATTTTCAAAAGGATGCAGCATGAGGGGCATTTGCACTGGCCCTTGACTCAGTTTACTGCTTCAACAGCACTGGGTGTACAGCACTCACCATTATAGTGAGGTTGTAGTGTAGTGTAGTGTTATAAATGCTACTGGAAGAACTAGAAGTATTTTACTGAACTTCCCCTGCAGAGTGTAACTACAGGTATGCCTGTTTATTTAACTTCCCAGTTCTGTATAACTTTCATCACTTTGCCTCTTCCATGAGGCACTCACTGTAGGAGATGGCCATGGATCGCAAAAGCGAAAAAGAAGTACATCTGAATGAAGCACACACTGGGTGTTGCTTTGTGTAATGCAGTGGTTCCCAAACTGTGGGTCAGGACCCACCAGTGGGTCGAGAAGCACCCACAGCAGCCATATTGAAAATATGAGAAGATGGGTTGCTGGAAAGTGGGAGGGGTGTGTGGTTATTTTGCTTGTGTCAAGACTGTAAATAGGCTTTTTTTCCTCTTTCTGATTCACTTTGCGGTTGGAAAATGGCTGAGAAATAACCCAACTTCTTGCTGTGTTCTCAGGAAAGCCGCAGGCCCTGGATCCACAATGATGGCACTTCTGGCCATGATACCACTTCTTATGGGTCCCAGGCAGATTGTCATTTTTAAAGAGTGAGTCCCAGTCCAATGCTAAAACATTTGAGAAGCACTGGTGTAATGTTTTAAGGTAAAGGTTTCCCCATGACTGAATGGTGACCGGGTGGTGCGGTGCTCATCTCTGTTTCTAAGCCTGTAGAGCTAGCGTTTGTCCGAGGTCAAGCTTCCGTGATCATGTGGCCGGCATGACTATACTCCATAGCGCACGGAACGCCGTTACCTTCCCACCAAAGTGGTGCCTATTTAGCTATCCCTTTTGGTGTAAAGTTTTAGCTGGTTCCTAAAAAATGACTCTCTTTTGGATTTTTTTCTTAATGAGTTTACATAACTACATACAATACATTCAGAAGAAGGCTCTTAAAACTAGAAGAAAATTATCTTTCGCCACTTGATCAGGGGTTTGTGTGTGTGCGTGTGCGCGCGTGCATGTGTGCAACAGACCTTTCAACCATTAGGCACTACTACCCAATTTGGCTTCTACAGGCATGCACTGGGGTTCCATTCAGGACCCCTCCATGGATACCTGAAACCGTATCCTGATACTAGGGATGCCTTTTTAAAGATAGGGGAACATCTTTTGCTGCAACAAGGTAAAAAAAGAGATTAATTTTCCCCAATCTTTTTAATAGGCATCCCAGTATCAATGGTATCCGTGGATAGCTGAAACCATGGATACTGAATCAATGGATACTGGGCACATTTACTCTTTGCCTAGTACTAAAATTTATCTCCAGCTTTGCTAAAATAAAGACTACCAATTTCTCATGAGCTGTTCACCGCTTTAAAGGACCTGTGTCCTCTTAATAACTATAGTCCGATTTGAATAACTATAAGGTTTAAATTGGGGGGGAGGGGAGCCAGTTTTCTTTGCGTCAGCCCTCTCTCTTTCATTTAGCAGAGGTTCATCAAACAAAGCCTGCATAAAAATCCCTTCACTCCTTAAGACTCTTCAAACGTTCAGGTTCTTTCATAATGCCCAACTTTCTCTCTCACTTAGCTTCCAATTTTGAGATGACCAGTTATAGGCTAAGCATTGCCTTAGGGTCTGGCTGTAGTGCCATGCTCATTCAGGGCACCAAATCCTGATCTCTCTACAATATGTTGTGCCTAAGTTTATCAGGAAGTGTACTTTCTCCAAAGGTACCATGGGGGTGGGGTTGGAACTTGGAAGGGGTGGGGAGAAAGATTTCAGCTGAGAGTCAGATTCCCAATGAAAATCAAACCATACTCTTGGATATAGCCAAATGTATAAAAGTAGATTACCCCTTATCTGGACATCCAAAATCCAGACTGTTCCAAAATCCAGACATTTTTGTTCAAGGTTTTTAACAAAACTTGTAGTATGAACACTAGAAGACCTTGTACTCATGCCCATGTACAGGCTGTAAGTTCTATTCTCTGCTCTGTGGTGAGTGCCATTGTTGAAAAATTTCAAAGAGGCCAGCAGACACCCAAATGGTAACCATGAAAAGAGCAAGAGGGAACATTTCTCATTATATTTATTCAATTATTATAAAATCTAGACAAATCTGAAATCCAGACATTTTCCTGTCCCAAGCAGTCCAGATAAGGGATATTCAACCTGTATTGCCAAAACAGCAGTGCATTTTAACAGCAGTTAGGAATGCATGCTTAATGTTCACACTGAAATCAATGGGATTTAAATGTGCTTAGCATTGGTTGAATTGTGTCTGACTCCATCAACAGCAGTTTGACATTTACCATGCACGAAAATTGTGCACAAAATCATATACAACTATAATATGCAGAAACACAGTGTGGCCCATGCTGCTATACACAGTGTCCTCTCTTTAGGAGCAGATTCAAGCAGCTTACTGGTTTCTGCTCAAATAACATTGCTCTACTGGAAGCAGAGGAACAGTCTCACTGGAAAGTCTCCCAATAAGCTTTTTTTAAACACCACTCCCTTGAATGGTCTCCTTGCCTGCCTGTCTGCTGGAAAATGAAATGTGATTTATCATTCTATCCCTAGGAAGAGTTAATCACCACTTAACTGTTGGGATGTGGTGGCACTGCAGGTTAAACCGCTGAGCTGAGTTTGTTGACCAGAAGGTTGGCGGTTCGAAACTGCTTGATGGAGTGAGCTCCTGTCGCTTGTCCCAGCTCCTGCCAACCTAGCGGTTCGAAAGCACCTAAAATGCAAGTAGATAAATAGGTACCACTTCGGTGGGAAGGCATTCCATGCGCTACTCCATATAGTCATGCTGGCCACATGACCGCGGAAGCTTGTCTTTGGACAAACGCTGGCTCTTTGGCTTAGAAATGGAGATGAGCACTGCTCCCTACAGTCAGTCATGACTAGACCATTTGGTTGTGGGGAAGATTTTACCTTTTTATGGTAAAACTAAAGTAGTCACATTCAGGAAGAGAACACTTCAAATGAATGGTCTGATCGACCAGTGGTCACAATCACAAGCACCTTGGGAAGGTGATATTATAACTGCATAATAAGTAGTTCTGCACCAGGCTACCTTGTGTACTCAAAGACAGGACTGAATCCCTGCTGTGTACACATCATCTTCTGAACTTCACCCTCAACTACCTAAGGATCAACGTATACATGGGCATGGTGTCATTCCCTCTTTCAAAACCATTCTCTTGCCAGAGGTTCACCTAGGGAAATCAGGCATCACAAGCAGGGAAAAGTGCTTCAGTTAACAAGTCTCATGTGAGACAATTGCTGCCACCTCTCGAGACAACCTTCCAACCTACTGAAATAGGCACAAGTTTGCACAATCAGGCTTGTCCTCCCCACATGTCCGCATGTGTGTTTTTGTCCATCACTGACTCAACAGGTCGAAACGATACTGCAAAAGCCCTGCTGAACACAGTGGGATTTACTTTTGTGTAAATGTGCATAGGAATTTCAGTCCTGTTGGAATGATGTAAAAGATCTCCGTTCATTTAGGATGCCTCTTCATGTTTAGATTAGGAAAAATAGTCTCTTTGGCACCTGTAATTCTGGCATCAGTATTTATGGGTTATGATAGAATGCAGACCAGAGTACTAATTTTTTTTTCTGCTTCTGCCACTGATTTGCCTCTACTTAGTTATGAATCTCTATTCTTTGAAGGAAGCATCACCTCAGGAAGAGTGAATTTCTGGTTTTGTAGCACTGCATCCCCCAATGAGGTAAGTTCCATAATTTTGGATGGATTTTGTTAAAAGATAATTACAAGGATCTCCTTCCTGTCTTCATAAAATTAATGAAGTGATGCATTATTAGCCCCATGCACAGAATATCTCTTCATTAGACTTTACTATACCACCTGTACTATATCCTGTTTTGGAAAGTTCAGAGCAAGTTTGCACGACCCTCTAAAGGCCAAATGAGATATGATGGGGCAGCAACAATTGGTGTTCCTGTGTCAGCCCTGTTCAAACTGGGCCCCAGTCAGCAAGCCAGTGTGGTCGAGCACTTGGAAAGTATCAAGCTAAGACCAGGGAGAGTGGAGTTCACTTGACTATGAAGCCTCCTGGCAGCACAATCCTCTACACATGTCTGATCTCCTGAGCATCTTGTAGGACGGATGGGATACAAAAATGCAAAAATAAATTCATGTCTTAAACAAGGTCGGTGTCTACATTTACAACAAAAAGGACAGTCCTGCAAGGGGAACTGGTTTCCAAACCTTGCAGACTCCTCACCCACAGTCTTATACATTGTTACTATGAAAGGTTCCAATATGCCTAAGTTGGCTCTAACTACACTTCTGCAATAGCTGTACAAGCTTCTGCACAATCTGATAAAATGTTCACTTACCCCATAATGGGTAAATGTTTGCCATAATAATTTCCTATCAACTCTATTAAAAGCTTTCCCTTGATCTACAAATGTGACAAAAAGGTTATATATGAGGCAGAACAGCTCATCTGCATACTCCTCCCAGCAGGCTTTGCGGAAGGGGATGACTGAGGACACAGTGAACTGTGAGGCCACCAGGCAGCAAGGAAGTCCTCAGCTCTTCAGGGCCAAGAAAATGGAAGGGGAAGCCACAGCAGTTGTGACATGCAAGGTGTATTCTATATTTGTCTTCTTGCTTGCAGACCCTGAGGACTTCACATGTAGCAAGTGCAAGCTGGTTGCACTGCTGGAAGAAAAGGTGAGAGGACTAGAGGAGGAAGTTTCTACCCTTCGCCAAATCAAGACAGCAGAGGAGTTCCTGGAAGTTCACACAGAACATCTCCAGTGGGGACCACAGGAGGAGACCACTACGAACACTGAGAACAATGAGAGCTCCATAAGGGAAGACTCTGCATGGAAGCGCATGACTGTCAGGAGAAGGAAAACCAAAAGACATGCAGAACCACTGGAACTACACAACTGATTCCAGCATCTCTCAAATACTAGCTCTTCTGAAGAATCCTTCAGTGGACACCAACAGCTGATGGAACCAGACAGTACCGGGGAATCTTGACCCGATAAGAGAAGGCAGAGGAGGGTTGTTGTTGGGGATTCCCTGCTTAGGGGTGTGGAAGCTACTGTGTGCTGCCCTGACCCACTTGCTTGTAAGGTGTGCTGTCTTCCTGGTGCCAGGATGCGGGATGTGATAGATTGCCAAAGCTGGTTAAATCTACAGACCACTATCCCTTCTTGCTCATACACGTAGGAACAAATGATACTGATGGGTGTAGCTATGAGCAGATGGTTTCAGACTATGAAGGACCTGGGGGCCCAGGGGGTATTCTCATCTGTCCTTCCAGTAATAGGCAGAGGACTTCAGAGGGAGAGAAGAATCCTCCAGGTGAATGACTGGCTACGCCAATGGTGTGGTCAGGAGAGTTTTGGCTTTTGAGACCACAAACTGCACTTCCTGGATGAAGGACTGCTGGTACAAGACAGGTTGCACCTGACAAGGAGGGGGAAGAATGTTTTTGGTGGAAGCATGGAGGGCTTTAAGCTGAAGGCTGAAGGGGTTGGAGACTTACTACAGTCAGCAGCCTAATCTGCAGGTAAGTGCTCCAGATGGGAACCCTAGGGGCACCACTATAACTAGAAGTCCTTGGAGAACCCCTAGACTAACCAAAGAAGGGGAGGAGACATTGGATTGTAACCTCCAGGGCTTATGTTGCAAATGTACAGAGCATGGGAAATAAGCAGGATGAGCTTGAACTTCTAGAAAGTGAAGATAAGTTTGACTTGATAGGAATAACTGAAACCTGGTGTGAGACTCATGATTAGAATGTGCAAATGGAAGGCTATCCGTTGTTCAGGAAGAACAGATGTGGTAAAAGGGGAGGGGATGCATTATATGTCAAGAATATACTGTATACACCTGCTCAGAAATCCAAAATAGTCATGATAGCCCTGTAGAGAGCATCTGGGTAAACATTAAGGGGAACAACAACAAATGCAACATTGTGGTGGGTGTCTACTATAGACCTCCAGGCCAAGGGGAGGAGATAGATAATGGTTTCCTGAAACAACTTACAGACATTACAAGAAAACATAAGGTAGTTGTCATGGGAGCTATAACTATCCAGAAATCTGTTGGGAGACTAACTCGGCCAAGTATGGGAGCTCCAACAAATTCCTGTTGTGCCTGGAGGATAACTTCATCTTCCAGAAAGTAAAGGAATGAGAGGAGGGGCCATCCTTGACCTGATCTTAACTAATGAGGAATTGGTTGATGAAGTCAAAGTAGTAGGAACTTTAAGGGAAAGTGATCATGAACTCCTGGAGTTTTCAGTCTGATGGGAAACAAAGGTAATATGCAGTGAAACCTGTACTTTAGATTTCAGATAGGCTGGTTTTAATAAGCTCACAGAAATGATAGGTAGGATCCCATGGGTTGATGAACTTAGGGGAAAAGGGACCCAAGATGTGTGGGAGCTCCTAAAGAGGCAGCTTCTTCAGGCACAGTAAAAAACAATTCTTACAAAAACGAAAAGAGAAAGACACCTCAAAAAGCCAAGTTGGCTGCACAAGCATCTTAGCAGTAAGTTGAAGACGAAAAGAGACGTGTATACAAAATGGAAAATGGGACTGGTCACCAGGGAGGAATACAGACAGGTAGCACAGACCTGTAGAGCAAGGGGCAGAAATGCTAACTCTCAGTATGAGCTGAGGCTGGCTAGGATGTCAAGAACAACAGAAAGGGCTTTTTAGGTATGCCCAAAGGAAGAGGAAGAGAAATGAGATGGTGGGATTGCTGTTCAACAACAAGGCCAATTGGTGTCTGGTGACAAAGAGAAAGCAGAGCTGCTCAACTCCTACTTTGCATTTTCTCTCAGAAGGGGGACTGTGCAAATGTGGATGCTGGATCTATGTGAATAGCTCCACGAAGGTAGTGAACACCTGCGTGGCATAGGTCTGCAGATTAAGATTGACAGGGAACTTGTCAGGAACCATCTATCTGGCCTGAATGAATTCAAATGAATGAGTTCATTTGGACCAGATGAGTTGCATCCTAAAGTACTAAAAGAACTTGTGGATGTACTTACAAGGTCTCTGTCAATCATCTTTGAAAAATCCTGGGGGACGGGAGAGGTGCCCCTAGACTGGAATCAGGTTAATTTGGTCCCAATCTTCAAAAAGGGGAAGAGGGAAGACTAGGGAAATTATAGGCCTGTCTGACTTCAGTACCGGGGAAGATATTGGATCAAATGATAAAACGTATAATCTGCAACAACTTCGTGATTAACATAACTCAACATGGATTTGTCAAAAACAAATCTTGCCAGACAAATCTCATCTCCTTTTTTGATGGGGTGACTAGCTTACTGGATGGTGGGAATGCTGTGGATGTAATTGATCTCGAATTCAGTAATGCATTTGACAAGGTTCCACAGGACATCTTAATCAGCAAGCTGGAAGAATATGGGCTGAATGAAATCAGTGTTAGGTGGATTCGCAACTGGTTGGATAACTACACAAAGAATGATTGTCAATGGCTTTGCCTTGACCTGGAAGAAGGTTTCAAGTGGAGTGCCCCAGGAGTCTGTCTTGGACCTAGTTCTCTTTAACATCTTCATCAATGACTTGGATGAAGGGATACAAGGGGTCCTCATCAAATTTGCAGATGACACCAAACTGGGAGGAGGAGCAAACACAATAGAAGATAGTAAAAGTCTTCAAGAAGACCTTGACAAAATAGAATACCGGGCTGAAATGATGAAATTCAACAGGGAAAAATGCAAGGTTCTACACTTAGGCAAAAATAACCAAAGACGCAGATATAGAATGGGAGAAACCTGGCTTGGCAGTACAACATGTGAGAGGGATCTTGGAGTTGCAGTGAATCACAAGATGAACATGAGTCAGCTGATACAGCTGCAAAGAAGGCTAATGCCATTTTAGCCTGCATTAATAGAACCATAGCTTCCAAGTCGCAAGAAGTTGTGGTTCCACTTTACTCCACATTGGTGAGACCTCACCTGAAGTACTTTCTTCAGTTCTGGGCACCCCAGGTCAAGAAGGATATTCGCCCCCCCTAGGAATCCGGAGTCGCTCCCTTTAACCCTCTGAGTGCTGGCCAACCAAGCTCTTTGCAGAGGAATTGGGAGGGGGGAGGAGGGAGAGTAAAGTGGGCGGAGTCAACCCTAATTTTAACTAGTGGAACTGAGTTCCCCCACGTTCCCCCTGCATGACATCACTGGATACAGCCAAACTGGAGCAGGTTTAGAGAAGATTATAAGGGGATTGGAAAACAAGTCCTATGAGGAAATGTTGAGAGAACTTGGTATGTTTAGCTTGGAGAAAAGAAGGCTGAGAGGGGATATGATAGCACTCTTCAAATATCCGAAGGGCTGTCATAAGGAAGAAGGGACAAATTTGTTCTCATCTGCCTTTGATAGTAGAACTAGATAACTAGATTCAATGGGTACAAACTGTGAGAGAGGAGATTCTGGCTGGACATCAGGAAGAATTTCTTGACGATGAGGGTGGTTCGACAGTGGAACAGATTGTCAAGGGAAGTGGTGGATATCCCTCACTGGAGACCTTCAAGCAGAGCCTTGCCAGGCACCTGCTAGAGATGCTCTAGGGGGATTTCCTGCTATAGGCAGGGGGTTGGATTAGATGACCTTGTAGATCGCTTCCAACTCTGTGATTCTATGATATTTTGTATTATTTTCTATTAGCTAAGCGTAGAAATTGCATCTGTGCAGCTTCTGTTTTTCCTAAAGCCCATCCATTCTTCCACTAGTTGTAACTCTATAACTGGTCTCATCCTTGTTAGCATTTTCCCTGCATGGCTCAAGAGTGATCTACCTCGGTAGTGTGTACATTCTCATTTACTCCCTTTATTTTTTCACAGTGGTATTATTATTGCTTGTTGCCAGTCAATGGGTGCATTTGATTGTATCCAAGCTGCATTAAAGATTCTGTGCAACCATCTAATGCTGCTGTCTCCTACTGCTTGTATTACTTCTGTTGGTAGCCTATCTATTCCTGGTGCTTTATATTTGGGTGACTGATTAACAACCTTTGCCACTTCTTACATCAATACTCTTGGTTCTAACACTATTGTTGTTTGTTCCTTCTCGCTGCTCTCCTAGAGCAGTGGTTTTCAATCTCCTCCAGTATTTGAATAGCACTGTAAGTGTTTGTGGGAGCAGGGAATGACAGCAATGCAATCCCTAGGATTGCATCAGTTCTAGCCAGATAATGGGGCTGGGGGGACGTACCGCTGCCTGCCCCAGCAGCTGTGGGGGTTGGGGAGCCCCGTGGAGCCCTCTGCAGGGCTCCACAGCCCCCGTGGATGCTGTGGCAGTGTCATGAACAGCAGGGAAACAGGCCGGCTCGGCTCCATTTTGAGGCCCATGCCTGTCTCTCCCCACCCACCTCTGGGTTCCTGGCAGTGAGACAGTTTTCCCCTGGAGGCTGTTGTGTCTGGCTCAACGGCCAGAGCGAGATAGAGGGGCTTCTAGCAGGGAAACCTCCCAAGGACATCTTCTCAGTACCAGGAGCTGTTTTGCCTCTGGCTGACAAGGGGGGCTGGGAAGGCACCGGGGGAGGGAGTAAGAACAAAGACTCAGACTTTTGAGTCTTGAGAGGGGAGAGACCATTTTGCCCTCATCACACCTGGTTCTGTCCTTTGCTGGGTGAGTGATAGGTATAATGTAATTAGACTAGGAGATAGATGTTTGCATTAAGCATTATGTAGTTATGCCTTGCTTTGGCCTGCTTTGAAAGGCCTTCTTAAGCCTCTATGCTGTAACCTGTAGTTTTTAATAAATCATTATATTTTACTCCGTGGTATGCCTCATGTGCTGGGAGCGGGGGTTAGCTGAATCCAGTCTTGACGCTGTGCTACACTACTGGTTGGGCTAAGGTAATGCCTCCTGGGCCACTGGAGGTTGCTGGTGGCCAGGAGGGGGCATCATCCCACAACCCTGGGGGCAGTCTGGACGGTACCGTATCAGGTACCGTGACAGGCGAGCAGTGTGGGGATCATGTTGCTGCCTTTGCCCTGCTCCTACCCCTTAAAGGTAAAGGGGCAGCGGCTTTCAGGCTGGGGCATCATGACACCCCAGTTTGAAAACCTCTGTCCTAGCGGGTTATGGAGTTCTATAAAATATTCTCTCCATCTTTCATTAATAGAGCCAATAGTTTATATTGGCTCTATTAATGGTCTTACATTCTTATCATTGATGATTTCAGTGGGATCCTCTCCTCTCTTTTCTGTATACAATACTTTTAACCATTAAATTTTTTTCCCTGCAAACTGTTCTCCCGTTGTCTGCTAATGATTTTCCAAAGCACTTCCATGCCTCCTGTTTTGCTTTCTTAATTATCCTGTTAGAATCTCTATGGTGTAGTCTATAGCTTATAGAGTCTTCTCCTTTCCCTGATTTTATTCAGTGCTTATACAGTTCTTTTTTCAACTTTACTGCTCCTCCAGCCTCTTTACACCACTATGCAGTGTGTTTGATCCTGTTCTTTCTTTTTCCGCTTTTCTTTTTTCCACATAATATTTCTGCGCCACTATGGAGGGTTCTTCCATTCCTCCTCTACAGTCGCTACCTCTGACTGCAGTTGTTTAAATGCTGTCTGCACCTCCTGCCTGCAATACACTCTTGGCAAAGTACTGGTTGATGAGCCATGACCTGGAGCAGTAGACAGAGCACCAGAGAGGGAGGCAGCAGGGACTCAAGTGGGCTTACTGGCTACCAGTACAAACTCACAAAGTGTTATGCCATTCCCAAGTGGTGGTGGTATCATAAATGTGTCTGTGTGCATGTGCTGGTGGGAGGGAGGAGAATCCTTCCCAGTCCGTAAGCTGGTAGTAGAACTAGTTCCTGAGTATAGGCAAATGAACCTTCCAAAAGGAAACCATAGAAAACCATAGTGGTCTCTGGGAGTTCAAAGACTTCTGGTAAGTGTTTGCGGGCACGGGCACAGGGAGAGGGGGGCTTGCCCTGACAGGGCCGCAGTGATCATGGGGCTGCAGGGACCCAGGGGCATGGAAAGAGACATCAGAGGGTAGGGAAGCTTTTTGGAGTGTGCTGGAGGCTTGCAGCCCCCTCCAAGACCATCTGTGCTGCAGAAATGAGCTCCGATTTGCAATTGGAACTCATGTCCTGTGTGATCGATCGCAAACAGGAGGTTTCTGCAGGAAAACCCTAGACAATGGGCCCAGCTACTCGAACCCCTTCTTTTTGCCATCAGGGAGATACCCCAGGCCTCCACAGTGTTCTCCCCCTTTAAACTTCAGGAGGCGCCCAAAAGATGCCTTACGAGAGGACTGGGTGCAGCCCTGAGAGCAGCCACTGACCAACATCCACGACATCACTGATTTACAGGAGAGGTTAGCTCAACTGGCCAACTGGATGGGATTACAAATGGGAGTGGCCCAGCTAACTAAAAAGGGGCTCTGTGACTGTAGAGTCCGACCTGGCTCCTTTCAGCCAAGAGACCGTGTTTTTACTGTTCCCCACCTCTGATGCTAACTTGTGGGCTCAGTGGCAGGGGCTGTATGGGGTGGTGCGCCAAACAGGTGCAGTGGACTACAAAATCAGGAGCCCTGGTCACCAACCTGAGTCACAGGTGTACCTGACCTATTGCAGGTATGGCAGGCACAGGACTGCCTGATGGCTGAGGAGGCCGAGGAGGAGTTCAGACCCTCAGGGTCAGAGATTACCCTGGGCCATCCAGATAGAGGATTTGCTAATGGCCACCCAGACAGCTCAGGTAAGGATCCTGGAGAAGGGTTTTCAGGATGTTTTCTCCCCTATCCCTGTGAAGATCTCCCTGGCCACCCACCATATCACCATGCCTTGGTGGTGTGTCTCCCAACAAGGCGCTGGCCCCATCACCTGGAAAGCATCCTACGGGAGGAGGACAGGCCATGCAGTGCCTCTGGGAAATAGAGCCCTCCTGGAGTCCATGGCAGAGCCACCCAGTAATGGTTGCGAAGCCTGATGGCTTGGTCAGAGTATGTATAGATTTCTGCAAGTTGAATGATGTGTCTCAGTTCAGAGCCTACCCTAGGCCTGTAGTACCCAGCCTGTTGGAACAACTAGGACGAGCTCAGTACCTCTCTAAACTAGACCTTACTAAGGATTATTGGCAGATCCCCTTGACCCCACTCTTCTGGAGAATGGCCTTTTCTGCATCCCAGGGCCTGTTCAGTTCATACACAAGCCCTTTAGGCTGTACGGAGCAGCAGCCACCTTTCAGAGACTGATGAACCAGGTGCTACAGGACGACCAGGCCTATGTGGCTGCCTATATCAATGATATTATGAAGGAGAGTTTGGCGGGTTAGGGGTGGACACGTTGAGTGACCTTT